>JAHWGI010000979.1:2050000-2572500 GCA_029379305.1 Frankliniella fusca
AAAAGTGAAATTTCGATTTAGAGCGTTCCGGACGAGCGTGTTCTGCTCCAAAATGTCCAAGGTACTTTGCCCTAAAACGGTTTTGGATTATCTCAAACGGTTTTCCCGCTACATGAGCTCAAAGTGGAAACTTCGTTAAAATTTTCGCGTTTAGCATAGATTTTGGGCTACTTTTGGATGCGCCTCCTGTATGCCTAAGGAGTTGCGTAAGTAGATGCTGTGCCTGGAACTAACTGTTATAAGGGTATGTCAAAAGAAAAAAAATATGACAGCCCGGTGGGCGGCATTGACTCGGCCATACAACTATTTTAATTTAGCATTTCTGTCAAAAATGGTTAAAAAAAGTAGTTTATTTGACTTTTAAGTCGCATGTCGCGAGATGCCGCGGCGGTTCAGGTTCCTGGGGCTTCCTTACGACCCCCCTCTCCAAGCCCATTAATAGTTTTTTGCGCAAACTTGCGCAAACGGTGACCAGGGCGAAAAGTTTATCTTAAAAATGGGCTAGGTGAAAATTTTGTGGTCCCCATACATGTGCAGATGGCTATGTATATTCCGAAGCTCTCCATGACATACCACCGGGACCAGATTTGGTACATCGACTTGCCACGTGATTTGCATCAAAATTCTGATATCTCCCTAGCGACAACATACAGGTACACGCAAAAATTCACATAAATTACTTAAAAATGCTAAAATACACCAAAAAATACTTTCAAAATTTTAAAATATTTAAAAAAACGAAAAAAATCAGGAATTAAAAATTTTTAAAAATTACAAAAAAATATTTAAAAAATTGGGAAAAATCAACAAACAATTTTAAAAAATTATTAAAAAAAATACCCAAAAACCGAAAAAAAAATCAGGAAATAATTTTTTAAAATCTCACAAATCTCTCAAAAGTTTGTAAAAAAACATCTACATGGACCCAAACAACGGTTGGAAAGGGCTGTTGAAAAAAAGAATTCGAAAGTCGACTAGGCGATTTGCTGACACGTATTTACCTTTCTTCGCATTTAAAGTACATACTCACATTCGTAGACTTTACCGGCGGAAATACCATTGAATTGGTGGCAACGTCTCAAACGTTAAGCTTGTGCTACTATCTTTGCACTACGCAATGAGTTGCTTGATTGCGCATGTTTTAAACGACAATGAGGGTTAGGAAACGTGTTGAAAAACGTGTTGAGAATCCTTTTTGACAAATGTACGGCTGTTGGTGAGTTCACTACTTTTCTGTTTTTGCTTGGTTATATTTTTTGTTTCCATTTAAAAAAATAGATTTTTTTTTAAATAGATTTTTTTTTGAAGTGTACAAAACATTTTGGAACTATTCCCTAATGTTGAGGGCCCCTTTCTGCATTGGCGTATAAGATTTGACACCGATCGGAGGTCGAGAAATATTCCCTGTCGACCTCATGTCCCTGTGCTTCCCTTGGCAGGAACGCCATACTGGCTGGAGTCGTCCCCCAGTAGTGAAACGTTTCGAAACTGAAGGGAAACATTCAAAAGCATGTTTTTAGTCAACGAACCAAGTTTGGTCTCGATCAGGTCACGGGAAGGGTCTGAAAAGAGTTTTGCGCGTGAAAACCGGGTCGCCGTCCCACTGTGCGGTGTGCCCGTACCCACACACACACCGTTGGGGGTAGCGGGGCGCGTCGTGGTGCGGTCCTTGGTGAGGAGGGGGACGTCGGTCGCGTCGTCCAGCAGCGCGCTGGGCCCAGAGGCACGTTTCGCAGCCGTGCCGGCCGTGCCACACCGCAGCGGCTGCTCACGTGTCCGAGCAGAGCACGCCCCGCCTGCGGCCTGCGGCTCTATCCCCACGAAAAGGAAGACTGAGAATGTTTCTCTCCTTTTTCCTCGCGCCGTCCGTCCGTGTCCTTCCTCTCGCGCTCCCCGCCGCTGGTGCCGCGCTGCTCTGCTCCGCTGTGTCGGTCAGTTGGTCAGTTTGTATCAGCCGAATGATTCAGAAGATCGCTCTCATCCCTCCGTCCTTGTTGCACCAACAGCGGTGCCCTATGCTGGCCATGGTAGTTGCTCCATGAGTGCGACGAGGACAGAGGTATGAAAGCGATCTTCGGAATCGCTCGTCTGTCCCTGTCCCTCTCTACCCGACCCGAACCTCCTTATGGGCGGTTTTCCTGCCTCCATACTCCATACTTTAGAAACTCCACTGTGAAAAATACTCGCAAGGGTTACGGGAAAATTTTCTATGATAAAAGTCGTAAAATTACGATTTGAAATTGTAAATTTTCAAGCACTCCATATCGACTTGGAACTGACCGACGAGCAAGAATGGGCTGTCGTAAATTTACGACCTATTTTGGAAATCCAAATTACAAAAAATGTCACGAGTTTATTTTTCACAGTGTCGTGAGGTTTCCGCGGGACCTACCGATATCGATATAGGTAGGGAGAGGGAATGACCATGCAAGGGCAGGCTTGCCAGATGAAGCGGAAAACCGACAATTGTTAAATTCGGCAAACATAGGCAAAAAGCACGTCAAATCAGCCCAAATCCGCCCCAAAACCGCCCAAAGCGCGGCCCAAAGGTATCAGTTTGGCGAATTGAAATTTCAATTTGGGCTGATCGCCCGGTTCTGGATCTGGCAACGCTGTGCAAGGGTTGGCGCGCCTGGAGCCATTTCAAATCATGCCTGAAGCGCATCTTGAGCCCGGGCTCGCAATTCGCAATATTTCTCCGGTGAAGTGCGTGTGAAATGTTCGAAATCATGTCGCTGCTGGCCTCGAGTCATTCGCGTGTCATTATTAAATTTCAGTTCCGTCGTGGAACCGCGTGTAACGACTTGTGGTAAGAGTGAGGCGCCAAAGATCTCTCTCGCGGGCGGGGCGGACATAACCTCGCTTGAAGTATCGTGCCGAGCCGAGCGTATCGCGTTTCGTCGTGTTTTATTTTCGGTTTTAGTATTGTTGTTTGAAATATCGTAGCAAAGCTTTGTCGGCAAAGCAAGTGAGTCGTAGTATTTAAGTTTGGTGTGAAATATCAGCGCCAACATTGTGACTGCACGGAGTGAAGGACGCCGACGACCTGCAGCCTGGCCCCAGCCCCAGCCCAGGACCAAGGTGACAATGACAATGACAAACCAACAAGTGAGTAGATGTGAACACTAGTGTTGGAGTGAATGCTCCTGTGAGCTGAGCGTTTGCATACGAGTACTTGTTGGTGGTTGATATTCTTCTTTGAAGAGTTTATCAGATATATTTATATTGCACTTCCAAGTTGCATACATTTCATGTTACGTTGTAACACAGATTTCATGAGGAAGTTCTCTACTTGGTAATGTCTTATCCTGTTGTAGGCATTCATATTTCCTTTCTTGAAATAACTTAAACGTATGATATTTAATACAATTCAAGTTCAACGGGATCATAGCTATTTCCTTTGACCTGAGAGCTGTGCGCAGCACACTCCTCTAATTTTGAGACCACCAAAAAAGAAGTCAAACTTTTTTTTTCATCTGGGGAAACATATCTCACTGAAACTGGTGCCAGCCAGTCTTAATTAATTTTACGCAGCACATCCTCTGCGACAAAGTGGTGCGCTCCAAAACGCTCAGCTCTTTTTCTTTGACAGACTGCGCAGCAGCCACATACTTACTTTAGGGCCATCACGAGGCCATTCCATGCGCTACTCGCACGTGACCAGACCGTAGCGCGCTCCTGCAGGAAGCTGCGTGCCTCTCTTCCTCCTTCTCTCCCCTCCTTTTCTCATCCCCTCCTCCTCCCCTCCTCCTCCCCTAGTGCTTCCAATCGGTCGGATTCTGGCTGTACCCGACTGTCTTCCGTCTCTCTCCCTCTCACTTGACACGCATGAGAGTGAGAGAGACGGAAGACAGTGGGGTACAGCCAGTCGACTGATTCAGAAGATCGCTCCGCTCTCGTACCCCCGTCCTTATCGCACTCATGAGACCATGCCACCCCCAACATGGGGCACCGCCATGAGTGCGACAAGGACTGGGGGAAGAGAGCGATCTTCTGAATCAGTCGGCAGGAGCTCGCAGCGGCAGAGCACTGACAGGCGCTGCCCCGGCCGGCCGGCCAGATCCGATCCACTTACAACGCTGGGATTGCGCGCCGCGCCCCGCTCGGCCCGTCAGCCTGCCGCTCGCCCCGCCCCGCCCCGCCCTGCCGCACCCCGCAGCACCCCGCCCCGCCCCGACCTGCCGCACCCCGCAGCACCCCGCCCCGTCATGCGTGTAACCTAGGGGATCACCACGGGGATCACGGCCTCCCCCAGCCGTCGGGTGGACAAAGCCGCCTTAGCCCAGCCCGCCCCTGACCAGGCCAAGCCGCTGCCCTGCCCTACCCCGTGTCATTGAGGGACGCTGATGACTGATTTACTCTGGGCCTGCCTGGCCTCGGCCTGGCCTCGAGTCGAGACCCGGAGACCCGCACCCGACCAGCACCGCTTCGCCTCCCGCTCGCTCCCTTTCATAGTTTCTTCTCCCTCGCGGTCGCGAGGATGCGGCGCCTCGGCCCGACGCGACACCCTGCCTATCCTGCCTCCGCTTGTCGTGGAACCGCGCTGCTGCTGCTGGCCTCGGCCACCCGAGTTAACCACTTACAGCTGGAGTGTACCGGGTGTTTCTTTTAATGCGTAACAGTGTTGCGGGATTGCATACTCGCCAGGGCTTCAGGGGCCATGGCGCCTTACGGGCGAAAGGAGTAGGCAAACCCGCAACACTGTTACGCATTCAAAGAAACACCCGGTACACTTGAGTACATGGGTACAGGAGTATGTCTGAGATTTTAAGGGCAGAATTGAATTTTATTCGTCAGTATAGGTGTAAAGTTTAAAAAAATTGAACATTTTAACTAAAACGGCTAAATTTTTAACATTTTGTTTGAAAAATTGTCACTGAGTACAGATGAGTCCTTTCCGCGATGTGAGCACACGAGTCCAGGAGTGATCTGCCCCTCGAGCCGGGCAGTGGGGCTTCTCACGGTGCTCACAGCCCACGCCGCAGGGAGCTTCGGAATGCCCTTGCTGCCGCCCGCCCCCGCCCTCCCCGTGTTCCCTCTCTCGGAGCCGTAATAGGGTAGAGAGGAAGTGGGAGGGCAGGACGGGTAAGGGGAGGGGTGGGTGACAGCGGGTGATGCGGCGCGGTGGACGCGGGGCAGCCAGGGACTCCCCTCGCCTCCTCCACGCGCCGCGCCGGCCGGGAGGACTCGGATTTCTTCCCGGCCTTCTAGCTCCCTCTCCATCTGGCCCAGCAGCAGCAGGGCAAGAAGGCCTTCTGCTGCCGTTGGCTTCCTCCTGCTGTCAGGTGTCCCGTCCGCCCCGCCCCGCCCGAGGCAGAGATGTGGGAACACATTTGTTTACCGTCGTGTAATGAGGGTCTGCACGCTGATTCCTCCGCCCCTCCCCGGGATACCCTCGCCTCGCCACCCCGGCTTTGCTCGGCGTCGAGAGACAAACTGTGGCCGCTCGGCTCGTTCCACCCCGTTCGGGCCCGCCCCGCCCCGCCCCGCGCCGCCCCCCACGAGGGGCGAGGGGAGCCCAAGGCTAGGCGATCCGACTGAGTAATGGAGTGGAACCAGTATAAGTACCCTGCCGTTTGGTTCCCCCCCCCCTCCCTCTCCACCCTTTTCCCTCGTCATGGCAACAGCCGCTGTACCGCGGCACAGTCATTTGGGGAGGCGCGGCGCGGGGAGGAT
This sequence comes from Frankliniella fusca, assembly GCA_029379305.1. Lineage (NCBI taxonomy): Eukaryota > Metazoa > Arthropoda > Insecta > Thysanoptera > Thripidae > Frankliniella > Frankliniella fusca. The sequence continues at coordinate 2,055,677 of JAHWGI010000979.1, forward strand.
TGTTTCAGACACGAGTTGCTTTTGTCTCGGCTGCACAACTGTTGAGCCCGCGCGGCGCGCCTGGGGCCGTCAATGCGCTCAGGCGCAGGCACGGGCCATGCAGCAGGCGGGGGCGAGGGGGGATCACTTGAAAAATCATTGTACGGCTCCTCAAAAATCATTTAAAAATATTAAGAAAAGAAATCAAGAAAACAGAAACAGAAAAAAATGAAAAGTCGAGAAAAATTGATCAAATAAACGAAACTAAATTGAGAAAAAAAAATCAGAAATGGGCGTAAAAGATCAAAATTTATCAAAAAAATGACAGAAATTTTCCTTGAAAAATCCAAACAAAAATCCAAAAAATCATAAGTCAAAAATATCAGTGTACACATTTTGTATGAGTGACCCCTCCTCGGGCAGGGTCCCAGGATGGGCGCGCGGAGCGGCAATATTCAGAGGAAACGCACTCTTATTCTCTTACGAAGAACCTCTCTTCGTAACGTACAAAGGATTTGAAATCTTTGTAATACGAACAAATTCCTTGTATTACGAAGACTTTTCGGTTTGTAATATGAAACCTTGTTTGTATTACAAATCGCTTCGTGGTCGTATTATGAAGAAAAGTAGTTTGTAATATGGCGGTTCCAAATCCTTTGTACGTTACAAACCGAGTTCTTCGTAATATGAAGACTGCTCTTTGTAAGGAATTTACAGTGCGGAGCAGTGCCGCGGGTCTGCGGGGACCACGGCGCCTCAGGGCTGGAGGGATTAGGCAAACCGTCTCACTGTGACGTGTTCAGTGAAACACCCCTTGCTCTCCGTCTGGCTTCCTTGGCCGCCCGTCTCCGTCTCCCCCTCTTACCCTCCCAGTCTTGCCGCTATGCTCCTTCTCTTCCATTCGCACGCTGCCCCGCCCCGCCCCGCGCTGTTAGAGAATCGTCTCGAGACTCTTCTGGCTGCCATCAAGGGGCCTCCCTCTGCCATTTTCTCGTCCCCCCAAAGGGCCGGACCCCCTAAGCCCGACCCTGCCGAGGTGAGCGTCCATCTCTGTGAGCGCGGCTGGGCGGGGCAGAGGCAGAGCGGAGGCGGAGCCGGACGGCTTTGCTGGTCACTGCTTTGGAATTCCAACGCGCGAACTCTCATTCCTTCCTGCCTTTCCTTTTTCCTACTTCCACTTACACTTCCGCGCCCCGCTCCCCTCCAGGACCATATATCTCCAGGCGCACAGCTCCTTATATGCGCCGCCGACATCCCGTCTTAAAACTTGGCCCCCGCTGCTGCTGCTGCTGCTGCTGCTGCTGCTGCTGCTGCTGCTGCTGCTGCCGCTGTTGCTGCCGCTGCCGCCGCAGGGGTAGTGCGGCTATAAATCTGGGTCCGAATGGATGCCATCAGGTAAACCGTGATACATGGGCACGCATCACCGCTGTGCCCTGCCATCTGCCCGTCAGTCTGTCTGTCTGTCTGTCTGTGTGTCGACCGGTCGGTCGGTCCGCGTGTGCGAGCCCCTAGGCCTCGCGCCCCGCCCCGCCCCGCCCCGCCCCGCCCCGCCAAGTACTGAGCAGCGCTACGCGGCGAGCGCATGTCATCAGCATTCGATCGCAGCGGGGCGGGGTGGGCCCCGCTGCCTCGGTTTGCATCACAGATCAGCCGCTAAACGGTCCCCTTGCTCCATTGCCTTGCCACCTCCCCCCCCCCTCCCCACCTCCCAGCCCCTCTGCAAGCAAGCGGCGGCGCTGCACGCCGGGGGCGGGGGGCGAGGCGGGGCGGTGAGGCGGCATAAAATTACAATCAAGCAGAGGGGGTGGGCGGGAGATAATGCGTTAAAATTTGTGGCGTGCCGCGAGTGTGGCTGGTGGGGCGGGGCGGGGGACAAAAGGCGCGCTATCGTCATCAGAACGCGCAGCAGTGGGGGGCCCTCAGAGGACACCCCGCCCCACCCCCACCCAGCCATACCCGCCGGCTGCTCTCGCGGACTTGTTTCCTCGACCGCCACCCCGCCCCGCCCCGCCCCGCCCCGCCCCGCCCGCGGGCCTGATGCTGCAGCCCCCGGAGTTCTCTTCCTTGCGGCGCGGTGTGAAAATTTTACAGCCCGCTCCACTGCTCGGCGCGGTTTGGAGTGCTGGCGCGGAGATTACAGCAGGAGCAGCGTCTCTCCTGGAGGAGGCGCTCGCCGCCCTGCCCCTGCCCCGCCCCCGTCCCGCGCTCCGGCGGCTCCAGCTCCGCTCCGCTCGTTGAGGTGGAACCAACAAACTCTGTTTATCAGGTTGCCTCGCTGCGGCTCGCTTCGCTCGTAACCGTAATCCCCCTAACGAGCAAGCAGTTGGGCGGGGCGGGCGGGGCACTGCGCGTGCATTACGTATGGAGGCGGCCTGGTGGTGATCCCGCCCAGCCGGCGACCTCTCGTCACTTCTGGTCGACCTGGTCCAAGGGGAGGCCTGGCCTGTCCTGGCATGGATGGGTATGCAATGTGAGTCGTCATCTGCCTGTAGGTAGGTACACTGTTTGTTTGGGGTGCTCTTTGATAGTACGCCAAGGCTAGGGCACACCTTGCAAATACTCCCGTGGCGATAAGAGGGAAACAACAAATTTTTGTACTCCTCAAAATTCAGTAAAATTCAGGGAAAAAAAACAGGGAAATCCCCAAAATTTAGAAAAATTCAGGAAGAATTCAGAAAAAATCAGGAAACTTAGCAAAAATTGTGGCAAAATTCAAGTGAAGTTTCTAAAAATTTGTTTAAAAATTTACAAATGTTAACAATATGTGTACACCAAAAATTCCGAGGGGGAAATCACTTCGGGAAAGGGTGTACGAACTATTACACATTACGTTCTATTACGGCTATTTCGCCGCTATTACGGCCATTACGTAGCTATCACGGCTATTACGCCGCTATTACGGCTATTAAGACGCTATTACGGCGCTATTACGGCTATTACGCCGCTATTACGCCGCTATTACGGCTATTACGACGCTATTACGCCGCTATTACGGCCATTTCAAAGCTATTACGAAGCTATTACACAAGTATTACGCTGCTCTTACGAGGATATTTTGCGTGCATGACACTACTCTTCGTTCATTTGCTGCTCTTTCCAGTAAATGAGTCAATCAGTACGACTAAAACTTCAAGAAAATGCGTCCGACGGGAAAAGAATGCAACCAACCGTGCAAAACGAGACTTTTTAATGCCATCCAAAAGTCGAAATCGAAAGGTCTGCCAGATCGACTCACCCTTACACTTCTGCATACCCACTCTTGCTTAATTTTTCATATCGTACGACCACCGAGAGTTTAGCACACCAAATGGAAAGGAAGTATAGCCTGGCCCATGAGTGCAAGAGGGAGAGAGAGAGAGAGAGAGAGAGATAGGCTATTCTTCCGGTGGGACCACGATACCAGCGTATGTTTGTTTACGACTGTCCCGCTGCGAATCCCGAATGGAAATAAGTACCAAAAAATGTGACTTGGCAAAGTGTCCAAAAAGTGTACAAAAACTATACAAAAAGTATGCAAAAAGTATACTGAAAGTTGCACCAAAGTGTTGCCGTCCCAATCTGCTGTAGTTTATGTATACTTTAAGTATACTTTTACTAAAGTACTACCTAAAAGTGTCATTTTGGTATACCTATTTCCATGCGTTAACGCTGTGCGTCAGGAAGTAATGTAAGAAACAGAGTGCGTCACCTTTTTGGAACAATGTCGGTTTAAAAGAATTAGACCTAAAATCGTCGTTGTGGTACTGATGTGACATTTACTATTATTCAATTGTGTCTACTAAAATAGTGCGTCATTTTACAGTTTTGTAGTTGATGCTACGACCATGCTTCAATTTATCTCTTTAAACCCTTCGAAGAAGATATGCACTTCTATATTCCATCATGGCTCTGTGTGAAACCTACTAGACAATTCAGAAAAAGTACCGTTGAGTTCTAAGATGTAAGTTTCGGTTCTGCTAACGAGTAGAGCTCGAAAACGTTTCATCGTCGACACCTAACGTAAGGTGTATGTGTAAGGGTGCTTGTCAATGTATTGCTGTTAGCTGGTTTTCTTGCCAAAAATCTCAAAGAAAAAATTGATTTTTCTTTTAATTTAGGAAGGGGATGTGGGATAGTATTTAACTGAGACAACAGAACGGTGTGTGTGGTCACAAACTAACCAACCGTTCTTTAAAAACAGACCGAAGTGCAGCCTCGAGCTTGAGCGCTTCATCCTCATAAGGCGCCATTACAACGCTATTTCGCTCTATTACGCCGCTATTACGCCCTATTACGCCACTATTACGCTCTATTACGCGCAATTACGCAACTATTACGGGCAATTTCGCCCTATTACAGGCTATTTCGCACTATTACGGGCTATTTCGTTCTATTACGTAATTATTACAGGTCTGGGTGTACGAGCTATTACGCAAGTGATTTCCCCCTCGAAAAATTCAGAGTTGTTTCCCCTCTGGCCTCCCTCTATCCCAACGTCTGAGGAAGGAGTGTTGCCCCTACGCTGTCGTCACTGCGCGCCTTATTGGCGTACAATTACTGAGCACACCAAAGTAACGCGGTGTAGGTGGTGTAGGCAGTCTCCACCCATCACTACCACTCACGGTGACCTGTCAGACCCGTCAGTATCCTACCCTTCCGCGCGCCGTGTGACCTCGCCCAGCAGCAGGATGACTCGTTTAAACTCTAAATATTTGAAATGAATGGCGCGTCGTTTCGCCTCATGAATATTCCATCCGTAACGAGACGATACCGACCCCGCCGCGCGGGGAGGGAGGGGAGAGGAGGGGAGGGTGCCCACCTGTGCACCATGCGCGCGCCCCTCCCAGGACAGGCGTCCCGCCTCTGGGTGCCGGAGCGGGCGGGGCGGGGTGGGGTGGGGCGGGGCGGGGCGGGGCGGGGCGGGGCGGGGCGGGGTGGCAGGGAAGGACAGGGTCAGCGCGTTCCCGCCCGCCCCGTCCAGCTGTGACGCAGTGATTGTCTCGCACAGGGTTCAGCTTTCGATTTAGGATTTGATATCCCACATCGGTTATCTTTCCCTCGATAGTATGTATTGTTTTTTTTGTTGTTGTTTATCGTGTTTTTTTTTTCATTCCTTGTTCTATACCGGCGCCCACTGCGTCGTGTATACCGGTCGAATTTTGCGAGATCCACCTACAGCGATCTTTTGTCTCTGCCATGTCGCTTTTTAGTGTTCATAACGGTTTGGAATGATCTCGGCCTCTGCCGCACCGCACTGTGCGGCGGAACGGTCGCTTTCGCGTTTACCCGGTTCGTTTGTGATGGAGATACTCCTGCTCCCCTGCGTGTGAAGTGGCGCCCCCCCCCCCCCGCACTACGCCCCTCGGGGAATTGTTAGTCATTTTTATCGCAAACCATCGGCACATTGCGCGACCGGCCCCGCCCCGCCTCGACCTCTGCACCCACCACGTACGTCCCTCTGCTTTCAAATCATTCCGTTATTTAGCCTCCGGGAGTCGCTTGGATAGCAGCAAACCGCCACCATAAACATTGCTGGGGCAGGATGGGGCCGTGGCAACCCTCCCGGCTCCCACCCCCACCCCCACCCCTTCTGTCCGTTTGTCTGTTTGTCTCTCTGTCCGTTTGTTGGTCTGCTGCTGCTGCTGTTGCTGCTGCTGCCGCTGGCTTGGGCTGCTCCGTTGTGACAACAAAGCGGAAATTGGTGTTGTTTGCTCCTGTGGGGGGAAAAGGAGAGAGATTGTCCCTGACATAGACAACGTGTGGGATGAGAGGAAACAAGCTAAGTCTCTGTTTGCATTGCGGGCGGGGCCGGGCGGGGCTATAGAGAAATTGCACGTGCCGTTTGGCTCCGCTCCGCGGCTTAGCGCGCCGTGCTGTCGGCTCGAGTTTAGCGTTAATTCACAAAACGCCGCTATGTGTGTGCGCGCGCTGGTGGTTGAATCCAAACTCCGAAGGGATTGTTTCTTTTTTTACGCGTTGCCTTTTTTTTACGGAAATAGACAGCTAACCTGCCACGCAAAGCGCGTTATATTGTGTTGTGTCGTCAGTAGGGAGGCGTGGGAATGCAACGCACATCAGAAGGCCAAGGTCACGAATACAGAAATCAGTGTCAGCATGTATGTTCTTTTCCTTCTTTTTTTGCGTGAGCAAGCGCGTGCCATCGACGTGGTTCAACGATGCATAATGCAGAGGGACCGTGTGCTACGCACCGCGTCACGCCAAAGCGACAGCATAGTTTCATCAGGGAGGTGTCGGGGTCGAGCCAGAGGTCGAGCCTAGACGCGTGGATATGAATAGCGAACGTAATCAGGACTCGAGCAGTATGGCAAGAACGTGTGGCCTCGGCCCGGCTCAAGGGCGGGAGCACAGTCAAACAGTGCGATGTCTCATGCGATGCGGACGGCAAGAAATAGATACGCCCTGCAGAGGCCGCTTCCAGTAATGGCGAGGCAATGGGAGGCAGGGAGGGGCGGATGGAGGTGGAGGGGCGTGGGGCTGCCGGGGGAAAGGTGTTTAAGGGGGAGGGGGTGACCTACACCAGCTACTGTAGGCTGCGCCCCCTTGCACTGGCGCCCGCGACTGTGTGTGTGTGTATTGGGAAAGCTTCACGGTCGTTTATTGGCGCTATTGAAGCAGAGCTTAGCTTCGTTGGTCCACCCTAGAGGCAGCATGCGAGGGGGGAGGGGGGGGTTCACTTCGAAAATTCATTGTACAGCCCCAAAAATAATCATTTAAAAAATCAGATAGGGAAAAAAATCAAGAACAAAGATGAAGAAAAATCGATAAAAAAAATTACACAAAAATAAAATAAAAAATAATAATAAATAAACGAAATAAAACTGAAAATATTTAGAAATAGGGGTTAAAGATTAAAATTTATCCAAAGGTTTCAGAAATTTTCCTTGGGAAATCATGAGAAAAAACATTACAAACAACCAATAAAAGAATCTAAAGTCAAAACAATAATTGCACACATTTTGTATGAGTGATTTCCCCTCGGCAACATGCTTTGTCTGCGCGCCAAGCTAGTCAGGCTATGGCAGGCTCGTCGCGTCACCGCCATGCAGCCAGGCCAGGCCGGCGCTCCGCTAGAGCGCCGTCCACTAAAGGCGTTGCTCGGGGCGCGCTTGCAGGCTCATCGCATGCTTGCTTGTTCACATTACCTGGGCCTAGCCGCCTGTGCTCAGAGGGACCCGGGCCTGACCGGCTCGGCCCGGCCCGGCCCGGCAAGTCTCACCTGCTGAAAAAAGGAACGAACACATCAGAACCATGTTTGTGGCATGCAGCAGAACGACATCGCATCGCGGTGCCGAGCGGAGAACCCGGCGGTACCCAGGGGGTACCTGGGGTACCTGCGGACAACCGCGACAAAGTCGTCGATGCGGTGCGCGGATGGGAATATTTCCCTCCTGTATTCGAGAACGTGCCCCTATTTCCTTCTCTCTCTCCCCCCCTCTCTCTCTCTCTCTCTCTCTCTCTCTCTCTCTCTCTCTCTCTCTCTCTCTCTCTCTCTCTCTCTCTCTCTCTCTCTCTCTCTCTCTCTCTCTCTCTCTCTCTCCCCTTGCTCATTCCCTCCCGCTCAGTCCCCACCGTCCACATGCGGTCATATCTCGAACATGTTCACGTTTTGCTCCAACTCCGTCCTCGCTCCCCGCTCCTTCATTCGTCTCCCCCCTGCCTTATATATCGTACGTACACGGCCGTGCCTTGCCGACAGGCAAGGCAGCGCAGTTGCTGTTCTTGTTGGCTCTCCCCCTTGACGTATTTACGACTGCTTTGGGGAGAAACTCCATTTTGCTCCTAAACCCTATACCCCACCCCGCCCTACCCCAACCCCATATTCTCGCTTCTTTTTCTCTTTCCGCCAGACTAGCATGAGGCAATCTGCCGGCGCGCCAAGCTGCGCTGCGCCGGCATGCACCTCGACGCGCGCGCCTCTCTCTCTCTCTCTCTCTCTCTCTCTCTCTCTCTCTCTCTCTCTCTCTCTCTCTCTCTCTCTCGCACCCGCTGCAGCCGGGGCCGGGGCCGGGGTCGCAAGCCACACACACGCGCGGGGCCGCCGGGGCCACACACACCCGCACCCGCTCCTCGACCAGACCTTCGCAGGCGAAGCCACAACAATACGTAGGATCGTAGGATAATTCGCCTTCGGCAGCGGCTGGGCGGAGCAGGGCCGGGAGGGGGGGGGGGGGACGCGTCGCTCGAGGCGACGGACGCGAATTACCTCGCGAGCTCCTCTCCTCCTCCGTCTGCACCCCCTCCCCCGCCCCCGTCGGCATCTCTCTCTTGCTCTTGCGTGGCTGCTTGCGGGAGAAGACTGCTTCCCCATATCTCCTTACTCGCTCTCTTTCTCTCCCCCACATGCTGCTGCCCCGCATCTCTCTTGTCTTGTCGAAATTCCGCGGTGTGTTCGGATCAGGCAAACTTTGGCGCGCGTGAGCGGCGCGGGATCAGGGCGCGGGGCGGGGCGCTCCTTTTGAGACGAGGTGTTGGTATTTGCGGGCGGGGCGGGGCGGGGCGGGGCGGGGCGGGGCGGGGCGGGGCGGGGTGCCGGGTTACCCCTGGCTCCCTCGGTATATACGGCCTGAGGTGGCGCTGGGGGATCTCATTCCGGCCTGCCTGGCTCTGTGCGCTCAGCAAATCTCCATGCAGTGGCGTTTTGTAGCCGAGGCGAGGTGAGGCCGGGGACAAGGAAAGAATCCAGGTGTCTATGGCGTATTCCCTGAGCTGGCCCAGGCCGCAGCCATACGGACGCGTGTACCGGGACCGGGGGTTTCAGAGAATAAAGGGACAGTGTTGCGGTGTGCTTACCCTAGGGGCCGCGGTGCCTCTCGGCTGGAGTGGGCAGGCAAAGCCACATACTGTTGCGTGTTATTCGCTCGAGGGGAAACAACTCTGAAATTTTTGTAGACCTCGTAATTCAGAAAAATTCAGAAAAAAATGACGTTAAGTTCAAGTGAAAATTTACAAAAAATTACAATTCAGAGTTGTTTCCCCGTCGTATTCGCTGGAACACCCGGCACCTCCACACTGCGGGAGTACACAGTCCACAGCCACTTCCGGTACAGGCCGCGCAGCCCCGGGGTCGGGCCCGGGCTGTGAGCGAGGCGAGACTAGTCGGTGATCGGAGGAATTTTTGTTTCCGCCTGACGTTCTGACGGCGTGGGTGTCAGACCGAGCGGAACAACCAACGGGCATCTCTACCGTCCGAAAACGAGTGGGAGCGAGAGGGTTACGACCGTACCCTGCGGCGCGGACCGCGAGCTTCTCACTTTCGCTCGCTGCTCTCGAACGTCGAGTAGGTATCGATGGCCGGTGCAGGGCTCTGGGGCTCTGGTGGGGGCGGGCGCGACCAAAGGCCCCGCGGCCAGACGCGGGAAGAGTCGAATTTCAGGGAAGTTTCAAAGGCTCGGCTCGGCTCCTTGCTAAAACCCGCGCTGAAAGTTTGGGTCTCGCCTCGCCTGACGGGCCGGGCCGGGCCGGGCCGGGCCGACCGTGAGCAGAAAGGCGCTGCGGCTGGGCGGGGCGGGGCGGGCTGCCGGACCACAGAGATTAGATGGGAAATGCACCTCCAGGCGGCGGGGCGGGGCGGGGAGGGCGTTTGTCTGTGCATGAGATGAGGGGAAGGGGAGGGGCGGCTCCGGTCCGGTCGTGCCTCCACCTGAAGGGAGGTGAGCACGGGGGTGAGCAGCACCAGCACGGCAGCCCGCACTTCCACACCTTGCTCTGCTCCGCTCCTCGCGCGACCCAGACCGCTGCGCTGCCTTTGTTGCCGTGAAATAAAAAATGAAATGTCGCCTTCTTGGTCTGGTCGCGCGTCGCCTGGCTCCCCCCGCCACGCCCCGCCACGCCCCTCCCCGGCCGTGCTGCCGCTATCACATGGCGCGCATGACTTCCTTATGGCGGTGTCGGGGCGGGGCGGGGCGGTGTGGCACCTCCAGGAGCTGCCGAAATAAAAAGAAATACATTTCCCCGCCCTGTGCCCCTCCCCTGCTGGTGAAAACAAGGCAACGCTCTGACTGCTGCTGTGCCGTGATGCAGCTCAACTGCTTCTTTTTATCGCGTTATATTTTTTCCTTCTTGTTCGGAATTTAAAGTACGGCTGAGGGGCTCTCCTTTGCCCCGCCCCGCTTGCGCGACACGGTGGTAAGGTTCAGGGGTGTAGCGCATGGAGGCACACCTTGCCGCCGAGAGACCTGCATAAATTCAGGGTAAGAGCGTAAGGCTAAGGGGAGCTCGGATGAAAGCGGTGTCGGCGGCGGCTGTGGCGGTGGCAGCCCTCGGTGTCGCAGGGCGGCCGGGGCGGGGCGGGGCCAGGCCAGGCCGGGGCGCTTTGAGAAGATAACTCTACGTTTCATGTATTTCCCCCAGAATCCCCCTGGGCCCAGGCAGGCAGGCTCGCGGCCGCACGCGGCGCGGCACAGCTGCGCGCCCGGCACTGCCCTGGGTGATGTGTGTAAAGCACCATCTGCTGCCTGAGGTGGTCGGGCCCCGCCCGGCCCGGTCGGCCTAAAAGGATGAAGCCGCCTTGGCAATGATGAAACAGTTTTATTTATTCTCACAATTTTCTGTTGAATGTTTCAGAATCATTGAGAATCTGTAGTGTTTTTTTTTGTTTTTTTTTGTGTTTCATCCGGTTTCGGCGGGCTCGTTGAATTCTAGTCAATGCGTGGAGGTTCTGTGGAGCGCGACCTCCTCCTAAGCACCACTGCGGAGCAATGAGAAGCCAGCGACTCTGAAGAGAAAGCGGACGCAAGATTACTGTTATTGTTATGCCAAGGTAAATTGAATTTTGATCCCTTCGTGGAGGTCCCGTTAAAGGTCCCGATCCCGGACCAGTGGTCTTCTCGGCGGCGCGCGCCGTCTACCCTTCCGCGCGACTGAACCGGACCGGAGGGAGGAGGGGGGGGGGGGTTCTCCGGGACGCGCCAGCAGCAGAGTAGAGGCGATTCCACGCCGCTCCGCACCAGGGCAGGGCCTGCTAGGGCTGTTAACAAACTTTCCGTCGTGTGGCCCCCCGCCAAAAAGTTGGCTCCGCTGCCGGCCTCAGCCCCGGCCCCGGCCCGGTCCGCCCGTGCCCCGGAAGACTCGTATGCATAACGCATGAGGCCCTGGGAGACCCCCGCGCCCCTCCCCCCTCCCGCCCCCGGAGCTGCGGGGGCGGCTGGCGCGGCTGGAGTCGTGCGGGAGGCGGGGGCCGCGGGCGGCGTCAAAACGATCTCACAGGTGGAACGGAATGGCAGGACCTCCTAAAAGGGGTCGTCCACCGCGGTATCCCCGTGGCGTGGCGGGGCGGGGCGGGGGCGGAATAGTGGCGGAGCGAAGGGCGACGAGCAGGGCATCGAGACAAATTCGACTTCTCGTCTTTTCCCCCTCCTCGCTCCCCTGCCCCGCAGTGCCCCCGCCCCACGTGTCTCGCGCCTCGTTACCTCTAGGCGGCGAGTGCACCGAGGCCTCGCAGCGGGGCCCGGCCAGGGGCATCCAGTTTGGTGCGGGGAGGGGCAGTGCGGAGGAAAGGCAAGCCGAGCGAATGAAAGAAAAGCGTCATGCTCAAAGTTGCGGAAATTGGTCGGGAGGCGCTGCTGCGAGCTGGCGGGGCGAGGGGCGGCGGACGTGCGTGGCTCGCTCTTTCCGCCGGCACCGCATATCCAGCCGCACGGAAAAGAAATATTGGAGGCTGCGGCATATAGCCCGGGGACCCCTGAGGTGAGGGAAGGGAAAAGGAAAGGGGAGGATGTCAACGCACAGGTGAGCGTGCACGTCTAGCGGAGTGGCTCGCGCCCCCTGTATAGTTGACATGAGGAAAAATTCATACCAGTGGAGTTCTTTCGAGGGGGCAGCCACCTCCACGTACATGGCCTGTATCTAATACTTGCAAAATTATAACAGGGACATTTATAAGAATTTTTACTAATAATATACCGTTGTAGCCTGTTGTAGCATGACCTAGAGCCGAGGGGTCTCCAACTAGGTTTAAGCGCGTACACCGGCCGCCCGGAAAACTGGGAAGACCGGGAAAACCACCAGGAAGACCAAAGAAAACCGAAGAAGACCAATAAAATAGAAGGCCACAAATAGTGAGGGAAAACCGAAAAATTTTAGGGAAGACCGGAAAACTTGAGGGAAGACCGAGAAATTCTGAGGAAGACCGGAAAATGTTGGGGAAGACCATTGAAGGTGAGGGAAAACCACAGAAAACGGTAGGAAGCCTTCCGAAGATCCTAGAAAAACAGATATTGGGAAAACCAAGAAAAAGTTGGGAAGACCGGGAAAACCATAAGGAAAACCTAGGAAAACCAGGAAGCCCATAGCATGTGTACACCGGCAGACCGTGCTTGCGGACCCCTCGCCTAGAGCGTATCTCAGCTATCAAGGGCCTGGATACTTGAATATTGGAGCTCAAATCAAACCAAATTCGTTCTGAAACCGTACCCCGAGGCGCTTGATTCAAAAGCACGTTCTTGGTTCAAGGCTGCATGGGTATAGGATTGAGCGTCAAATGGTACTTGGTGTATTCAAGTGTACACAGTTCTCTGGGTGCGGCGCGGCGGGGCGAGGGTGAGGCTTTGGGGGCTGGCCGCGGTTCGGTTGAGAGGGGGTGGGTAGCGTGAGGCTCCAAGGGGTTCGAGGCGGGGGGAGGGCTCTTCTCAACAGCTGGGGTCGGAAATATTGTCTAGGCAGTCCGAGGCGGGCCGGGCCCGGCCGCAGTCGTGACCAGGGCGCCGAGTGGGCCAGGGCGGCTGCTACGGGTAGAATTCCGAGGGGTCCTTCTCTATAAATTCTAGTGCATACCGATTTTCCTAATTTATCTGTGTTTTTTCGTGATTTTTCTTGATTGTCACTGATTTTTCCTGGTTTTTCCTCTTATTTTCTAGATTTTCCTTATTTTTTCTTTTTTTTCTGATTTTTCCTGATATTTTCTTGATTTTTTCCCGATTTTTTTTTGTTTTTTAACTGATTTTGTTTTAGGGTGTGCGATGATTTTTTGAGTGAAGGACCCCTCGTAAGGATCCCCATCTCCATACGCGCGGTTGGCGGTGGCACTCACCTTCCTCCGGGTGGAACTGGCGCTTGATGTAGTTGATGAGGCGCGCGGTGAGGGACTGGTGGTGCCTGGAGCGACGGCGGCGGCGCGCGCCCTCCGCACCCCCGGCCTCGGCCTGCCCCTCTCCCGCCGCCTCCCCCGCTGTCTCCCCATCCTGCTGCTGCTGCTGTTGTTGTTGCTGTTGCTGCTGCTGCTGTTGTTGTTGCTGCTGTTGCTGGCGCTTGGGCCGCTGCCGTTCTCCGCGGTAGCTATGAGCGCCCCCGACCGCGCTGTACATGTCTGCGCGGCCTCACCCATCGGCAGTCAACCTGCAACAGGAGAGAACGGGGCGTTGCAGCGCACATGATAGTCACGGTATCGCGGGCAACTCCGTCCAGGAGTTTTCAAACGCGGCGGTGGGTGAGGCTACCCGGAGCGCGTCGGAATGCGCAGGTTAGAACGATAGGGGAATACTATTCGGTTACAGTATCTCACTCGCGCGACTACGGTTTCGAACGCGTCCCGCCCGGCCCGGGTAGCCTTTCCCTCCTGTTTGAGAACTCTCACTCCGTCACCATCAACATCAAACACGGTAAAAACGATGTCTGATTTTTTGAGGAAAAAAGGAAAATTTTGAGGAGCACTTGTACTTTGAGGAAAAGTCCTAAGATTTTGAGGAAGTCTCCTCAAAATTTAAGGAAAATTTCCTCATTTTTTGTTGAAACTTCCTCAAAATCTGAATTTTCCTTAAAATACAGGTGCTCCTCAAAATTTTCATTTTTCCCTCAAAAAATCAGACATCGTTTTTACCGTGAAAAACAACAACGGCAATCGGGGGCTGCATGGAGACTCCCTCGCGACGGGGTCGTGGAGCAATACCGCGATGAAGGCCTGTCGGGGCGGGACTTCCCTATTTCACGCGGCGGCCGAGCGCTGCCTGCCACGCTACGCCCGGCGATTTCGGCAATTTCACGGCATGGCTGGCCTGCCCGCACCGGCCCCGCTGGGTGTACCCGGCAAGCTGGGCGAGTAAAGGGGATTAAGTTCGCGTGTGGGGGAATTCCCTACGCAATGATTGTGCCTTGTTGGGGCTAGGGGGAAAGGAAGGGGGGGAGGGGGAAAGTCGACCTGCGATATGAGCAAACACCAAGGTCAACCGACCGTGCACTGCTGTCGAAACGGCGAACAGTTGTTCTTTTTGTCCGTGAAAATTTGCGGTGATAATGGCGATGAACTTTGGGCTAGGCGTATACTAAATAGTATTATCCTTGCTGTAGCGAAAAAGGAAGCTTTCTTATAACTCGCTAGTACCCTGACCGGCGTTTCTTTTACATCGGGTTTATTGTTCCAAATGAGGGGAAATGAATTCGCGTAATTGTCGGGTCAGTCTATTCTTAATAAAGGCGTATTCGTATTAGGAGAGTAAGAGGAGCGTAATAGCAAAAATCTTCACATTTCACTCAATCTTGCGTCATTTTGGACTGGTTCTGCAAGTTTTTGACCAAATCTATAAAATTTCGTAGCCTAAAGCGTGATGGACGTAATAGTCGGGTCACAGATTTTCAGAGTTAACTCTCTCTCGATTCCGAGCGCACCTGAGCTGGACTTGTTCGAAAGACGGGGCGCGAAGGCCCCTATTCCTATTTCTCGTGGTCCCGTCGCGTGCGGTGCGGGTGCAGGGCCGGCGGCCGGGCCTATGGCCTGGGCCTCGGCGGCAGAGGTCTTAACGCCACAAACACGTCTGTAATGACCTATTAATATTACATGCCCAGGCGGGGCGGGCCCCCAGACCGCACACGCCCCCTCCCGCCTCCGGTGCGCGGGTTGGGGCTCACCGGAGCAGCCGTATTTGGCCCCTTGTCTTGAGTCGCACACCTCCGGCCGGCTCGCCCCGCCCCAGCCCCACCCCGCCCTTCACTCTGAGGCGAGGTGGGTGGGGAGTGGTGCCATTTGGCTCGACCTCAGCGCCGCGCTACAAAATTTCATGAATGCAAGCAGTGTGCGAGGGGGGGGGGGGGGCTGGGCTTCCGAACTGAAGCTGTGTCACCCGGAGCTGACCCGACTACCACACTCCGCGCTTCGTACGTGCTGTCGTTGTGTATTGGCGATTCTTTCCGGAGGCTACCGTGCCGCAGATCCCGCCCGACTTGGGATTACATCCTCTCAGAGGCTGACTGAGCCTGTTGTTCCCGGAGAGGGATCGCGCCCCGGCGGGACGGCGTAGGGGGATTGTGGCCGCCCAGCCCCAGCAGGCGGGGCCCGGCCCAGCATCTCTGAGAGCAGACGCGGCTCCAGGCGGGAGGAAGGGGAGGGGGGCTTAACAAACCGCCTGATGGGGAGGCAATCAGTGCGACAATCTGCCTGAATTCAGGCCAAAGACGCCAATCTTGGATCTGCTGGATCGACTCGCTGCCCCTGAGGAGTAGAAAAGGCGGGGGGTTGGGGGGGGGGGGGCAGGAGGGACGCATGCAGGAGCCACGCGTGTGGCGGGGGGAGATGTCGACACGCAGCGCACAGAGTCGGCCGTGGTGGACGGACAGAGAAAAGTGCACTCAATTTATCGGCCCTGCCAGGGACATGTGCGCATGGGAGAGAGAGAGAGAGGGAGAGAGAGAGAGAGAAAGGGGGGTGGGGGCGAAGGAGTAAAGTTAGAGGGAGAGAGAGAGGCCGAGGCCGAGATGTGGTGCGTGCGCGCGACAGCCCGACGTCGTCGTCACCGCCCCGCCGCCTTGATACAAATGACGCCCGAATACAAATTGTCGGTCTTGCTGCTGCTCTGCTACCCCAGCCTCCCGCTGCCACGCCCCGTCTTTGTCGACACGTGGACACGTGTCGTGCGCTTGTCTCCTTTCAATCTCGCCGACATCCGCGTGTCTTATTCGTTGTTGATAGACTCACTGGAAAAACTAATGTGACATGAGTCACATCAATTGATGTGACCAGTTTATGTCACATTTCAAAACGCTACCAAATTCTCGGTCACGTTTGGTAATGTGACATCCGGTGCCACGTGTTATGTCTGCCTATACTAATAACATGGAGGATGTCACATTACAAACGTTACCGAAAATATGGTAACATTACGTGATGTTACCTAAACTGGTCACATGTGCACATGTGACATGTGTCTCATTAGTTTTTCCAGTGCTTCCCGACTCCCGCCGCAGAATCCAGCCCATCCCAATCCCATTATCAACCAACTGTTGACAGATAAAGAAAAAAAAAGTTCCGGAAATTCTCACAATACACCACTGTTAAGTTGACTGATATCTCCGCCTGCCGACAATAAGGCAAAAGGGAGTGTCATGTGTGGAGTTTTTGCCTCGTAGGCAGGCGGAGATACCCTTCTATCTCAACCAGGTAAAAAGAAAGTCTTGTATTTCAAGGTCTCTTCGTGAAAGGATAGTCATAATTTATGACTGATAAGGCTTTCCATTGAATGTAAGGTGGCGCATTCCATCCCATTTCACGGGGTTTGGTACCTCATGGTCACCAATATTCCCGACCGAGTGAAAATTTGTTAGCCTTGGCCTAGTGATTCTCAGGATTTTTTTAGTTTTCGGATATCATGCTGCGTTCCGAAGATATCGCTAAATACATTTTTTCGAATAATTGTCTCCGGACTTTGGTTTTTTGGTCGTATCTCCGTTAATACGTGTCGTAGGTCAATATCTCTACCACCATTCGAAAGAGGAAGAAAAACTGCACTAAAAACGTTGTATGAAAATTTTTGTCCGAAAAACTAGGTTTGTTTCACGCACAAATCAAAAATACTTTTTGTAACAGTGTAACTTTCCCGTTAATCAAAATTAGCGGTACGGGGCTCAAAATGTAGCCTAAACCTTCATCTAACCGAAGGGCATGACCAGAAAAAGTATTTTTTTTCGTTCTCGAGATATCTTGATTCTTGTGAACCTCTACATCACGCAATATCACCACTTTCACACCGAAACCCTCTCTGCCGCTCCCCCCTGGCCACCCCCATTGATGGGATGATCAGTCCACCACGTAGAAGCTGCATACCGACACATTCAAATCATGGCAGGAGGTAAGGAGGGTGAGAGGGGCAAGCGAGCTTGCGTTTCCTTTGTTTTTGGATGTCGTCGGCTACGCCTGCTCTGTGTTTGTTTTGCCGAACAAATTTAGAAAAAACTTTTTATGTGAGAAAGACATGACGTTTCGAACACGTTTCCGTCTAGTTCTATGAGACGCCGCGTAGTAATTTCATGCTACACTGGTAAAACTAAGGCGTAACTGTACGCTTGAATGAAGCATACAGTTACGCTTGAAGACGTTACGCTTGAAATCAAGCATACGGAAGAAATTCTCCTATACATTTAGATAGGACGAATCGGAGCGGATCGGCCTGGTACGCTTGATTTCAAGCGTAATCTCAGTACGCTTGAAAATGGGGCGTAAGGCTACGCCTTAGTTTTACCAGTGTATTGGCCCCCTGCAAATACTATTCTTTAAGTATACTTTAGCGACACTATCGCAACAGTGCATGGAGCTCAGAGCATCTACCATGTGACTGCGAGCCAACGCGGAACTAGCATAACGGCAGATTGGCCGCGTGGTCTAACTTGTATGTGTTCAGATCGCAGGTCCGAGGTTCAACTGCCAGTAGTCGCAACTTAATTCCCAGGTCCTTTGACATTCAGTTTCGGTACTGGCGAAGAAACCTAAGTCATAGGTAAAAAAAAAAAAATAATAATAATTAAGAGGGTGGGGCTAAAAATAACTTTTGCAAACACAGTGTTGGGTACACTTTTTCAACACCTTAATGAAACTTTTGCCAATACTTTAGTTACACTTTCGAGCTCACATTTCGACGGCCAAAGTATTCAAAAAAAAAAATTTTTCCCAATTTGCTAGAAAAAATGTATACCTAAAGTATACACTGGAAAAACAAAGGTAGGACTTAATGCCTTTCTAAGGGTGTGAAATTTTAATGCCTTTGCAAAGGCACGAAATTGTCCAAAGGCATTAAAATTTAACACCTTTGCGCAGTTTTAATTAGTGTTCTAAAGGGTGGGAATATTCCCGGGAAAATTGGGAATCTTGGGGAACGTTACCGGGAACGTTCGAGGCTCCAAATCGGGAACGTTCCCATCTTTAAGTAAAAATGAACCAAAACTGTTCATAAATGTAGGGATTTATTGGATTTTTTTTTTAAAAGTGGTTGCTGCTTTCAAAAATTTATATTTTTTTAATCTTACTGGTCAACGTGAGCGCGCTGCGTTTGCCGACAGGCAGAGGCAGACGACTCCCGCTCAAGTTAAAACAAGTTTTGCGTCATATCGACACAAACGCGAGTTTTTGTCGTCAGGGATATGCAGTATAGGCTATAAACGACAGAAAACTGTATGGTCGGTCCAAACCGAGGGGGTTTTCACTCGAGATATTCGTGTACACGGTATTTCATAATTCATGTATTTCGCGGTATTTCGGCGGTACTCACTGATTAAAAAATGTTGGATATTCACAGCACCTCTATTGTGAAAAAAGTTGCCAGAACTCTTCGTTAAATTACTGTGAAATTCTGTATTTAAACCAGAACTCTTCGGGAAATTCCAACTGGCCTCTGTGTTTTAAACCAAAAACTTTTTGGGAAATTACATCTGTCCTCTGTATTCACAATAGACTGGCTTCAAAATTATGGTCGACTGTCCGACAAAATATTTCACTTTGAGGCATCAAAAGGGTCCCTTTCTGATCAGAGAAGTGTTGGGATTTCGCAATCGTTCCGTATCGAGGAAGTGCTGGAAAATCACAATAAATTTCTAACAGTGTTTCTCAGGTAAAGTTCACCGTTTTAGAGTCTACTTAGGGGGTTTTCGGCGTATTTCATGCGAAATCCCTCTGAAATACCTCTATCTGGTGTACCCGGTATTTCGGAAGTGAAAAACCCCTCGGTCCAAACAAGTATGCGTTTTCATCCTCCGGTACAAAAATTAAGTTGAAACAGGAAAAAAAATTGAATATTCCCAGTTTTTGGGAATCTTCGGGAATGTTCCCGGGAATTTACTGGGAACATTCCCCCAAAAGATCGTTCCCGGGAAATTTAGAACACTAGTTTTAATGCCTTTGCAGGAGTTCTAATTTTTAATGCCTTGGTAAAGGCATTAAAACCCTTCTCGTCCTACCTTTGTTTTTCCAGTGTACTTTATGTATACTTCATCACTTTAGATATGCATTATATATACTCAAGAGGACACTTCCAAGTACACATTTTCTCCTCAGAAGTCACTCTAAACTGTCATTTACTTTCTCTTTCGAAGAGTCATTTCCGTGGTACTTTTTCCCATGCAGGGAGTATTTGCAGGGGGCCAATAGCATGAAATTACTACGCGGCGTCTCGTAGAACTAGACGGAAAGGTGTTCACTGTTATTCAATTACTGTGACGTCACATTCTTTTTCATGTGAAAACTGTCACATTCTCTTTAGTATTAATGTCACATTCTTTTGAATGTGACAATAAAATTTAGCCCGCATATTTTGGCCGATTCACATTGAAAAGAATGTGACACTGCATTTTAAACAATGTGACACTTTTCACATGAAAAAGAACGTGACGTCACAGGAATTGAATAACAGTGTTCGAAACGTCATGTCTTTCTCACATAAAAAGTTTTCTCTAAATTTGTTCGGCAAAACAAACACAGAGCAGGCGTAGCCGACGACATCCAAAAACAAAGGAAACGCAAGCTCGCTTGCCCCTCTCACCCTCCTTACCTCCTGCCATGATTTGAATGTGTCGGTATGCAGCTTCTACGTGGTGGACTGATCATCCCATCAATGGGGGTGGCCAGGGGGGAGCGGCAGAGAGGGTTTCGGTGTGAAAGTGGTGATATTGCGTGATGTAGAGGTTCACAAGAATCAAGATATCTCGAGAACGAAAAAAAAATACTTTTTCTGGTCATGCCCTTCGGTTAGATGAAGGTTTAGGCTACATTTTGAGCCCCATACCGCTAATTTTGATTAACGGGAAAGTTACACTGTCACAAAAAGTATTTTTGATTTGTGCGTGAAACAAACCTAGTTTTTCGGACAAAAATTTTCATACAACGTTTTTAGTGCAGTTTTTCTTCCTCTTTCGAATGGTGGTAGAGATATTGACCTACGACACGTATTAACGGAGATACGACCAAAAAACCAAAGTCCGGAGACAATTATTCGAAAAAATGTATTTAGCGATATCTTCGGAACGCAGCATGATATCCGAAAACTAAAAAAATCCTGAGAATCACTAGGCCAAGGCTAACAAATTTTCACTCGGTCGGGAATATTGGTGACCATGAGGTACCAAACCCCGTGAAATGGGATGGAATGCGCCAGGTGTCTTCGAGGACTCCTCGAAGTACTCAATGGGATTCGCTTGGACATCATGCCAAATTTCCAAGGCTTTTTCTTGACAACACATTACGCTCAGAGTCTAGGAATTACCCTCTTACCCTTGACCTCCACAAATCCAAGAAATCCAAGACTTTTTTTTGCCGTGCGCCAGGTAAGCAGGCAACCTGAGGCCAGCTAGCTGCGCTCCCGTGCCGGCGCGTTGCGTACCGACTGACGTTAGGTCTCGCTCCGCGGGAGCGCCTGGTAGGTAGGCAACCTCGGGCCAGCTACGCATTCGTGCGGGCGCGTTGCCTACGCGCCAGGCGTTCCCCCCTTCCCCCAGCAGCAAGGAGGCGGGGCAGCAGTGGCGGGCTTCCCTCTCTGTCATCCGTTTTATTTCTCCTGTCCCCCTCCGCCGTCTCCTCCCGTTGCGCCCCTTAGACCCAACCCACTCCCTCTCCAACCCCACCTACTGTATTCTCTGCGCAAGAGTACGTAACACACACACACGCACCGCACACACACATACACACACACACTGTGTAGGCAGCAGTGTGGTCGTCCCCTGCAGTGTTTCTGGTCGCTGCCGCGCCACTTCGCGGGTGGGGCGTGGCGCGGCGTGGCGCGGCGTGGCGCGGCGGGGTGTGCGGCGGACACAGGAAAGCTCTTCGACACACTTATCCTTCGCTATTCGTCCAGTGCCACGCTGCTGCTGCCGGCTCGGCCCGGGACCGATGCTCGTTGAATGCGTCATGCAGCCCATCTCTTCTCCTTTCCCATCGTCTCTCTTTCTCTCTGTATATAAATATATATCCGTCTCTCTCTCTCTCTTGTGCGGACGCGCCGCGCCCTCTAGATTCGGTAATGAACGTGGCGTCTCTTGTTGGCCGTGGCGCCGCCCCCCTCTCCCCCCCCTCCGGGCTGGACGGTGGAGGGGGGGGGCACGAGGGGTCCGGGCCGGGCTGACGAGCCTTGATCCCCTTTTCTTCTCGCACCGCCCCTCCCCCTAGCTGGCCCGCGACTTCCTCTCCGCCTTACACTGCCAAACAGAAACCTCCCTTATTGCATTAAAATGTTATGAAAGTAGGCCGAGTCGATCGTTCGCTCCCCGCGAGAACGGACGCAATCTGAGAGACAACGATCGGTACGAGGGGTCCGCCGCTGTCGGTCTTTGCGAGGCTCTGGCTGGATGCAAATGGTACAAGTGGAGGGAGAAGGAGAGGGTCGTTGAGGAGCTTCTCAAGACTCTTTCTCTCTCGATTTTTTTTTTTCCATTCTTCGTCCACCCTGTCTCTCTTGCGACGTCCCTTGTGGCCGCGGTGGCGAGGAAAAGATGATGGCAGCGCGAGCACCAGAGGAAGAGAAGGAGAGAGAGAGAGAGAGAGAGAGAGAGAGAGAGAGAGAGAGAGAGAGAGAGAGAGAGAGAGAGGCGCCGCCTGCGGCGTGAGAAATGGAATACGAGCGAGAGAGAAAGAGGAAGGCCTGATTAGTCCGAAGAGAGGGAGAGCCCGGTCCAGTTATGTAAAGCATCTTATTTGGCGAAACGATCCCGGAGCTCGGCCGATGAGGAAACTTGGAGCCAACTTCCGACGACTGTGGCCGGGCTGGGCTGGGCCAGTAGCCCGCTCCTGCTGTTCGCGCCTCGTCCACGCCCTCTGCGCCCAGCGCGCCAACGCGCGTCCGAGCAGGGGCGGGCCGGGCAGGGCAGGGCCGGCGTAGGGTTAACGCGAATTAGTGCCGAGGTTGGCAGTGGGACGGGGGGCGGGACGGGATTAGCGCGCGACTGGCCGGCAGCTGCCGCCCCGCCCCCGCGGACTTGCCGATCTCGTGACATTTGATGTGCGGTGGTAGGCGCTGGCGGCGGGGCGCGCTTCTTTACACCAGCAGAGCGAATGCTACAGGGTTCCTACAAGTCTGGAAAACCTGAAAAGTCGTGGGACAAAAAAAGTAGTCAGGGAAAGTCATGAAAATTGCAGGGATGGTAATAAAAAAACCTCGGGTGACGCGAGGACTCTTTGTAGCAGATATCAGATATATCGGACGCATCGCCGAGAATTTTGAAATGTAAATTTGTCGATTACTATTTTAAAAAATACCAGACGAAAAAGTCATGGGAATTTCAAAAATTTGGTCGAGGAAGTCATGGAAAAGTCATGGATAAAGCCTTGAGCCAAAATGTGAGAGCCGTGCTGCTAGTTTCCGGTCTGTAAACGGCAGCTCCTGCTCACGCCCGACTCCACTAAGCAGGCCCCTTTGCTCCAGCTCTCCTCTCTGCCCCTCTCCTCTCCACTCCTGTCGCCTTCTCCCCCTTATCTCTCCCCCTCCCCTCTCCCCCTCCCTTTCTCCACTCCTCACTCTTTCTCCTCCCCGCTCCGGCACGGGAGCCAAGTGAGGACGCAGTTAATATTCCTCGCACGATTGTATTTCTGGCCTTCCGTCCACCGCCTTTGCCGGAGCATTGCGCTGCGCTGCGCGGTCCTTTTCACAAGCGCACCGCCTTCTGGGCAGGCGCCAAACGGCCGGGCCCGGCCCCGTAGGCACGGGCGGCTCTGGTCGCCCCGCTCCGCCGCCAGACCACGTGACTTATGGCCTTCATTAAAGCGTGCGGTCTGCCAGGCACCTGCATCAGAACATCGCACACAGCCTCGGGCTCTGAAATTTCCCCGGGGCTCGGGGTCGAGGCACACACTTACAAAGACGAAGACGATGAGGGTGGTGGCGGTTAGGTGCGAGGGGCGGGTGGGGTCGGGAGCGAGGCGAGCAGGCAGGGGCACTTGCCGGTAACACGGACACAGCAGCAGGCGGTTGTAATTCTCATCGACGATAAGCCTCTCCCTCCCGCCCCGCGCTCTTGCCTCTCTCTCTCTCTCTCTCTCTCTCTCTCTCTCTCTCTCTCTCTCTCTCTCTCTCTCTCTCTCTCTCTCTCTCGTTCTCGCCCCGCACCGCACCGGCGGGATTGCGATTTGCGATGGGGTAGGTGATCCGCTTGTTGCTGGGGTTCCCCACAGGGGGTTCCCCTTTGGCGCGGTGCTCTTGCGCTGGGGCCGGGATTGGGGACGGCTAGATATGGCGATGGTCGATTCGACACGTTTCTGCGATTAGGGACCCAGACTAACGGCCCGCTGGCTGGAGGGAAGAGTGTCTCGCTGCGACGGGCTGGCGGGGCGACGGGGAAGGGCCGAGCCCACGCCCTTACGGCAGGAGAGAGGGGTTAGGGTCCGATTTACTGCCGCAATCAGACCGCGCGCGCGCCCGTCGCGTCTTGAACGCTGCGTTAAAGTAGGCTCCTTATTCTCGTTCCCTTATTTTGGCGGTTATGGCTCATCTAGATTCTTCCTAATTCTTCGGAGAAAGGTTTAAGGGCATGCGATCTGGAGCTAATATACCGAGATGAGACAGTGTGTTTAGAGCGTGGAGCTAAAATGGGGCTTGAATGTGGGGTGACACGTGCTGATGCGAAATAAGCGAGGAGAACGAGGGTGCCATGAAAACAGCTGCCAGTTGAAGCGCAAATTGTGCTGCTCTACTCTCTGGCTGAATGTATAGAACACCCTGCTCTAGAAATGCTCTCGCCTTTTGTGCTAAATTGAGAAACACATCGCTACGCGCTCCCGAAGGAGACTGCTAGCAGGGTGGGACGGGGCGCGGTCGCGGGAACTTATGTGAAAGAGAAAGATAATAATTTAGCTGGCCGCCTTTGTTCCAGCCCGCGGCGGCCGCTGCCTGACTCCGCTTCACTCCCGCTCCAGCCTGGTGCTGTGCGAGGGTTACGGCCGACGGAGCTACTCGCCGGTGTTAGCGGCGTAACCGCCGCGGTCGGAGGGGAAGTGCCCAGCCCCACTGTAAAAAGAAGAAACCACGGCTTTGCAACGGTATTGCACTGTCAATTATTTGACAGTTGAAAACTGTTATTTTACGGAGGGGGGAAACAACTCTGAATTTTGGTGTACAAATTTTGTGAATTTTCGGGAGTTTTTGTCAATTTTTATTAATGTTTTTTTTTTTTTCAGAAATTTTGCTTGAATTTGACGGGGATGCCCCGGGAAATACACGCACATCTGATGCAAATTATTCTCTCAATTACATGATTAAATAGGATTTTTAGTAAATTACGGTGAATTATTTCGATTTATTTCAAATTATTGGAAATTAACTTGCAATAATGCAAAATAATCACAATTATTTCAATTATTTTTTAAAACTTTTCAGAAACAAATTTTGCTCTGCAATTGAAAGGGTGGCGTGAAAACATGGAAAATTTTTGCGGCAGTAAACCTCCCGAAGGAGGTTGCGGTTCCCGCCAGGCACAGGGCTTTTACCCCCTGTGGCAGCCAACTGCTTCGGTGTTCCATGGGAACCGGCGCTTTGCTGACTGCGATCCTATCGCGCAATTCGACAGATTTGATCCCCGTACCACCATTGGCCTACCCCTAGAGGTACGAGCGGTGTCAAGGGCGTTAGACTTCCTGATCCCAGTTTCAGAGGCCTTACCTCAGAGGGGTACGCGGGATTCGAACCCACAACCCCGAGTGCCGACACGTAGCCAGAACAGGAAGCGACCCAACGCCCAGAGCCACCGAGCCAACGGAGGTGAGACGTGTTTAACTTCTACTTGACCTGCCCTGGAGCAGCTGCCAAAGGAAATGCCAAGCGCGAAAAACACTTTCCCGAGTGGGAGTCGAACTCGGGACCCCTCGGTTCAGTGTTGCGCGCTCTACCAACTGAGCCACGACGTCTCGATGATTGTCCAGTGCGACGGGTTCTAGTTGTATTTGCCATATCCCCCAGCCTCCAGCCAGGCGGACAGGGCAAATACAAGTCGAACCCGTCGGACTGTACAGTCATCGACCCGTCGTGGCTCAGTTGGTCCCAAAGAGAAGCGTGACGTGGATTCAACGTGGATTCCACGTGGATGCGTTGATCTATCGTGGACGTGGATGAATCCACCAAAATTCAACTACTTTCCCTTTTACAAAATATCATCATAAATTTATGTTTGCAAGAAACTGGGGTTCTTAAACATTGTAAGTAGTGAAAAAACTGCTTGGCAGCTGAACTTGCGACATCCCGTTGAAAAAACGTGGAATGGACGTTATTTTGTCCACCGTGGACTGATCCACCTTATTTCAACTACTTTACCTGGTTTTCCTGTTCTCCATACGTTTCCATGATTCATGAGATAAAAGACGCACTATGACTTCTTTATCAAGTTAATGAGAATACGTTGAAATAACGTGGAATCAACGTGTTTTCCTCCACCGTGGATAGATCCACCATATTTCAACTACTTACTAATCCCCCCGTTGTTTCTGTGTTAGCGACTTTCCTGTTCCTGATTCATGGAAAGAAGGGCGATTTATGAATTTTTTCCATGTTGAATGGGACTTTATGGAAATAATGTAGAATCCACGTGAAATCCACGTGGAATCCACGGTACAAAGTTCATAGTTCAACATTCAGAATTCAGTCACATCTTTATTTTTTATAGATGCCTGAAAACTGTCTTGTCCTTACAAAATATTATTTACAATTTGTCGCAAACAAAAGGAATCGAATTTCGACGTATTTAACGCACAAATCGCTAAGGTCAAGCTAAGGAGCTGTGTGGGTTGACCCTTACAGTGGGATCGGTTGTTGACGCTCCTTCCTCATCAGTAGCGCCGTAGGCTAACGGATATGGTACGAGACTTCCAACTCTAAGATCCCGGGTTCAACTCCAAGTAAGGTAAATAAAATAAATGAGTAAGATTGTAAGTAAGAAAAACCTTGTCACACAAGGGAAAGTAATATCAATCAAGGAATATTTTTATGATTTCTGACAACAATGCCCAAAAGAAAGTGAAATTTAAGCATAGGCAAACACGTTGATTCCACGTTACATCAACGTTGAAAAGTGGTGGAACGAAGTGTCAAATTAGCGTCGCTTCCACGTGGATCATCCACGTGGATTCCACGTGACAGTTCAACGTTGAATCAACGTTACGTCCACCAAAATTTCTCTTTGGGGGTAGAGCGCGCATCACCGAACCGAGGGGTCTGAAGTTCGACTCCCACTCGGGAAAGTGTTTTTCGCGCTTGGCATTTCCTTTGGCAGCTGCTCTAGGGCAGGTCAAGTAGAAATTAAACACGTCTCACCGCCGTTGGCTCGGTGGCTCTGGGCGTTGGGTCGCTTCCCGTTCTGGCTATGTGTCGGCACTCGGGGTTGTGGGTTCGAATCCCGCGTACCCCTCTGAGGTAAGGCCTCTGAAACTGGGATCAGGAAGTCTAACGCCCTTGACACCGCTCGTACCTCTAGGGGTAGGCCAATGGTGGTACGGGGATCAAATCTGTCGAATTGCGCGATAGGATCGCAGTCAGCAAAGCGCCGGTTCCCATGGAACACCGAAGCAGTTGGCTGCCACAGGGGGTAAAAGCCCTGTGCCTGGCGGGAACCGCAACCTCCTTCGGGAGGTTTACTGCCGCAAAAATTTTCCATGTTTTCACGCCACCCTTTCAATTGCAGAGCAAAATTTGTTTCTGAAAAGTTTTAAAAAATAATTGAAATAATTGTGATTATTTTGCATTATTGCAAGTTAATTTCCAATAATTTGAAATTAATCGAAATAATTCACAATAACTTACTAAAAATCCTATTTAATCACGTAATTGAGAGAATAATTTGGATCAGATGTGCGTGTATTTTCTGAGGTCATCCCAATTTGACCTCAACTTTTGTGAATTTTCTTGATTTTTTTTTTTTTTGAAATTCTTTCAATTTTCCAGAATATTTCTAAATTAAGAGGTGTACAAAAATTTAAAATTTGTTTCCCCCTTGTGATTTACCGTACCGTTATTTCACACCGTACCTTAGGTGAAGTCGCACCGTAACATACCTTACGGCTGAATAAACGGTGCCGCACCGTAAAATCGCACCATTTTACGGTACGGCACCGTTAATTCTGCCGTACAGTACCGTTCTGTAAAACGCATAACGTTATCTCATCGTAGTAAGGACTGTTTTTTTTTTTTTTTTTTTTTTTTTTTTTTTTACAGTGCCATACTGGAAGTAAAGAGAGGCGCCTTCCCTACGACCGACTTATTGTGTTTCGCCGTCGTGTGGGATGAGAGGAGGCAGAAGAACGCGCCATAGGAGTAAGTGAGCTCATCGACTCGGGAAGTAAGAGGTGAAGGGACAAAAATACTGTGCGGCGGGGCTGGGCGTGGGCTGGGCTCTCCCCCCACCGTGCCGCGCGCGCCCTTTTTAGAAGGGACTTATTGATGTTATTGCCGTTAAAGCGGCGGAGTGGCGGGGCCGCGGGCCTTACCTTATCTCACCACGGGCCGGGCGGCACGTCGAGAATCTTGCCCTCCCCTCCACCTCCCCCCCCCCACTTCTCTCTCTCCTCTCCTTCTCCCGCTCACTTCCTCTGTCCTTCTCCCTCTCTCTCCCTCTATCTCTCAGCTTACCCATCAGATCGGGAGTGGAAAAAGCCAATCGCCCGAGGCGCGTAGAAGCGAGAAAGAGACAGAGGAGAAAAAACAAATTTCCCAGAGTCGACTTGACAAAGGAGGCAAAGCGGTGAGCACGGTGAGCACGCGAGGTGAAAATCTCGTGAGGATTTATAGGATGGCTGGTGAGGCTCGGAGCGCACGGCGCGCGATAAATAGCCCCCCCCTTCCCCCTTCTCCCCCTCGGCCCCGCGCTGCGGCAGCCCCCGTGCCGCCCCCGTGCCGCCCCCGCGACGCCTCCGCGCCGCCCCCGCGTCCCCCTTCGGGCCTGCCGAGAGCGAGCTAACAAGGTTGTATTTAACTTCCAGCTTGCCAGCCGAGCCGAGGCCGAGGACGGGCCTGGCCTTGCCTATGGCGGGTGCGAAGCGGCGAACAGGCGCGCTCCCGTCAGGGCAGGGGGCCGGCCCGGGGCGGGGCGGGGCGGGGCGGGGCGGGGCGGGGCGGGGCGGGGCGGGTTAGGGCAAATTTTTGATGGATTCGTTTTACGGGAGGGTGTGGTGGAGTGTGGTGCTGGTGCAGCCAGCGCGGCGCAGAGAGGGAGAGGCAGCAGCATGCCTTGCAGGGCGGGCTCGGCGGGCTCCGGGCTCGTCTGCGCGCTCTCTAGCCTGCTGCTCCTTGACCCGCATGCCTCTTTCCCTCTCTCTCTTCCTCTTCCTCTCTGGACCCTGCCTGCTGCGCTCAATTCATTTCTCCCTCTTGCATGTCGTCGTCTGCCCCAAGCCAAGCCTGCTGTGGGCAAACACTCTGTCTCCCTACCCGGCTCGGCTACCCTGCTGCCCTTCCTCACTCTATCTCTCTCTCTCACTCTCTCTCTCCCTCTCTCTCTCTCTCTCTCTCTCTCTCTCTCTCTCGCGCGCGCGCGCGCGCGCGCGCACACACACTCACCACACAAACACACACATGGGGCGTATAAGACCTCTGTCCTCGGTGTAGACAAAGCCTCTGTCCAGCGCGCAGTGAATTTAATGGACTGTAATTAGTAAACACGCAATTACACTCACACGCAGACGGCACAACACTACCCGCCTATCCGCTCTCTCTCTCTCGGGGTTGGCGATGTCGCGTCCCCTCCCCCACCCCCACTTACCGAGTCAGCCCCAGATGTTGCCTGAAAGGTAGGCAATTTGAGCACAAAGTCCCACAGCAACTTACAACACATAGCCCCACCCATCCCATCAGCCTGATTTAAAACCGCGTCTCTCTCTCTCTCTCTCTCTCTCTCTCTCTCTCTCTCTCTCTCTCTCTCTCTCTCTCTCTCTCTCTCTCTCTCTCTCTCTCTCTCTCTCTCTCTCTCTGATCGTTTATTGATGTTGCACATCTGCTGAACTGTTTTACTTACTCGCCTCTACTTATACTGTTATAGAGTGCGGGCCTATGCCTATGTACCAGCGGTACTCTGAAGTCCTTTAACATAGACCCCAAACAAATTTAGATTCAAATTCTAATATTCTCTCATGGAGAAAAATTGTCAGTGGAAAATCATTGAAATTGCAGGAATTGTTTTGGAAAATTTCCAGTGGTGAAACAAGTGCGTTTCGTATCGAAATCAATTAAAGTTGTGTGGCTTGCGCTTCTATACATGTCATGTTGTTCAGCAGGAACTTCACACTGTTTCAAAATAATGACGGTAAATAAATTTGGAAATTACGGTAAATTACAATACTGGCGATTCCGTAGTTAGGCAGGCACCGTACCTCTGAAAATTTCACAATCTTGAGACAAACTGCGCTGAGTACGAAGCCGCCGCACACGAAAACCAGGGTACGGTGGCGCCGTGATCTGCCCCCGGTACTCATTTTTTTTTTACACATAGGCACGGAAAGCCGTAGTGAGTTCCGTACTACAATCTGCTTCTTTTTTTTTTTACGGTGCACAATGATTTAACGTTAAACATTCTTTTACACATTGAAAATAGGTATTATGCACATGTTACCATCGCAGGATATTTTGTTTAGATTGACCCCTCGCATTTCGAGCGTGTTTGTCGAAGTGACTGCGAGGAGGGTATAGCGCGGCTCCAGCGTGGGGTCGCTAGGCCTGTGCTGCGGTCGCAGGGCGGGGTGGGCTGGGTGCGCTGCCGGGACAATGTCAGTGATGACGTCCCAGATTAGCGACACTCTCAACGAATTAATCAATCATAGTCAAGGCTATCGGGCGCGCCATCGAGCAGGGGGGCCCGCCCCGCCGGGGCGTTGCGCGCCGCAGGGACAGGAGGCCCGGGCCGGACCGATATGGTGCGCGTTTTAGCTGCAGCGCCCCCCATCATGACTTGACTTGACTTAACTTGAGAGAACCGGGTCACAAAATGACCCAAGCGTCTTTCGAAAAGAAAATTAACCAATAATTTAAAATTGCAAAAATTTAGTTTGGGGTTTTGTGATTGTGTGCGGCATAAGCAGGGTCTCCTTATTGCCGAGGTCTATGCGGGCTTATAGCTCGACGACATGCGAGATGACCGATCTGTTTCCCTTTTTATTTTACGTGTCTGTGGAGTGGGCTTACCGCGCCCGGGACCGAGCCGGGCTAAACGAATGGATTGGTCTGTCCTCCTCGCTCCCCCGGCCCTGCCTGCCAGGCCCCGCCCGGCCGCAAGCCTCCCCTCCCCTCACCCGCCCCCTCCGCCCCACAGGGACTTGTGGCTGCAGTGGTGCGGTAGGGTGGCGCAGTCCCCCCGCCCCACCCGCACCGCACGCCTTGAGATATGGCCCGCTAATGCGAGGAGAATCGTCTCTCCCCGTGCGGTGCGGTTACCGCGCTCGTCCTAGAGGCTCCCTCTTAAACCCCTTTTGATTCAATAAGAATTGTCTTTTTGTGCGGCCTTCGTGCTCGCGAGCCTCTACGACTCTCGCGGACGATTTCTCTTGTGAGTCTGAAACGAAATTTCTGACGGACCTAAGTTTTGGGGGCTTTGTGCCCCTGCCGTCGGCCCCTGGCCAGGCGTCTTTATGGACAACTTTTATTCCTAGCCTCGCGTAGGGTTAATGTCTTGGCGGGCCTTTGGCGAGGGAGCGGCACGAGGCGCTCTGATTGGCTGCTGCTCCTCCGGCCTGCGCCTTTCCCGCCGGCGGCCCGTTGGCCCTTGGCCCGGCTCGCGGGTCTCAGATAGGCGAGGTGCCATACGTGCGCGCAGCTCTACTTCGTGCTCGCCCCGCTCCGCCCCGCCACTGCCGGCCGCCCCCCGTGAATTACCCTAACCCTAGGAGTGGAGAACGAGGGAGTGGCGGAATAATGCGCGGTCGGGTTGGCCCGGGTACACCTCGGCGAGTCGAGGCAGCCTCCTCGCCTCACTCCAGCCGACTTATTCGGCAGAGCGCTTTCCTCGCCCTGTCTCTCCCGCACTGATGGGCTTCACCGTATAGGTGCGAGAGAGACAGCGAGTGGCGAGCGCTCTTTGGAATAGGTCGGCAGCAGCCTGAGGCTGCGGGGCGCGGCCGCCCTACGGACCCAATCGCGACTCGCGACGCTATCCGATAGCTGCACAGAGCCGCTCCCTCCTAAAATCTTTTGGTATGGGGTCCGACCCCGGAAGCCATAGACTTGCGATATTGTTTGTAGCACTCGATGCACAGGAGAGGGTGAGAGTGTTCCAGTGTTGCTCTGTGCTGCTGCCAAGAGGGGGATGATATTGCTTAAAGGCCGCCTGGAAAAAACTAGGCTGCTCGAGGAGCAGCAGCGGCGACATCTTGAAAATTACAGGAGGCTGCCCGGAGCTCTCCGGGACACCAACACCGTCGTCGCTCCGGTCCACCCCGGGTCGCTGGGGAGGCTCCACTCGAACTGCGGCGCTACCTGGCTGCCGCCTACCTGCGAGGCGGGGGCCGGGAAATAAATGCCGTGCCCGAACTGCGGCCGCACCGGGCGGGCGGGGGAGATCTGCTTGAACTGCGGCGCGGACAATAGGGGGCCGGCCCGGCCCCTCTTGAACTGCGGCGCAGAGTGCGATGGGTTGCCTACCCAGCCCGGGTTAGGTTAGGGTAGGTTGTGTTAGGTTAGGTTAGGCGAGTTTGCTTATTTTCAGGGGTTTCGTGGGACAAATTGTCTACCTTCCCCAGGGGTCGATGTGGGAAGCCTTTCTTCCCCTCCCAGCAGTCCGAACTATGTGCTGCTCTTCAACCCAGGTGGAAAATCAAAGTGAGTCCCGCCCGGGATGCGAACCCACTACCAAGACTCGATGCCGGACCAGCTAACACTTTAGCGCGCTCGGCTGCCAGTGACCATATTAAAATTAGTCTGAACTCTGTGCTGATCTTCACACGCAGGTGGGAAAGCATTGGAAAACATTGAGTCCCGGCCGGGAACGAATCCACGGCCAAAACTCGCAACGACTTGGTGCCCTCGCCTGCGACGTGCTCCTTTGTTGCGGGGTGGGTAGGCAACCCATCGCACTCTGCACCACAGTTCAAGCGGGGTCGGGCCGGCCCCCTCTCTACCGCGCCGCAGTTCAAGCAGATCTTCCCCGCCCGCCCGGTGCGCCGCAGTTCGGGCACGGCATTTATTTCCCGGCCCCCGCCTTGCAGGTAGGCGGCAGCCAGGTAGCGCCGCAGTTCGAGTTGAGCCGCTGGGGACTGTTGGGGCCCCCTTGAGAAACGACTTCCACGGCGAGTAAGGGGAAAGGGATTGGGGGGAGAGCGGGGGGTAAATTTGCATGATAAAACTGGCGAGAGACAAGCTTGTTGTAATGCCTAATGGACGGCGCATTCAAATGGACCACCGGCAGCATAGCGCGTGGCGCTGGCGCTATGGGGGCCGCCCGAGTGGGAGCGAGAGAGGAAGGGGAGGCGGGATAGGAGGCGGACCGTGCAAAGCCAGGGCCCGGGGGGTCGGCGGCGAGGTGTCAGGGAGGTGTCGGAGCTGCGCCGCAGCGCGCCACGGCTGTGCTGACCGGGGTGTTTCTGGTGAGCCTATCTGCCTATCCCGCCCGGGCCCGGGGCCGTGGAGCTCCCTGTGGGGAGCGGGCGGGCCCAGCCCCAGCCAGCCAGCCAGCCAGGAGGACCTGGACCTGGCCGGGGATATCCAGGGGCGGCACCGAAACACGCGGAGCGGCCCGGCGGGGGGAGCAGCAGCTTTGAGCAGAGGGATTCCAGGGGGATCTGTTAGCTGCTCCTCGGAGGGGAGGAGGGAGAGGGAGGCACTGCGGTCGGGCTGGGCTGGGCTGGGCGGGCTGGGTATTGGCGTGCCGTGCCAAGGACCAGCCCCCCTCCTGGGCCTGTGTGTACGGCCCACCGGCCATGCATGTGTGGAGTGGGTTGCATAAGGCCACGGCCGAGGGGGAAACAGCTCTGCAATTTTTGTACTCGTAATTCAGAAAAAAATCACGAAAAATTCAGAAAAAAAAATCAGAAAAATTCAGAGAAGGTTATGATGATTCTGAAAAAAATCACAAGAATCCAGAAAACTTTTGTCAAAATTCAAGCAAAGTTTCAGAAAAATTCAACACAAATTCAGAAAAAAAATCACTAACATTCACAAAATTTGTAAACTAAAATTCGTTCACTATAATTCAGAGTTGTTTCCCCCTCGGCCACGGCGCCCTTCGTGCTGGAGGCGAGCTTGCCCCGCCCCCAGGCTCAGAGTCCTATAGAGCTGTGCTGTACCCGCCACGGCCCCTTGGCCTCCATGTGCGGTGCGAAGTGTTCCCTCCTCGTGGCGTTATTGTCGTGTGTGAGGAGAGGAGCGAGCTCCAGGCTCCAGCTCCTGCGCTACTCTTCGCCACGCCCCGCGTAGCAATCGAGGGCGTGGCGTGGCGCGCTATGGCTTTACGACTGCGTCCCCGATAACGTACCAAGCGCGATGTATAGTTGGCCAGTTCACGGGTCACTAGCCGAGCGGGCAAGGGTGCGGGTGTGTGGGGTGGGGTAGGAAAAGGGGAACAAGGGGAGCTGGTGGTCATTAAAGCTGCGGGAGGGACGCGCGGGGACAGAATGGTAAGAGCCAGCGGGCGGGTCGGTATGTGAGGGGCGAAAGGGGGGGGGGGGGGGTATGCGTGACCTTGGGCGCGCCGCGTCAGCGCGCGCTGCCCTACGCTGCTCTGCGGTGTGAATAAGACGACAAGGATCACAAAGGTGGCCTGCTGGGCCGCTGGAGGCGGCAGACAGAGCGCGCACGAGCCCCCGCCTGGCCAGGCGGGACCACCCCGTTTTTATCGTCACAAAGCCCGGTTTTACTTTGCGCGCGCGATGTGACGGCCGTGACACGAGGAAGTGCACCATAAAACACTCGCGGAGCGCTCCGGATGCCCTGTGTGGACTGCGGACTGACATCCCCACCCCAGGCCTGGCAGGGCGGGACGGGGCGGGGCCCGTCGCTGACTGCTCAGCGCCGTGGGGCAGGGTGCCTGCTGGGCGGGGAGCCTGGCCTGGACAGCGCGTTCCGAGATTTGGCCCCGCCACGCCCCGCCACGCCCCGCCACGCCCCGCCACGCCCCGCCGCGCCCCGCATATTCATTAGGAGGGCAGCGGAAGCAGGAGCGGCCATCGGAATAAGCTAATGCCGGGCCGGGACGACCCGAGCGCGCCGCTCTGCAGGAGAAGTGCTTCCGACTCGCTGACCATAGCGCAGTGCGGGCAGTGCGGGGCGCCCCTGCTGAATGCCGACTGCAATTTCGTCATGAGCCTGATTCCAAGGCGCGCCGCACTCTTCTTCTGAGACAGTATAGACGGTCGTTAAGACTGGCTTTGACCGCTCTAGGCTATTATCCTAGCCTTTCCCACAGGGGATACTAAAAAAAATCATTTAAAAAATTGAAAAATCAAAATAAAATCAAGAAGAAGAAAATACACGAAAAAATCCGAAAATCGAGAAAAATGAACAAAAACCGAAATAAAATAGGAAAAACTTCAGAAATGGGGGTAATAGATCAAAATTTACCAGAATGAGTCATAGATACTCCTTTAAAAATCGAAAGAAAAATTAAAAAGAAAAATCCAAGTGGAAAAAAAAAAACTGTGCACATTTTGCATGGGTGATCCCCCCCCCCCCCTTTCCCCTGGCCCAGCAAGTCCACGGCTGTTTTCTCTCAAACTTTTTTTTTCTAACACTTCTCTTTTTGTCCTGGTTCGAAAACTTTGCCTTTGACTGTCGCAGTGCGAATGCCTTACGAGGCTGTTCATCCCGCCCGTCCGTCCGTTTGCCGCTCTCTATGCAGGCGGGCGGCCCCTAAAAGGACAGCTCAGTAGTTATGGCTCGTTGGCGCGGCAGGGCGGACGCGGGGATTTGAACCGGCGCCGTCGGTGGGTGCGACCGAGACCCAGACGACCCGGGCGGCGGCGGGCCGGGCCGGTCGACCCTTAACGGTGCGGGTGCGCTACATTGTTGTGGCCCCGGAGTGGCGCGGCCCGTCCCGTGTCGATGTGACGGCGTTATGCATGCAGACCATCCTTTCACCGGCCAGCCCACCTGCCCCGCCCCGCTTAGCGCTCTCTCGAGTGCGTCGTTAAGCCAAAAACAAAAAAAAAAAAAAAACGGGCTTTACATTGGCGAACGCGCGTCGTTTCCAGTTTGGTTAATCCTGAGCGGAGCGGAGCACGGGAGCTCGGAACGGGAACGGTCGCTTCATTCTCTACCCGCCGGGGCCGGGGTAGAGAGGCCTCCCTCGGGAAAAAATAAAAAAATAAAACATGGCAGCCAGCACGGCTGGCAGCGCGCCGCGAGAGAGAGAGAGTGTGTGGGGCGCACTCACTGTGCGCTAAGTAAACAACGCATAATCTTTGCGCGGCAATCAACTCCATTAGCATTCTGCTCTCGTCGTGTCGAACAGGGCGCGCCACTGTAAGGGTAGGGTAGTAAAGAGGCGGGGCGGGTAGATTCGGAGCCCGGTAGCAGTTGGGCCGGGCCTGGCTGTGCAGTTGGAGTTGTAGCGTCCCCCGCGTGGGCCAGAGGCCGTGCACTGATCTGAACCGCCCTGCTAGCGCCAGAGCGGGGAGGGGGGGGGAACTTTCTTCCTCCCTCCTCTTCTTCTTCTTTTGGCGCTTCTTTGGCCGAGCAGCGAGCTCCGCTCAGGTCGAGAGAGGGAAGAGATTGGGGTGGAGTGGGGCGGGAGCGGGTAGTGACGGCGGCGGCTGCCTCTAAGTGCCGGACGTTTCCACGCGATTTGACACGGCTGCTGTCGCGCTACACGTTCTCTCGCCCCTCCTGCCCGCCCCAGTGGCCCTCGTCTCGGTGTTAAAGTTGAGCGTGCGGAGCACCCGCCACGCCCTGCCACACCCGGCGGCGTAAAGTTGTCGATTGAGTTGGCAACACGATATGCCCGAGCGACCGGGCCGGGCGGTCGGCGGCCAGGCGGGTCCGATACTATCTCACTATGGGCCGATATAAAGCCACGGTCCTGGCCCGGGCGGGGCGGGGCGGGGCGGGGCGTTCCTGGCGCGCCCGGGGTCCGGGCGGCTCTGGGGCCGTGGCGCCGCGGGGCCGTGAGCCTTTGAGCTGCTGGGGCAGATGGGCTGAACCCCGGGCGGCTGTGCAGGTGACCTTGCTGCCTGCCTGGCAGGTGGTGAGGCCCCAGCTCTCCTGGCCCCGCCCCGCCCCGCCCCGCCCCGCGGCCCCCGCCCCGCCCTCGGCCTCCCACACCTTCACTGTCAGTGACAAGCGCGTCGCCACCGCTATGCCGCCGGTATTTTAACTTTCGCGCGCGTGGCCCGCCGTTTGGAGGTCGGCCAGAAAATTTCGCGGTCCGGCGCTGGCCGTGTGGTGAATATAGGGATCTTTAAAGTTAGCGCCCTGGGCTGGAATTAGCAGCGGTCGTGCTCGGTGTATATGAGGTGTGGCCGGCGGAGGGGGGAGGGGCCTAGGCCTTCGGTGGCTTCTCCACCTCGCTCTTTCCCCTTTCCCCATCACCCGTCGGCCCCGTAGCCGTAAAACGTTGATCGTCTGCTGAAACAACCCCGTTTCGCGCGCCCGTGACCCTCCCCTCCTATCCGCACCCCCCCCCCCGTCTCCCGCGTACCGCGCCGAGCCGGTTCCGCGACTAGTATTTTCAATACGCCGTGTGGCTTTACGGCCGAATTATTGCCGTGGTGCTGCCATCTGTCGTCAAACGCCGAAGCCAAGGGCATGGGACGCAACACTCACCACCCTCGCGGTGCTGGTGCGGGCTGCGGAGCCGGGGCCGGCGTGGTGTGGTAGTAGTGCGACCATTACTTTCATAATCTCAATTTCAAATAAGCCATCAGTTTAGTTGTCGGCTGCAGGGTCGGGGCGAGGTGGAGTGGTGCGGCGGGGGGCGTTTATGCGGACGGGGGAAGACCGGATGCGACCGGCCAGCTTTCCGGATGACCGCCTCGAGACAGCAGCAGGGGCAGCCAGGGCCAGAAGGCGGCCGGTGGGGGAGGGGGTAGACAGCCGACTCTAAACAAAAGGGGAGGAGGCGTGTGAGCACGGACGCACACACACACACACACACACACACACACACACACACACACACACACACACACACACAGGCGCTCACTTACACACGCCACCAAGTCGGTGTGCGCCGGACCGCGCCCGGCCCGGACCCGCTGCCACATCGAGCCAAAAGGGCAAAAGAGAGAGGTAACTGTGTGCCGGCGCCCTGTTAGGTACGACTTTCTGTCAGCGCGGTCGGGGTAGCGCTCGCATCGCCTCGCTGGGTACCAACTACCACAATGGATCTGTCCGCAGTAATTTACTTCGTCTGTCTGACCTACTGCAGTCGGGAGCCCCCCCCCCCCCCCCCTCCGCTTAATGCGAAATTATTTAGCCAAGCGCAGGTATGCGTTTCTCTCTCTCTCTCTCTCGTGGCAAGCTTTCGCGGTGTTTGGACTCATCTCTCATGTTTTCTGCTTACCTAACGTAATGGATAGCTGCGCGTGGTAATGCGTGTGGAGGTGGTGCGGCTGCCTAGCGGCCCGCCCCGCCACGGAGCCGCCATAGCGCCGCCCAGCACTCCGCCGCGCCGAGGCGATTTTCAAGTTTGCAGCCGTAACCAATAATGAAAAAGCTTTTCCGTGTTGGCCGGATTTGTTATCCGGGGCGGCCTCACAGGCCGGACGCTCTCTCGCCAAGGTGCGAAAACTTTTATAATTCCCTTATAATTACTGCAAACTCTGTCCCACACTCCTATGAGCGAACGCGAAACGGCGAAAGAGAGTGCGGGGGAAGGGGACGAGTGGAGGCAACGCAAGGGAGAGAGAGAGACACAGACAGACAGACAGACAGATGCTGAGCGGGGCAAAGAGGGAGGCTTAGCAGGTCTGGCAGGTGTTGGCAAAAATCAGACCTTTTCTCTGCAAACCGTTGTGCGGATCCCCCAGCATCTCTCACCCCCCCAGCTTCCCTCATCCCCCAACCCTCACCCCTCTCACTCTCTCATAAACTTACTCGCCCTTGCCAACCAGCGTCTCTCGTAATTAGTTCCCCGGCAGGTTCACCTCTGGAAAAATTGTTTCACGCTGGGAGTTAACGCCCCCCACCTCGTGTTCCACCCGACAGCACTCCTCCCGCCTCCCCCTCCCCCACCCGGGACCCCCGCAGTGAGAACTGATTCACCTCAAGGAGAGAAACGGAAACTGGCCGCGGACGTGTGGCCGCAGGGAAACTTTCTTTTTCCCGTTTCTCTTACAAAGGATACGCGTTGAACGATAGACGGCAACAATTTGTCATGAAGTAAAATGGCTTTATTTTGTGTGACAGCGGTTTCTTATCGGTGAATTCAATACAGTTTTCTTTAAATTAATTTTTTATTATTTCATTTCAACGACGGCCCAGTAAAAGGTATAATAATCCCGAAGTTCAAACCTTCTTTTCCAGTGCATATTTTATGATAGATCTGCTTGTGCTGAGTGGTCTTGATGTCAGTATGTTGCACTCTTCGATGTTGTAAATTATATAACAGGGTTGCCACTTGTCGGGAAAATCGGGGAAATTAGTAAT
The DNA here is from genome assembly GCA_029379305.1 of Frankliniella fusca. Taxonomy (NCBI): domain Eukaryota; kingdom Metazoa; phylum Arthropoda; class Insecta; order Thysanoptera; family Thripidae; genus Frankliniella; species Frankliniella fusca. The sequence continues at coordinate 2,094,373 of JAHWGI010000979.1, forward strand.
GTCGTGATTTTAAAATTCTGTCTGAAAAAATCAGAAAAATGTCAGAAAATTAGCGTCATCACAATTGGTGAGTTACCGGCCGTGTGAGGGTCGGTCCTACTCTGCCTCCTTCAGGTTTGCTATAGATGACACTAGAGAGTCACGTCTTGAAAAACAACCAGTTAAGACAGGAAATTGCCAGAAAAATGTCTGAGGGAAAAAAAAAGATGGAAATTTGTGGCAACCCGGGCTCACAGAGCTTACAGTGAAATTACCGTAGTGAGCCTGACAATGTACAGCACTGGCTGTGTGCACAACGGCAGGTTGCCCCCTCCTCCCCTCCGGCCATTGCGACCTCTCCCTGACCCGCCACGTAACCCACTCCCCGTGTCACGTCCCGCCAGGGGGAAGACCTTCTGTTCTGTGTGTGTTTGTGTGCTGCTTGACAACAAGACCACAGTGCACCTCACTCCGACCGACCTGAACCCCTCCTGGGCCCAACACCGGCAGAGCCACGCGTCAAGAGGTAAACTAAAAAATAAATATAAAAAATCAGATGATTTTAATTTTAATATTCTTTACGAGGTAGACGCACGTTAAAACCGCGTGAACTCTAGAATCCCAAGGGTATGTATGGCACGCTTATTTGGAAGTCAACCACAAAGCAGACTCCAAATAGAGTGTGATTGCAAGGCATGCTCTAAAATAATAATGTCAATCCCGAATCGATAATGAGAGCAGATGATACAATATAAGACTAGTATCGTGTCGTAATTTCCCTTCATATTCAGAAATGTTGAAACGTGGTGAATTTTCACCGTGAGCTACGGTGAATGTCATTGTAAACTACGGTGTTGCACCCTTATTTACCGTGGCATACAATGATATTGATCGTAGCTTACTGTGAAAATTGACCGTAAGCTACAGTGCTGCAGGGTTCACCGTACCTTACAGTGGAATTCATCCTAAGCTTTTATTAGTGCATTAGTACCAAAGTGTTTAGTTTGTAACTTATTTAGAACTTGTTTTTTTTCCTGGGAGAGGAGGGGGGGGGGGGGGCACGGCGCGGGCCGCGGCCGGGAGAGCTGAGGCAACAGTAGGTGTGCTACAGCATCACGGCCGCACGGCGCGTCCTGCCTGACGATCCCCCCTCCCAGAGCTCCGCGTATACACTTACATATTTAATTCATTGTCGAGAGTTAAAGCTAGCTGACACCTTTTTTATTATTATTAATACTAGATACTATAAAGTATAAAAATGTATCATCTGCTTAAAAGCATATCAAAAGACCTCTCTTTGTGCTCTGGTGGTTGGCTAGCCTGTTCGCTTCCCTCATCCCACGTCTCACGCCCACGTTTCCGTCGGTCTCCCCTGGTGCTTTCTGACAGGGCTGAGCATCTAAATTTTAATTTGAAGTTTAATTTCAAATTAAGCTCAGTCAGTTTAAGAAAAAACACACGCACTTATTGACGCCCGGCATTTTGGTATTTGCAGTATATTTAAAGACGCGAGATGCTTAAAGTAATAGTTGTCGGTCGGTTTCAGCAGCCAGGAGCGCTCACCCAGAAACAAAGTGGTGTGTACTCAGAGCGGACCGGGGCCGCTGCTGCAGAGGTCGTGGAAAGAGGGAGAGGGGGAGAGAGAGAGAGAGAGAGAGTCATGCTAAAATTGTCTGAAGCGAGTCTGTGGAACAAAAGTTGGCCGTGTAAACTTTGAGGCATGGCGCTGGCGGCGGGGCGGGGCGTGGCCGGGGGACTGCCCCGCCTGGCCTTGCCTGGTCACGTGATGCGCCATGATACAAGCAGTGCGGCCCGCTGTGTGGACATGTTGTTTTATGACAAATTTCCTCGTCCACAGGCATGTCGCTCGTAAAAGTAAGACGGTCCATGTTTTGTTTCCTGCACTGCCCTGTCCTATGCGCCGCACCACACCGCACGTCCGACGTTTTTCTCTCTCGCTCTTCGCGCCTCGGTCACGCGGCGTTGTCTTTCTCCCTTTTCTTCCCGCGGGGCGTGCTGTGGACGAGGACGCCACCGCGCTCACCCTCATCTAGATCGCTGTTAAATGCCTTCATGATGCGCGCTGGACGCTTCTCAGAGCTAAACATGGCGCCGTGCATGAAACATTAAAGTAGACGTCTTACCATCAGAACTCTCTAAGTCTTTATAAGAGTCAGTTTCTTTCTTTTCCTTTTTTAAACATTTTTTTCCCTGTCGAAAGGATATATTTCCGACCATGTTTCAGTCGAACCAGGCTGACATGCTCGAAAGTGGAACTCTTCCCTCGTCTGGTAATGTTGGTGCGCTTTTTACGGCCGGCTTCTGCCTTTATTCCCGCAGCAGACCAGACACACCCACACCCACACACCCACCTACGTGGTTACCAGAGCAGGTGCGCTCTCTCTCTCTCTCTCTCTCTCTCTCTCTCTCTCTCTCTCTCTCTCTCTCTCTCTCTCTCTCTCTCCTGACTCCGAGAATTCACGCCCCGTTGACTCAAACAGTGTGGTGTGTGAACAGGGTCGCGTGGCTCTGGTCTGGCGGTGGCTGTACGTGGACGTGCGCACCCCCCCCCCCCCCCCGGTGCACGCGCCTCGCCCCGTTTCTCCCCTTACTGTGTTCTATGTGATATATATTTACGAAATTTGTGATTTACAACGTAGGTTTGTGATTTACAACGTAGGTTGTAAAAGTTACGATAGGTATCGCAAATTTAGGGAGGCGTATTCGTGCGCTGGTTTGAGAATCACAATAAGTCAAGAAAACGTGTCATTACTGTAAACTCTCAAATCCAATTCCTCTCCTAATATAGGAGTGGATTTTTTCCATGATGAATTGGAGTGAGAATTTTTAACACTGAAAAATAGTCTTGGACTTATGGGAAAATTTTGCACAAAGTGCAGTCGTAAAATTACAAACTACAGACTTGAAATTCAATTACGAGCAAAAATGGTATGTCGTAAATTTACAACTTTTTCGTAAGTCGTCATTTACAAATTATATCGTAAAACTACTAAGATATTTTTCGCAGTGAACCTCACTCTCTTCGAGCGAGATATTTTTTATCCTCGCTATTTGAGTAAGGAATATTTTTTAGCCTCACGTTATCTTAGCACCAATCCTCTCTGTATTCAGGCGAGGCTAAAAAAATTCTTTCCCAAATAGAGCGAGGAAAAAATTATCACTTTCCAGAGAGTTATAAAATTTCCCTCAAATTCTCACCCGGAGCGAGAATTTTGATTCAAAGATTTTTGGTAATTACAAGTTTTTATTTTGAAAATTTAATCTCGTTTTTCTATACTACATTTTTCATGGGAGCATGCTCCCGTGACCCCTACAAACATTTCTCGCTGTGCTTTTCGCCCACGGCTCGACCCGCAAAATTTTGGGTTAAGCCCCATCGTGATGCATGCTGCTCGAACAATACATTTCGTTTTCCCCGGGGCAGTGCGGTGGCTGCAATACGACGTCAGTGGCTCAAAACTGTCAAACATTGATGCAGGGTTGCCATTGCGACTGCTGGTCGAGCCGCTTCTGCACGGTTAAAACCACGACCAGATTTCCAAGCGGTTTCGGAAAAAATCAAGACGATAGTATTTTCCCCATAAGAAAATCCAGTGTGCTTGCAGAAACCTACCTGGAAATTATTATTATTTATTTATTTTTTACCATGTTTCCGTCGTCAGGGGAACGTCTTCTTCGGCTATCGAGCGACCAGGATCCTTTCGCAGTGCCATCCCTCATTTCGTCGGCGATCGTAAAGCTCACCGGAAGTGATCGAGTTCCGCTCTGCCACGTCCGCTTCCCTGCCGTTCCTCTTCCGGTTGGACGCGGCGTGCGGCTGCTGCGGCTGTGCTGTTTGTTCTCCGGGACACTTGATGATTTGTCCCCTCCTCCCTCCCTCTCTCTCTCTGTCTTTTGCCTTCTCCAAACCATTCCCCACAACCGTTTCCTCCCAGAGCAATTTCGTTAGACGAATGAAGAGACTTTTAAGAGTCCTGAGTGGTTCGTTTGTAGCTGTCACCTCTGGCTCCCCGGAGGCATCCTTCTCATGTCCCGTCCCGTCCCGCCTCGGCCCGTCCTGCAGCTTTTGCAGGCGGCGCCCGCGGGTCCGCCCGGCACGACCCGGCCCGGCCCAGCCGTCGAAGCGCCAGGCGGGAGACGGAACTCCCCAAGCATTGCTTTCCCTCCCCTTTTCCATCGGAATGACTCCTCGCTAAGAGGGCCGGGCCGGGGCCAGTGTGACCTTTTCACTGAACCTAAGGGGAAACACTCATATAAAATGTGTAGAATGATTTTTTTGACTTTTGATTTTTTCTGATTTTAAGATTCTTTGTTTTGATTCTTCTTTTGACTTTTCAAGGAAAATTTCTGTAACTTTTGATAAATTGTAGTCTTTTACCCCCATTTCTTAAGTCGTGAAAAAAAAATGTTTTTTTTTTTGTCAATTTTTTCGATTTTTCAGATTTTCTGTTCCTTCTTGATTTTATTTTGATTTTTTGATGATTATTTTGTTTTAATGATTTTTTCAGGCACTAGTGATGGTATCCCCCTACCTCGGTAGTGGGGGGAGGGGATAATCGGGCACAGGGATGGTGTACTCCCTGATCGCTGCGGTAAGAGCGTAGAGGTCACCGAGGTCACGGGGGAGGAAGGGGACTTGCGGCGCAGGGGGCGGTACATGGCGCCCTGCCAAACAACTGTGGCCCTCCGGGCGAGGCCATCGGGCCAGCGGGCTGCAGGGGCCCTGGTCCGTGTCCTGCTGGCTGCCCTGCTGCTGGCCGTCCTGCTGGCCGCGCTGCAGGATAATTAGAGAGATGGTGATAAGGCGCAACAGGTGGGCGTGACGAGCGGCGGCTGTGCGTGCGGTGTGCCGAGGCTCACTTGTGCGGGGAACATGTCACCCACAGCTGGTTGTGTTGATTAACGCTTTGAAATCTCTGGGACACCCGTTAAAAATCTGTGGCCATCTCTTGGGAATTACATCGGAAATCAAGTTGGCGAAATCTCGGATTCAGGAAATGTCGTATTTACGTGCGTGGCGAATCTAAGAGCCTACTAACCAGTATAAGTCTACGAGACATTGCTTCGTATTACGAAGACAACGCAGCCATATTATTACCAAAAGCCGAGACAAAAGCGAAACTTTCTGTGTGTGTAGAGACGGGCTGGCCGCGGGCGGAATGCGATGTCACCAAAGTCTGCTGCTCACTGTTTTTTCAAAGGCAGTGATCATTGCCATTATTGGCATTGAAGTACTACCTTTCGTGGCAATGAAGCCGCTTTTGGCAATGACCGGCGCAAAGGCAATAAGACAAAAGTAAGACCTTTGCAGCGGCAATGAACCGATCATTGCCAACCCAATGGCAGTGTTCAATACCAGCCCATCGGCAATGTTCTGAAAGTAACTTAAAATTGATTCACTTTTTCATTAATTGCTGCATTTTGTCAATACATTATTGCCGACCTTTTGGCAGTGAACGATCATTGCCGGCTAGTTGGCAGTGAACCGTCACTGCCGACATAATGGCAATGAATCTTCACTGCCGATATTTAGGCAATGAACCTTAAATGCCGAATCTTTGGCAATGAAACTTCAATGCCACAATGTGGCAATGACTGAAATGCCAATAACTTAGAGAAAATTCAAAAACTGACTTCCGCTCATTGCCAAAATTGGCAATGAATACTGCCTTTGGAGCGGCAATGAGCGATTCATTGCCGCTGCACTCTTAAAAGCTTACGGTGAATTTCACCGTAAGCTACAGTAAACCTGCAGCACTGTAACTTACGGTGAATCTCACTGCAACTTACGGTGAGCTCCACTGTAGCTTACGGTGAGCTTCATTGTAGCTTACGGTGGATTGGGGTGCAGCGACTTAATGATTAAATTTCACAAGATGCAGGAGTTAAGTAGGGAGAAAATAAGTTATTTAGGCAGATCAACAATGTTTCCAGCTCATCGAAACACATCACTCCACTTAACAAAAGTTTCTGGAAACTTTTTCTGATGCAATATATTTTAGACTTCTTAATTGTATTCATGGACCATAGGCTTCGTAGAAGATTTTAAAAAATTATTCTAAGTTATACAACGTACACCACCTCACTTGTATTTTGGCATGTCAGAGGAATGTGGGTTACAAACCCTATCGTCCCCAGATGTGATATTGAAAATGTGCTGTTCTCCTGCTGAAAGTGAAGGTAGAAGGCGTTCCTTAAACAAAGGTTTAATGACGAGTATAACATAGTTGTTTAGAAAAAGTGAAATTTATTACATTTGAGGCACAAACCACTAGAGAAACGCGGTTACAAAATTCTGTTAAAGTATAACACTTATCCTTGATATTAACTCACTAGCAGTTACGCACAATCACAAGGGATTTCCTGTAGTGACGTTTTGCCTCTAGAAAAGGAAAAAAAAATTCCATACCTATTTAGGTAGCTCAGGAAAGTGACAACTTGAATCACAATTTTAAAAAGGGAATGTGGAAGATGAATAATATAAGCTCATCCTCCTAACAAATATTTCATGCTCTTTATGATGATTTGGCACCCGGGAATTTGTTGTTTTTATAAAAATATATTGTAGTTTAAAGACTTTCCAGAAACTTTTGTGAAATGCAGTGATGTGTTCCGATGAGCTGGAAACATTGTTGATCCGCCTAAATAACTTATTTTATCCCTACTTAACTCCTGCATCTTGTGAAATTTAAGCATTAAGTCGCTGCACCCCAATCCACCGTAAGCTACAGTGAAGCTCACCGTAAGCTACAGTGGAGCTCACCGTAAGTTGCAGTGAGATTCACCGTAAGTTACAGTGCTGCAGGTTTACTGTAGCTTACGGTGAAATTCACCGTAAGCTTTTAAGAGTGTGGAAAGGTCTTATTTTTGTCTTATTGCCTTTGCAGGGGCACTGCCACAAAAGGTAGTACTTTCATTGCCTTTGGAGGAACAGTGCTGGTACGCAAAATTAAATTTCCCCCAGCGCGTGGGAGGAACATAGACGAAGGCTTTTCTTGACACCTCTGGGGGCTGGAAAGCCCCAGGGAGCAGTGGCTGTTAAGTGAGAGCCGGGGAGGGCAGGGCAGGGCAGGGCAGGGCAGGGCTAGGCCAAGCCCCGTGCAGCACAGCCGGGCGGAGGGAGGGGAGAGGAATTTATGGCAGGTTAATGGTGGGAAGACGTTTCCGCGGTCTTCCCTCTTCCGGTCGGTGTATTTGCTCTCTCTCTCTCTCTCTCTCTCTCTCTCTCTCTCTCTCTCTCTCTCTCTCTGTCTCTCTCTCTCTCTCTCTGTCTCTCTCTCTCTCTCTCTGTCTCTCTCTCTCTCTCTCTCTAACACACACACACACACACACACACACGCGCAGCGAACTAGCGGTCGAGCGGCCGTAGTTTGTAGCTAACGTGGATGAAAGGAAACAGCAGAATGGGAGAACGGTCTGAGGAAAAGCGACGGATAAAAGGACGCCGTGAAGCTGAGGACTGTTGGCTTTTAGTGCCAATGTGGCCGTGGTGTGCAGTGTGGGCACTAGACCCGTAGAGAGCATGGCCGCGCCCCGCCCCACTGGTAAATGAAAAATAATTTATAGTTCTGTGACTCACCTGATGCATAGCTCCTAATGTATTATACTTGTACACATATGGTTTGACTCCTGAATTTTCGTGCACTTGATTAAGTCGAGGAAAATGCTCTTGTTTTGAGACAAATTTTACTCGTTACAATGTCGATGTTCTCTAAAAAAGCACATTTTCCTCGACTATATCCAGTACACGAAAAATCGAAAATACGCTCTTTTTGGGTGTGCACGGCTCCATCCGCACCCCCCGCCCTTCCAATTTTTTTTATTTATTTTTTTCCAAATGTGCTAGCGCAGCGCGACGCACCGGGCAATCTGGCTTTGTGGACCACCTCCTGGAGCCTGGCCAAACTCGGCACCACGCCCCTGTACTTCCCCCGCCCCGCCCGACCCCACAGCGGCGGGTGGACACAGAGTGAATCAATGAGCCGTCCTCAGAGTGCAGCACACTAGCAGTATCGGGGCGGGGCCAGGCGGGGCCTCCTCTCCTGCCCGCCGGCCAGGCCGGTGTCAGCCTAAAGCGTAACTTATTCATTCCGCAGAGAGAGCGCGCCGCGGGCGCAACGCACTCGCTTAAGGCCGACGCGACAAGCTGCTGAGTGCACTTCCTGCTGAGAGCTCGTATTTCCAATTTAAAAGTAGTTGATCCCCTCTCCTCTCCACCACGGCCCCTTCTCTCTAGCTCTCCCCCCCCCTCTCTTTCTCTCCTCGTGGCAACAGGGCACGACGGGCCTGCAGCGCCCCTTGCACTGAGGAGAAAAATTAGCTGTACATGCACAACTAACATTTGGAGCTATGTAGCTAAAACCTAGCAATACTAACGAGGGGGAAACAGCTTTGAATTTTGGTGTACACATTTTGTGAATTTTTTTCAGAATTTCTGTGAATTACTTCCTCCTGAATTTCAGTAGATTTTTTCTGAATTTTCTCTTGAATTTTACCTCAATTTTTGTGAGGTTTTTTTCTGAATTTCCCTCAATGTTTGTAAATTTTTGGGATTTCGGGGATTTTTCTGAATTTTTCTGAATTACGAGGTGTACAAAAATTTCAGAGTTGTTCCCTCTCGGCTGCCAAACACTTTACTCTTAAGCTAAATGTTTTGTGGTACAGATAACGTATTAGTTTTAAAGCTTAAAATGATAGCTTTGCATGTATTGCAATTGTTTTAGCTGCATGTGCCAATCTTTTTTCTGAGTGTGCGGGTCGGGGCCCTCCACATCTCACTAGCCCACTTAGACAGACATTAGGGTTTGAGGGCAGCAGCAGGCGTGCCTCATGAACTTCCCATGCCCCGCGGGGACCAGCCGGGCCGACGAATGAAAAGCTGCCTAAACTCATACTCGCGCGCCGCTCTAGCTAGTTGTCTGCCAATCTAGTTAGCAATCGTAATTAGCTGGCAGCGACTGCCGGCCTGCCCCACCCCGCCGCGTCAGATCAACAAGTTCCGCTCCAAGTCCCATCTGGGAGTCCCCCGTTGGCAGAGTGACGCCCGAGTCGTGCATCCCTGGGCCCCGCAGCGGCGCAGCCAGCGCCTGCCGTCGCGTCGGGTCGGAGGAGTTTGCCAAAGAGCCCCTCGATTGACGCGAGTTTGTTGTTGTGCTCCGCCTCCACGGCGCCCTGCTCGTCGGCTGCTGCTGGAGCAGGGCGTTGGGCGGCGTGTCTGCAGCCGCGTTTGGGGAGTGGAAGCGGTGCTGCTGCTGGGCGCGACGAGCGGCGGCCGCAGCGGGAGTCACAGTGGAACAAAGCCCGGCCCGGCCCGGCTGGGCCGGTTCGGCGCGACGGCACACTTTCATTATGCAGTCCCCTTCCTCTCTTTGTCTATCTCTCTTCCTGTCCTTCTCTCTCTATCCCCGGATGAGTCTGGTAATGCTACTTCGTCTCTCTCTCCTCTCTCTCCCTCTCTCTTCCTCGCTGCCTCCTCTCTCTGGAGAGGCCGGCCTGAGCCTAAGGGCCTTCCCTTCTTCCGCTCCTCCTCTGTCAGTCTCTCTAGAGGGTCTCTCTCTCCCGTCCCCCCCCCCGCCTCACGCATTGTGAGCCAATAACGACCAGGGCGTGCCGCCGGCGGCTAGGCTCCACCACAAGCCGTCCACCCCACGCGGTCGGGTCCCCACCTCTTCATCCTGTCATTCTTTTTCATATTTTTTAGGCAACGGAGTTGTTTGTTTCTGTTTTTTTTCGAGCGTTATGTCGAGATTTTCTACGAACAGCATGCTGCTGCTGACTTGTGTCTCTTTTTATTCTATCCCTCTTGGCCGCGTAAGGAGCATGGGCGCATGAGCGAGGGGGAAACAACTCCGAATTTTAGTGTACACATTTTGTGAATTTTTGTGAATGTTTACTAAATTTTCCTTGAATTTTAACCTTAAAAAAAAATCTGAATTTATCTGCATCTTGTTTTAATTTTCCTGTGTTTCTCTGAACTTCTCTGAATTTTCCTGAACTACGAGGTGTACAAAAATTTCTGAGTTGTTTCCCCCTCGCGCATGAGTTGACCGCATCGACGGTTGCAATATATCAAGTTATTGACCGAAAGAAGGGAAAGGCAATTCGTTGTCCCGCGTGTACTTGTTATCAACTTTTTGTGCGCCCACCGCCCTGCGTCCTGAACTTCCTCTATAAACTTCCGTCGCCGGGCCGGGAAAGACTCGCTTTGTTTTGCTATGCAGCCCGCAGTACGCTCTTAATGCGACGTGTCCGGGGCGGGGAAGGGTAGCCTGCCCTGCCTCTCTGGGGAGCCGGGTCCGGCAAGTATCGCCGTCCTCGTCTATTCCACTGCAGCACCTGCACCGCCGACAAACGAATGGGCAGCGCGTGTGCGCTGTGGGTTTCTTGGTGAGGAGAGAGAGAGAGAGAGAGAGAGAGAGAGAGAGAGAGAGAGAGAGAGAGAGAGAGAGAGAGAGAGGGAGGGAGAGAGAGAGAGAGAGGGGGGGGGAGTAGGAAGAGAAAGAATATTCGCGGCACTGGTCGCGCACATGCGCTGCTGAGGCTGGGCCCGATACAGCCTCGTGCTGTCGCGCGCGATGGCGACTCATGAAGACCGTTTTGAAATGAATTACACGGCGTTTTTCTTTCCGGGTCGCGACCGTTTTGTATGGAAGAGTGGGTTGAAAAAGCGATGCCCTTTCCAGCCTGTTGGTTTTATATTTGTTTCTGTTTTTATTTCATTTTTTTTTTAATTTTTTTCATTTCCCTTATTCCATCATGATTGTTTCGCTTGTTATTTTTTCTCCCTCTGTCGATGACATTGGGACACAAATTGCGGGCGCCCGTGTCCAGTGGGGCGCGTTGACGGCGCTGTCAGGCACGCGCCCACCCATCGGATCCCACCCCGCCCCGCCCCGCCCCGCCCCGCCCGCGGTGGCTCACTCTCTGGCCGTCCACTTTTGGACTGCGCGAAAGCGATTAATATATCGGCCCAATATGGCGGCGGTGTGGCGTGGCCGGGCGTGGCGAGGTATGGCGCGGGGCGGGGCGGGGCGGGCTTATTGTGTTGGCGAGGCGTGCGAGGCGGGGAAAGGCCCGGCCCATCATAGAACTCATTGACTTGGCTCGCTGCGGGCGCGGGACGGACCGCAAAATTGTGCGGGCTAAAGAAATAATTCAAACTGTGCGAACGACTCGTAAATTTCCCCTCCTCCCCCTTTTTTTTATTCTTTCAAAACTGCGCGCATTCCGAACGAGAAGGGTTGGCTGCTTTTCATACCTACGCCGTCCCCGCGGGCACCAAACCCATACCCCTATCTTCCCATACCGCCACACTATAATAACCACCACTTTTCCGCCAGTGTGTCTCTCCCTTTCGTCGAATGGTTGGTCCTGCCCGAGCGTTGGACGGGCGGCACTGGGCCGTACCGGGCCGCGGCTTCTGTGAATAGATGAATGGATATTGTTATGGGAGTATACCGGAAAATTACGGCTGCAGAACGGCCTGGGTCGGCAGCGTTCCGCCACTCTCTCTCTCTCTCTCTCTCTCTCTCTCTCTCTCTCTCTCTCTCTCTCTCTCTCTCTCTCTCTCTCTCTCTCTCTCTCTCTCTCTGCTGCCCCTTTATATTCCTCTCTTTCTCTCCTATGCAAATCTCTGCCCCTGCCCGCAGCGCCCACAGTGCCACAGTGCTGGAGTGACCCGCGCTGCTGCCCCCGTGCCACTTCCTGTAATGCTGTCTGCTTTCCCTCGGACTATTTTTTTTTTCTAGCTCAGTTCTCCCGGACCGGTCCGGACTGGGCAGGCTTCGCAATGCAATCTGGATCTGGAGTGTGTGGTGTGGCCACTTGTGTGCTCCCTAGACCAAATCGATTTCGGTTTTCCTTTTCCTCCCGGTTATGCGCGCCCTCTTGGCTGACTCCCGTCACTAGTGGGTTCCAAAGTTTGTAGGGTCGGGTCAGGTAATAAATGCAGAAAAACAAAACTTTCTCGTCAACAGCTATTTTATGATGTATACGAAGGTTTCGCATGTTTAGAAAAGTCGAGACATAGTCATAGCACAATTTGTAACCGAAATATCGCCTATAAAGTTAAAAATATTGTGCATTTCTTACCCTCCTTGTGGCTAATAAATGCACGCCTGCGGTTACGAGAAATGCTGAGCCTCTTCCATGTCAGTTTCAGACTACTTTTCAGGGATTTGTTCCTTTTACCCATGCTTAAAATTATTACAGAAACTTTAGTCACTTCAATCACAAATAGGGGGCCGTGTTCTGTTCATGTTTCTTTTGCTGTATCGCTTAAGTTAAACAAGGACTTTAGAATTGAAAATTCTGAGTAGACCGTTAGGTTTAGGTGAATTTCAGCTGTTATTTGCATTTTAAGTTTGTCATTACGAAATACTTTTACTAAAGATTTGATAGAACCTTATTTACTTATAGCGGCGGGGAAGTTTTTAGGCCCAGATTTCAGGGTCTGATTTTTGATTTCCAGATTATTTTATAAATAAAAGATAGTACCCTCTTAGAAACGACACATTTCACTTGAGAGAAAAAACTGTGGCGTTTCATATAGTGTAGGGATGTTGCCATCAAACTACACTGTAAAAGAAACATTTCGTAAATTAACAGGTAATACCTGTGAATTTTGTTAAACGAACTGACTGTGAATTTACTTTTTATTCGTGTTCATTTACAAAAAAACTCTGTAACTTTACAAAAATAACTTTACAAAAATATTCCGTAACTTTACAAAAGGATTCCGTAAGTTTACAAATTTTATCTGTTGTTTCGCGATTTTTCTTGTTAATTCACAAAGTTTCATCAAACTGCAGGAAAAATCTGTTCACCGATTTAACAGCGATACCTGTAATTTTTTTTTATCATTTTTTTACAACAAATTTTAACAGTGTAAAGGGATATGATTAAAAGTCGACTGTGCAATTATTACCCACTTTGGAGGTGTGCATTCATATTACCCGACCTGACCCTTTTATTTTTCGGACGCACTGCGTGTTGCGAGATCAAAAGCCCAGCTGACCCCGTCCCACATTTGTGACCAGCCCGCCCCAGCCGTCTTCAGGAGGCCGCGCTGCCCGCTAGGGGTCGGAACCCAAGCCTGCTGTGCTCGGCCCGGCGTCGGCCCAGCGCGGCCCTACTGAGCCGCAGTCGCACCCTGCCTCGCCCGCCTCCACCGGCTCCCCGACCCTTTTTTGGGGGCACGATACGCACACCGCACAAAAACCATTTCGTAAATTAACAGGAAATATCTGTGAATTGTGTTAAACTACGAAACTGTGAATTTACTTTCCATTCGTGTTCCATTACAAAAGAATTCTGCAACTTTACGAAAGAATTCCGTTACTTTACAAACTTTATCTGTTGATTCGTGATTTTTCTTGTTAATTTACTAAATTTTTCATCAAACTACAGGAAAAATCTGTTTACCGATTTTACGCTGAAACCTGTAAATTTGTTTTTTGTTTTCTTTTTTACAACTTTTTTTTACAGTGTAGCCCCATACACTGGCTCTTTCCGCCTGCCTCTCCCGCTGACAGTGTTGTGGGGTGGCGGCTCTGCGGGGGTTTCTGCGGCGCGCGTGGTTTGCACACGCACGGCGTATTCAAGGCGTGGCGGGGCGGGGCTGATGTGACCCTTCCGCACGTTATTACCCTATCCGGGGGATAAAGTTACAGAGCCTATCCCGCCCTGTTACTGGTCCCCCGTGGAGCGGGGAGAAGGGAGGGCGGAGGGCTCCTTTCTGCCCTCGCCTCAGAGCCAGGCAGGCCGGAGCGCCTGTGAAGGAGGGGGTAGGCAGTCCCGTTGGACAGCGCCGCGTACGGGTTGCCTACCACCCGGGCGGCCTCGTCTGCCGGGCTTGCTCGGCCCTCGACTTGACCTGGGCACGAATGAGCCAAGGTTCGAGTAGGGGATTACTTCGAAAAATAATTGTATGGCCCCCTCTAAAAAAAAAAAAAAAACTTTAAAAACCGTTATTAAAACTTAGGAAGAAAAGTGCCGAAAAATCGGAAACAATAAATGAACTTAAAAAAATGAGCAAAAGTTTGAAATAGGAGGAGAAAGATCAATTTTTTTCAAAAAGTTACTGAAATTTTCCTCGAAAAATTAAAAGAAATATCAAAACAAAACATCGAAATATTTTTTTTAAAAAAATATCACTGAACACATCTTGTAATGAGAGATACCCAACTCAGCTCGGCTCGGAGGTTTTGCTGCTGGCGTGGCGTGGACTTACCGAAACGCACTGCCGTCTCCATCCGCGGGCCGCTGTTGTCTCTCTCTCGCTCCCTCGCATCCAATGGCGCGGCGGGGAAGGCTGAGTCGCGGGGTCGGTCTCTCTCGCTCTCTCGCACTCTCACGTCCAAGGGCCCCGCCAGCAGCGACCTGTAAAGCATAGGAAGGACTTGAATAAGTAGGCGTGTGTGCGTGCGGGGAGGGGGGGGGGGAGCGAAGGTAGTGGCGGGTGTGTGAAGCAAGGGATGGAAGGAGGAGGGGGTGTGAGGGACTTCTCCACGCCGTGCGCCACGTGTGTGATTATCAGCCGGCGTCATTCAGAGAGGCGTGCTGCACCACGGTGAGCAATTCTTGGCATCTCTCTGTCTCTCTCTCCCCCCCCCCTCCCCACCCCCGCATCTCTCTCTCTGCTGGCTGTGCTTCCCTTTTGAAGCTTTAACTCGCAGTGCTCACGGCTCCGGCACCATCAAGGCTACACCACAGGGCGTGCGCCTGCACTTTTGACGTGTCCTGGAGATGATTATCGGTTTTGACGGCACGCCGCGCTGTGTGTCCGCTTGAGTGGGGGTTATGGCGCCGTGTTTCGAGGGGGGCGTAACGACACAGCCGCTGTACCGGGCTTGATTGCGGGGTGGGAAGGGTCCTCAGTCCTCAGCGGTGCTCACCGCTTTATTCGTGCCCTGTGTACGATACCGCACCCGTCCCTCTTCGACCGAGAAACATATCCGAAGTATGTCTTGTTCACTGTTAAAACTCTGCGGTAGGAAGCTGTGAAGCATTTGGTTGCCTTTGTATTACGAAGGATTTCATTCGTAGTGTAGATACAAATTTCTTCGTAAGGCAGGGATTGCGAAGGAAATGCTTCGTATTATGAAGCAATTACAAAGCAGTCAAATACTTCGCAACGTTACTAAGAATTCTCTTCTTGTCATTTCTTTCTGATTCCTCTTTCCTTTATCTCTCTTTCCCTCTCCCTCCTTTTCTTTGCCCTGCTGTCTTCCCTCCTCCGAACAGCCTCCTGTTTTGAAAACTGCAGTGTGCCTTTGGCAAATATCCGGTGAGCGGCGCTACCGCGGGCTCTGCGGGCTCTGAGTGGGGAGAGGTGCGCGCGGCGGGTTCCTGCAGTGTGCGCGGTAATTGGAGCGTTGGAGTGCGAGGGAGACCGGCGCGTCGGCTGAAACGTCTCTCAAATGGAATGGAAGGTAACGGCGACGCAATCACAGCTGTCAGTATAGTCCGTCCCGTCCCTTTCGCAGCTCCGACAGGCGATTTCGCTTTTCTTTTTCCTTACTTTCCCTTTATTTAAGAAATCCGCGCGCGCCTTGTGCGCTCTCTGCCCCCCCCCCCCCCTCTCTCTCTCTCTGTTCGTTTAGCGCGCTCGCCGCCTCTGGTCCGCTCAAGGTGTTTTAGGGGGTTTGGGGGGGTGTTTGCAGCGTAGCGTCCCTCTGCAGACCTGTCCTTCCCGCCTGCCTGCTGCGGTCTCATTTCTCTCCCACGAAATCGTGGTGACGCGTGGCGCCCGTGGCGGCACAGAGCGTGGCATGGCGGGGCGGGGCAGGACAGAGGCCGCGGTGAATAAAGATGCGATGCGACAAACCTGCTGTCCTGCCTGGCTGGGCCAAGGGGGGGATCACTCATAGATAATGTGTACTCTAGTGATTTTTTTTTTTAAAAAAAACTTGATGTTTGCGATTTTTTAAATGTTGTCTTTTATTTTCTTTTGATGTTAAAGGAAAATTTCCGTCACTTTTAGAAAAATTTTGACCCTATACCCCAGTTTTTTTTCCCCCAATTATATTTCGTTTTTATGTTCAATTTCAAGATTTTTCGGATTTTTCTGGATATTTCTTCTTGATTTTATTTTGATTCATATTTTTTTTAAATGAATTTTTTTGGGGCCGGGCCGTAAAATGATTTTTCGAAGTGACTTCCCCCTCGGGTCGGGACAGACAGCGGCAGAACAGGTGCCGCCTACTGATGTGCCAGCCAGCAGGAGCCGGACGCGCCTGTGGATGCGGGCCGGGCCGAGCCGAACCCTGCGCCGCAGCCGAGCCGAGCCGAACCCTGCGCCGCAGCCGAGCCGAGCCGTAAACTTGAGTTTATTCATCCGCTCTCACCCCAACTCCCCCTTCCCCTTTCTAAACTTTCAATGATGAATTTCGCAACGCTGTGGCACTCGTGCAACCCCTCTGTCCCGCGGTCTCCCCCCCCCCCCCTCCCTCCCTTTCTAGGGAGAGAGAAAGAGATAGGGTAGCCAGCCAGCTTTTGCTGAACAGCGCGGGGGCGGGGGTTGAGAGAGAAGGGCGGGGCGGACAGCGGGCGAGACTCTTTGCGAGACACAACTAGCTGTGGGGAGGGGCGGATGCGGGGTCGGCAGGAGACACACAGCCGAGACAAAGTACACAAAGTTTTGTTCCAGTGCCCCGGGCTGAGCCGGGCCGGGCCGGGCCAGGCAGATACCACCACCGCCGCGCCGCCCCTGGCCGCCCTCGGCCGCCCCCAACCCCGGCGGGCCACCAGACATGGCAGGCCGCCTTCCCGCCGATGGCTCTGCCGCCGGCACGGCCTGCGGCTCGGAGCCACAGCAACACAGTGTCATTCTCTCTCTCACTCACTCTCACAGGGGAGGCCACTCCACTCACTGCCCCCGGAGGAGAGCGCAGCAGCAGCGCGCGCTCCAACCCCCACGCCACGCCGCGCCACGCCACGCTGGTTAGCAATTCTCACCGCCAGCATCGCTCCTTTTGTATCCGCTGGCGCTGCTCGCTCGTGCTGCCTGGCCATGTCATTTCAAAGAGCAAGCGCCCCGCTTGCGCCACTCCGCGCCCGCAGCACGTCACTGCGCTCCTCCTGGTGTTGTCGGCCGGGTAGCAGCACAGGGAGGAGGCTGCGCAACTGCTGCCGGACAGTGCAGGAGGGATTAATCAACCCGTCGGATCGGCTCGGTTTAGATTTCCAGTTGGGAGCGGCTGACCCAGGCTAGGATAGGAGGTAGGTGGTTAATCAGCGGGTAGGAGGGGACTGTCGCTGTCGCTCGGCGGGGAGCCGTCATTGCCAGGTGGAGGTGGGGTCCTTCCCCGGTGGGGCTGCTGCTTGTATCGGGTCTGCGCCCCCCCTCTCCACCTCTCTCTCCCCTCAGAGAAGCGCGTGTAAGTAAATATCCCAAGTAACCAACAATTTGGTGCTCATTCCACGGGGTGGACGACTCCTGTGTACAGGCCGGAACGTTCTCCGGTTGTACTTTGATTGTGCTCTGTGTACTCCGGCTGTTCTGGACCCAAGTACTCCTGCGTATACGTGTACACCAAAACTTCGGGTCGTCCACCCCTCGGTTATTCATTCCAAGCCCAGTTATTTAGCTTTGAACCAAGAGCATTTCGTTTCCTGAGCTCGCACTGGTGAACGGTTTGAGAAGACATAATTGTAATTAGTGTAAGGTGCGCGATTTTCGAGTATATTGCACATTACTCAGGAACATGCTGCTTTTCTGGTTCTCTCTCTCTCTCTCTCTCTCTCTCTCTCTCTCTCTCTCTCTCTCTCTCTCTCTCTCTCTCTCTCTGAACTCCGGATTATGCAAAGCGAGTGGAAGACCTCCCCTTCCTTCCCACTTTCCCTTGGCCCCTTTTGCTTAGATGAGGAGTAGAAATGAAGTTCACTCCTTTAGCCCAAACGGGCGGGGCGGGGTGGGGAGGGGCCAGGGCCACTCAGCGGCCGTGGTGGAGTGAATAGAGACATCATGATTATCTGCAGAACTGTAAACGCTTCTTCGTCCCAGCAGGCGGGGGAGGGCCGGCGCCGACCTCGCTTCGCTCTGCCGGTCCCTTGTTCTTCGACAAGCGAGTTAAGCCTGCTCCCTTCCCTACCGCATCCCGGCCCGGTCCTGGCCCGGCTGGCCTGCCCCGCCCCGCGACTCGAGACCCCATCGTGATCAGCAAACTCTGCGCATAGCAGCTTGAGAGATTGCTCACATTATCGAATTGAACTAGTAGCGCCCCTCTTAACCCACTTTTTCCCCTGTTTTAATATTTCTCCCGAAACAGAAAGCGCAGGCGGTGTTGCTCACAGCTGGAGCGCGCGGGGCAGTATGCCCATCAGTTATGGCAGCGGTATAAATAAAACATTAAACTGACGGTTTTAGAGGGCTTACTCGAGCCCCCTGGGGATCTGAAAGATGTCTCGCGGCGGTGCAGCGTCGTCCCCGCCCTCCGACCGCCCCCATAAAACGCTACACCGAATTTTACTTTAAAGGTTACATCGCAAAAACGATCTTTCCCCCCTCCCCCTCTCCTCTCGTGGTCTGGCTCTCTCTCTCTCTCGCTCTCTCTCTCGTTTAACCGTGCCCTGTCGGCTCGGCCCTGCAGCCTGCGGCCCGCGGCGCGTACCCTCCTAACCATGTGTGCCTTCCTTTGCCCCGCCTCTCCCGGCCCCGCCCCGCCCTGCGGTATCGAGCTGGAGGTTGTCGGGGTGTCCTCGGCTCGTGTCTCGACGGTCAACATGCCGTCCCCGGGATGTGGGGCAGGGTATGGGCTTGAGTGAGTGACTCGCTCGCCGGCAGCCAGTGCAATTTTTGCTGAAAATATTGTAGTAACATTTCTCGCCCGTATCGAGCGAAGCATTTCTTTATCGCTTGATGAAAGTGAGGTTCGCTCAAACTAATCATAACGAATCTTTTTTTGATATTTTAATATATCGCTCCAATAGAGTGACGTTTGACTCTTTTACTGAAAAAGAGTCGAGCCGAGAAAGTAATCGAAATGACTCCAATAGAGCGATGTCAATCGGTCTCGCTCTCCCAGGAGCATGAAAATTTTGTACAGAAAAGTCGCTCCCTCAAGTGCGAGTGTCGACTCCTCCATGTGCAGTGTTTGTCTGTGCCTCACGCGGCCCTCCTCGACACACTGCCTCACTGCAAACCCTGGAATCCAATTTCTCACCCAAAATGGGAGAGGACACTTTTCCATGCTAAATTGGAGTGAGAATTTTTAACCTCACTCTTTTTCGAGCGAGATATTTTTTAGCCTCGCTCTATTTGAGAAAGGATTTTTTAACCTCACTTAATTTGAGCACGAATACTCACTTTATTTGGGCGAGGTCTCGAAATTCTTTCTCATTAAGGGCGAGGAAAAAAATTCTCACTCTCCAGAGAGTAATAAAATTGCCCTCAAATTCTCACTCGTATAGGGACGAGAATTATGACTCGTAGATTTTCGGTGCTGTGGGTGAGCATCAGCAACTCGTCTTATTAACTCTTAGCGCACATTATGGACCGAGGCCACTCTGGACTACGTTGAGCCTGAGCGTGGCCTGGCTGGGCTGGGCACCATTTCTGTCTCTCCCTCCTGGTCCAGGGTGGCGCGCTCCTGCAGCGGTCAGCACGCGGCCCTGACAGCCCATCCTCCCTTTCTGCGTCTCAGGTTTCCCTCCGAGGCGGGGCGGGGCTATCTGATGCGCTGTCCGCCGCCCCTCCCGATGATACTGAACAGCTGCTTGTCGATCATCCGCCGACTCTTCCGCTAGTGCCGCGAAAAAGATACACGCAAAAGAATAATTCTCGTCTTAGAAAAAAAAATAGCAGGTGTATTAATTTTTTTACTGCATAGGCGCAGCTAATTTTTAAGCTACGGTGTTTATTTTCTAGCTACCCTGCTATTTATTTTTACGCTGTTTTAAGTGTTTAGCCATTGTGCTAATTTTTCACATCTGATTTCAGGTGCGCGATCATTTTTTTTTTTGCTTGTATATCCGGGTGATTGAATGGAAAATAATAAAACAAATGAAGTTTTAAGACGAGGGGGGGACAACTCAAAATGTTTTTGTGCTCACTTCGTCTCTCTCTCTCTCTCTCTCTCTCTCTCTCTCTCTCTCTCTCTCTCTCTCTCTCTCTCTCTCTCTCTCTCTCTCTCTCTCTCTCTCTCTCTCGTTGGTCAATGAATTTTGCCGTGTACTATTTTTCAATTGTTTTCTCGTCTTCGAGATGTATGTAGCGCGGTGGTGCCCATCAACATATCAGCCCTTCTCCTAGCGTGTCGCGGCGGCGGGTCGGCCTGGCGGGTTTTATTGAGATACCTTGTTTTCCTTTGCTGGCTCTGCTGCCGCCCCGCCCCGCCCCGCCCCGCCCCGCCCCGCAGCGTCGAGATGGGCCATCTCTCTTGCCTTCGGCACGGAGAGGAGAGTCCCACAGGGAGCAGTGCTCCTGCTCCTCTCGTATCTACGGCCCTGCGTGGCCACCGGGGACGACTTCCCTCTCGGGCCGCGCGGAGAGGGGTGGAGCCCCCACAGGGGGCAACGCGTGCAGAGCGGCGGGGCATGAGGGGAAGGGGGAAGGAACGAGTTGGCGCCGCTCTCACCTGTCATTAAGGTAGGTCCACTCCCCGAGGAGTGCGGTAGGGCTCGGCAATGAGAGAAAAGGGTTGTTGTGTGCGCGTGCCAGTTAACATAATTATTTCAGCAGCGCCTTTTAAACTGGTCAGCCGCCTTTCCCTTGTTCGTAACCCCCTGCTACGCGCCCTATACGTCTCCTCAGTCTGTGGAGGAACATGCAGCGCCATCTTTTTGTAGTTTGGTTATTACAATTCCGATTTTCTTAAATGTCTGGATTTATTCATATTTTGATTTAAACTCTCTCCCGCCCTGGGAAAGTGTAAGTAGGCCCGACCATCGCGTCGGCAATGTAAGAGTAGGGCGGGGGAAGAGGGGGGGAAGCGGCTGCTTCTTCCCCCGCCCTACTCTAACATTGCCGACGCGATCTTGCGGCTTCTGCCTGCTTGTTTGCTTAGTAGCCCACGTTATTGTGCAAGGAAATTTTAAACAGCAGACAAACATACATAAAGAAACAAATAAATCGCGCGTCTCATTGCATGAAAAGTCGGCTCGGAAGCTGTCCTGCCCACCGGAGCCGGAGCCCGCGCGTGCTCGCAGAGAGCTCCGCACGCCCCGCCCGCAGGGCCCGCGGGCCCAGCCCCACCAGCCTCATCTGCATATTCATCACCTCCAATCATTCCATCGTGTCGTTTCAACAATATCGGCTCTCGCGGGCCTTTCCGGGCCGGGCCGGGCCGGGCTTCGGACCAGGCGGAGGCAGGAGCGATGCGGGAGAAAGTAGAAAGGTCACTTCGAAAAATCATTGTACTGCCCTAAAATATCATTTATATATTAATAATAAAAAAATCAAGATAAAATCAAGAAGAAAAATACCCTAAAAAATTCGAACAAATAAAACTGAACAAAAATTTATTTAAAAGCCAGAAATAGGGGAAAATATTATTTCAAAGTGACAGAAATTTTCCCTTGACAAATGAAAAAAAATCATTGCACTCATTTTGTATGATTGATTTCTTCCTCGCAGCGATGGGTGGGTCGGGCCGGGCCGGGCGGGGCCGCCATTTCCCTCTCGACAAAACCTGTTTCCTTTCCCCTCTGCTGGACTCGTTCTCTCTCTCTCTCTCTCTCTCTCTCTCTCTCTCTCTCTCTCTCTCTCTCTCTCTCTCTCTCTCTCTCTCTCTCTCACTCGCTCTCCCGCTTGCTCTCCCGCCGCGCACCCTCACGCTATCACTCTGCCTGCTGCGCACCACACCGTCGCCCCGCAAGCAGATCAATCGTGCGGGGCGGGGCCGGCGGGGCCCGGCGGGGCTCCGAGATGTTGTGCCGCGCTCCTCCACCTCCCCCAGGAGGCCCTCCTCCTCCTCACGCGGCGGGGCGGGCCTCTCTGCTCCTCCTCTCGTTTCTTTTCCACGGCAGCCGCGCCCCCCGCCGCCGCGCACGCCCAGGGACGGGACGCATGTCGCATGTTTATATTTGGTGATGGAAGGAGGCAGCGGGCCGGCCCGGCCCGCCCGCAGCCAGCAGCGTCAGCAGGTTCGCATTATCATGGTTGTGGGGAGCAGCAGCTTTTGTGACAGTGTAGCGGCAGCGTGCCGGGTAGATTGTGTTGTCCGGTCCGTCTGGGCTGAGGAGGGGGGGTCTTGGGCCTCGGGCCCACTAGCGGTAACAGGGGACAACCGGGGACAAGTCCAGCGAGCCGAGCCCTGCCAACTGATTCCGAAGATCGCTCTCGCGCATTCGTCCTTGTCGCACTCATGGGCTCTTGCCACCCCCAACATAGGGCACCGCCATTGGTGCGACAAAGACGGAGGTACCAGAGCGATCCTCTGAATCAGACGACTGGCCGGCCCGCCGTCCTGCCCCGGCCCGCCGCTCTGGGCTAGGCAGGACTTAGGCACATTCTTTCCCTTTGAGGTTGGGCTGGATTCTTGACGCTAGGCTGCCGAGAGAGAGAGAGAGAGAGAGAGAGAGAGAGAGAGAGAGAGAGAGAGAGAGAGAGAGAGAGAGAGGGGCTGAGGAAGTGTGGTTCAAGCTCCAGTATGGTTCTCCCCCTGCGAGCTTTCGTATTGGACCCTGACCGACCACCCTACCGACGAACATGGAGTCATCGAGTCACCACTCGAATTGTGTTTTACCTCACTCCTCACTCGGGCCGCCACTCTTCAGCGGGGAGGACTTGAGAAGGAAAATGTAGACGTGGCTGCGGCGCCCTTCTCTTGTTTTTATTTTTACTGCGCTTGTGCGTTTTGTGTCATGTTGTATTTTTGTGACAGCCGTTTTTTGGGCTAAGCGTGAATGCTTGGACAGGTGTCCCCTCGGCTCAGAGTCCTGATGCCTTTGTGTGTCCAAGAAAATCCGTTTCCCTTGCTTTGCTCGGATTTTGTTTGCCTTCACAATTTTTTTATTACCGGCTGTTGTTTGTGGTAGTATGGAGACTAGCGCAACACTGGGCGCACCGCGAAGGGAAACCGACAAACGAGGAGGCAGGCCGGGTGGGGCAGAGCAGGGCAAGGCAAAGGCATGAAAATATAAAAAGGGCAAAAGCGGAAACGTTATACAAACCCTGTAAATTAAAAGCAAATAAATTTTTCTCAGCCTTGTTGAACAGGAGCGGTGCTGTTTGTGGTGCGCGGTGCGTCAGAGGGATATAGCCGACGCGCCAACCACACCGGCCTGGCTCGCGACAAGGTACCGGGTAGGGACCGTCACGCCGACGTGTGAACCGTAAGCCACATTTCCTCGTTCTTGTTTTAAAAAATATTTCTGCTTTGCTATCGTCTTGTCATGTCGTTCACTGTGTGTGCGCCTTGCACGGTGACACTGTGAAAAAAAAATTAAGTCGTCAGCTTTGAGGGAAATTTTTCTCGAGCATTGTACTTTTACCGTCCACAAATAAAATTGAATGATGAAATCAATGCAAAATTTCGTAAAATTCGGAGCCCTAGTTATAGCTCTACAGCTTTCGTCGTAAGTTTCTGAGGCATGTCATTCACAGGGTGTCTAGCAACCGGGAAAACTGGGGAAAGCCCGGGGAGTAAAAAAGTGGCCGGGGAAACCGGGAAAAACCGTGAAAATTCGAAATCGACCCAGGAACTTTGTTATCCATATTCCTATCTAGCATATCCACTTATATTTTCGAGGCTCGGGTACGAGTTTGCATGGATTTTGGGGGATAATGAATTCCATTTGCTTGGAAATGTTGTGTTTAAAAACCGGGAAATTGTGGAGTTTTATGGCCGGGAAAATCGGAAAATACTCGGGGATTTTTCAAGGGCCGCAGCGCTAGACACCCTGTCAGTGAATGTTTTGGACGTGTTCCGAACCCATTTTACAGCGATATGTTTTTCGTGAATTTTTGGCAATTCTTGTGAGTGTTTGGCCAATCTTGTCAAGTAACGAGAGGTTTCGTGAATTTACAAAACAAATATGTTCAATTATAGTATTTTTTGGAAATATACGAGAAGTCCTGTAAGTGTAGAAATCGTGTAGGTTTCAGGAAATGTCGTAAACTTTCGCAACTTAACGATACTTTTCGTAACATCACGAAAAACTCACACTTTTACTTAAAAACTATACTTTGTAGTTTTGAAACTTATCTTAAAATTACTTTTTGACATTTTTAATTTAACAAGTTAATGTAGTACAAAATAATAATTTATGCCGTAAGTTGACAAACAATATTTTTTCAGTGCAAAGCCGTTGGGGCACTGAGAATTGCTGCTCACTCTAAATCTTCCACAAAGAATGTTCTCGTAGAATGTAAAGAAATCTGTACAATCGTATTTTACAGGATTTTTCCTTGTATTACATAGAATTTTCCTTGTCTTACAAAATACTTTTCTTTGTATCACATAGAATATTTGGCTTTGTATTACGACTGCACCGAATTCTTTGTAATATATGGATTTTCTTTGTAAGGTTTAAAGTGTGCACGGGGTACCATTCACGAAAATAGATCGCACGATTGTAAATGTACCAGCATTGCGAATCGACTGAGGATCAAAGAACGAGCAAGAGCAGGAGGTTGAATACGAGTGAGGTATTTTAGAAATCGTAGTTTACAAGACATCTTAACCCGTTCTCGAGTTATCGTGCGCAACAGTTCAAAGGAAAAATCAAACAAACAAACAAACAGGCCAAATCGGATCAGTTGTGTTGCTGTCGCTCATCCCCCCAAAATGTATCGTTAATATCTTCCATCATATTTTTCATAGTGGACGTTGTTCGCTCCGAATCGCGCTCCCCGTACCGCCGTTGCGTCGCTCGCTCTCAAACCGCAGTCGCGGACCGGGGCGGGGCGGGCGGGCGGGTACCGGAGGAGGAGGTACATTTGAGGTGGCGCTCACAGCTGGCGGCGCGTTGCAATGGATGCAAATTGTTTTGGTTGAAGCAGAGGCGTGTGTGTGGCTCGTGTCAGGGAGAGGGGGGAGGGAGAGAGAGAGAGAGAGAGAGAGAGAGAGAGAGAGAGAGAGAGAGAGAGAGGGGGGGGGGTACTGTGTGAGATCTACCCTACCGGCCCCCCTTTGCCGTGGTGTAGTGTACTCTTGTGTCTGCACACCACACCGCAGTGGTCCAGGTGGCTGCGCGCCACGGCGCTGTTGCGCTGTCGACCTCGACCAACCACTCTGCGCTGTCAAACGTCAAAGCAGAAGGGAGGCGGCCCTGTGTGTCCCGCCCCTCCCCCCCCCCCCCCTCCGGCCCCCGGCCAGGGTCAAAAGGGGGTCGGGCGGAAAGAGGGGTTGATCTTGACGGGCGAGACGCCGAGGCCGACGTTGTGTGTATGTGTGTGTGGGTGAGTGTGTGTGAACGGGACTGCGACGCGTGAATAAATGAGAGGGTGACAAACAGCATGACGCGCAAAGGGATTTTTTGAGGCGGAGTCAGTGGCATGATGATGGGGTGAGGTGAGGGGGTGACGCAGCATCCGCTGGCAGCAGTCACACTTACGCTTGCTCACGCTGGACCGGCCGGCGCGCGGGGCGGCGCGGGGCGTAGCGAGTAGAGGGATCCTCTCTCTAATCCGATCCTCTTGCGGGTTTCATGTTCGCGGCGCGACGGAGGCGAGGCGGCACGAGGAGCACTCCGCGGAGAACACAACACTGGAGAAGAGAGAGGGGGGGGGGGGGCGCTGGAGAGGCGCGCTTTGTCGCGATGCGGCTTCGCGATGACGTATCGCGCCCGGATGACGCGGGCGCCGCTGCGCAGGAGCGGCGGGACGTGCTCGCGGCAAGCACGTGGTCGAGGGCGTCCTTGTCGCACACGCTCACACACAAACACACACTACACACTGTGGTATCGCTCGGGGACCGGCGCGTGTCCGCCCGTGCCAGCCGACAGACGCTGACTGAACACAGCGCCGGGCCGGGCCAACGCGCGCGGCGCCTCGCCCGGCCCGGCCCGGTCCCTGCCGCCCCCCGCCACGCTGCGCCACGCCACGCCTGGCCCCGGCCGGAGTAGTGCCGCCCCGCGCCGCGCCGCGCCTCCCGCCCACTGCGAGGCCACCGTCACCACCCTGCTGCCGCCGCCGCCCGGCGTCGTCGCGGATTTGTACGCCCTGCTGCCGTAGCCTCGCCGGCCAGCTGACCCGCTGTGGTTAGAGGGGTGAAAAAGAGGGGGAAAAACAAAATCTTAAATTTAGTGTAAATATTTATTTTAAAAATTTTGTTCATTTTTTGTGGATTTTTGGTTGAAGTTTTCATAATTTTTTGTGAATTTTCCTGAATTTTCCTGAATTTTTCTGAATTCCTCTAAATTTTTCGGAATAGACTACCTGTCTCGTACTAATTAGAAGAACAACACTGGAAAAACAAAGGTGCGACCTAATGCCTTTCAAAGGCAAAGGCACAACTGCAATAGCGCCTTTGGAAAGGCACTAAAACAACCGAAAATAGCACCTTTAGTGGCCAGTAGCGCCTTTGGAAAGGCACTGTTTCACTAACGCCTCTTAAAAGGCATTAGAATCTTTGCTTATATATGGCGAATTTTCAAGCAAACTCGTGATTTCTAGCTATACTTAAGTACTATAAAACCACCGACCGCGAAAATTAATATGCCCCTTTTGTCGAAAATATAATGGCACTTCCGGAGTTTTTGTTCTTCTTGTGTACACGGGACAGGTACTCTATTCCCTGCATTTTCCTGATTTTTTTCTGAATTACGAGGTGTACAAAATTTCAGAGTTGTTTCCCTCTCGGGTGAAAACCGCATGGAAAATTATTGTACCTCGCTGCTGACACAGCGGCTCGGATCCGAGCTCAGATCTCCAGGCGATTTATACCTGTCGCTGCAGATCATCAAAGAGGGTACATGTGTCCCTCTCACTAAAGTTGCGCGGCTTTCGAAACTTTTCCATCTTTCTTTTCGGGGATGACCCATATTTTTTTTTCAGCCTCGTGATTATCTTACGCCCCATTAATAATATTAATAAACTTCCGCTCGGCTGAAAAAAGATGAGAATGAGGCTGTTGATCTACTGGATGAGCAGCAGCCGCGTTGCGCGAGGGGAGGTGGGGTTCAAATGTACACGATCCAAATGGAAATTTATCGCCTAGCCAAACTCGTGTAGCCGTGCGGAACGCCATATACACACACAATGAGAGTGGGGCAGCGGTGGGGTACCGGGCCTGGGCGGGAAGGGCTGAGGGGAGTTTAATTTGATTGTTATTTCGAGAGCGTTTGCGTTGCGACTCCACATTTCATTTTTTTTTTCCTACCTTTAAGCTTAACGAGCTAGCAGCAGTGAGCGAGCGCGTCAGCCCAGGGGCGGGTTGGGGCGCTGCGGCGCGAGAGAGGCTTGGGCGGAGGCTGCTGCTGCTGCTGAGCGGCCATTGCGCCTCACGGCCGGTGCGGCGCGGCTCTGCGGCGTGCCCTCTGCCCTCGGGTCCGGTCCAGCACACAGCACTTGTCGACCCCTTGAGGTGCGGGGCGGGCAGCCCGTTTAGCTTTGAGGCGGGCGTGTCGTGGCCGTGGGTGCGCGAGACAGCAAATAAATGAAGAGTTGTTAATGAAGAGTTGTTGGAGGTGTTTGTAGCCTGCTGCCTCTGCCGCGCCTGGGGGTGGTGCTGGGGGAGGCCCGCGCTGCCCGCGCGCTGCCCGCGCCCGCACGCGAGCTGCCGCTTTGTGTGGCGCGCGGCCTACCCCCGGGGCGTACGGGGCGGGGAGCGGCACGCCTCCACACGTGTCTGCTCGCGTGCTCTGCTCGTGCTGCTTCCAGAACAGGCGCGATTATACTTTAAATGAAGTGCACTGGTCAAACCACCACCACTACCACCACCGCATGCAGCCGGCCAGTGGCACGCTCTCAAAACCTTTTACGCATGTGTTCAGCTCTGGAATTCCAACCTCCTAAAATGACCAGGTAACAGTGTTAGGAGCGGAATGGCCGTGAACGGTGGTGGTGAGGGATTGGCCAGTGCACACTCTTCTTTAAAGACATAATCTTGGTCTGTTTGGCAGCAATTTTGCAGACAGTCAACAGACTTTTTTTAAGCGTTACCATCTATGGACAAATTAAAAATTGTGTCCAGATGTACACAAAATTTGTCCCAAACTGTGGACAAACCTTGGATAAGGGCAAAAATACATGGATCGGCTTCTTCTTTGTGCATTGGTACTTTCGTTACCAAACCACGCCCATAATATTGGGTCTACAGAGTTGGCGAGACACTCATTACACTCGGAAAGGATTGGCATTTACAGGTATGAAGTTGGTTTTGAGCTCAGGTAACCGCGAGCGTTAAAAAGAGCCAAAATATTGAATAGGCACGGGTCCCGGACGAATTGTAGAGGCGGAGCGTAGCGCAGCGGCAGCGGCGCCCGAGAGAGCCCGGCCTCACTTTGTTACCAAACTACTCCCGTAGTATTGGTCCTACAGAGTGGGCTAAACAGTCATTACGCTCGGAAAGGATAGGGCTTGTGAGGTATGACATTCAATTTGAAGTTAATATCACGAAATAAGCACCAGAGGGTGTTAAAGACGAACATGTCTGCGGTGGCGCGCCGCTAGAGCCGGGCCCGCCCGGCGGCCGAGCGGCGGGGTGGGGGAGCCCCGCCGCTCTCTTCTTACGGGAAGCGCTCGCCGCTGCGCTACGCTACGCCTCCTCAAAACGTCCGAGACCCGTGCCTACGCGCTCCGGAGAAGCCGATCCATGTACTTTGCCCTTATCCAAGGACAAACTGTCGACATATGTTCGCATATGTTACTAGCTCTGGTCATGCTCATAATTGCCTCTAGAAAAGTCCATAGACAGTTAGTGAGCGCTCTTTACTTTTTGTGGCAGTCGCGAACACTGTGCGCGCCGTTATGTGATGCGGTATCCGCTCCGCCCGACACCCCCTGTGGGAGGCTATATACGCCGGCGTGGCCGCTTGCGCTGCTGCCGCTGTCTCCTCGCGGCGGTCTCGCGCGGGGTGGCGGGGCGCGCGGCCCCGGCGCGTATCGGCCGCTCGGCTAATTCTAAACCCCCGCCGCGCCCCGCCCCGCCCCTCAGCCACGCCCCGCGCGATAAGGGCGTCATTACGAGACTGGTAGACAGGTAGGCGAGGCGGGGGAGGCTGCCCGTGCCGCGGAGCAGCAGTCCGCCTCCGCAGCTCCACGGCCTCGCCATGCTCGCCGCCCTCCGGGACCCGCCGCTGCTGCTGCTGCTGCTGCCCCTGCTCACCCTGGCGGCCTGCTCTGGTGAGGGTCGAGGTCGAGGCGACGCTCGTTCGCGCGCCTCCACGACGCACTCCTCTGCGGCAGGATCACGTCGTTGGAAAGAGTCTCAAGATTTGCACGGTTGGCATCGGTCGGCGTGGGAGGTATATGCGTCGCGCCGCGTGCTGCCGCGCCCTGCCCGCCCAAGAACAAGAAGTAGCCAAGGCTTAACCAATGTGGTCGCGCTCCCGTGCCTGAATCTTTTTGGATTATGGAAGGCACGCTCCAAATGTGCCAAGTGACGTGTGTGTGATGCGATGAGAGGGTTTGCGTGGGGCCCGGTGCGTGCCGCGCCTCGCCACGCCCGGGTTCAACCACCTTTCCCGCCCCGTTGCCGCAGGCAAGCTGCACTGTTGAGCTTATCGTCTCGCCGCGGCGACATTCTTCGATATCACTTCCGATATCGCTTTGCAGGCGTGGTGCGCCCCAAACCTGCTCAGATCCCGCGCAAAGCCGTCCAATTTCAAGAAGCAATTCCTGGACATGGGGAAGCAGGGCGATGCGGAGAACGACCCCGCCCGCCTCCTCCGCCCCGCGTAAGTGGGTGCAAGCACGGAGGGGTGGGATAGGGTCTGGAGCAGGCACGGCAAAAAGTGTTTATGTTGCTGGGGAGAGAGCAAAATGAGCCAAGAAGAAAATAGGTCACGTACTCTAGTCCCTCCCTCCTTTATCACCCTCTCACCACTCTCTCCCTCTCCTGCTCGCCCCTC
Source organism: Frankliniella fusca (assembly GCA_029379305.1). Classification (NCBI taxonomy): domain Eukaryota; kingdom Metazoa; phylum Arthropoda; class Insecta; order Thysanoptera; family Thripidae; genus Frankliniella; species Frankliniella fusca. The sequence goes on from JAHWGI010000979.1 coordinate 2,124,328, forward strand.
CCCCCCCCCTCCCTCTCTCTCTCTCTCTCTCTCTCTCTCTCTCTCTCTCTCTCTCTCTCTCTCTCTCTCTCTCTCTCTCTCTCTCACACACGCACACACAAACACACACACTCGCTCACACTCACGCACCCCCACACTCGTACGTTCCGCAATAAATGACCGCAGGTCCTGCCGTCTTGGCCTATACGGGCTGGGCTGTGGGAGTTCTCTAGCGAACATCACTGACAGATTCCTGCGCAGAGCTCGCACCAAAGCTCTCGGCCTTATCGCTGTCACGCCCCTGCTCCTGCCTGACAGGTTTCACCGCCGCCAGCCAACCCGCCAACGAGAGCATCGCAGCAGCAGCAGCCCCGACGGCCCCGGCCCCGGCCCCGGCCCCGGCCCCGGCCCCGGCCTTGGACCGCGCGATCTGGGGCTCCTCCTGGTGGTCGCAGTCCGCGCACCCCACGACCTCCACGCCTCGGCCCTCGGCGTCCAAGGCCCCGCCCGCCGACAGGTAACTGCCCTGCCGTGCTTCGGTCGTGTTTTGTAGGCGCCACCTGTCTCACCTGCGAGGGGGAAACAACTCTGAAATATTTGTACACGCCTATCGCAATTCAGAAAAATTCAGGAAAATCTACGAAAGTTCAAGAAAATTTAGAAAAGGTTTTAGCAAAAGTTCAGTAAAAATTCACAAAAAAATCACAAAATGTGCATACCAATCAGAGTTGTTTCTCCCTCGGTCACCTGCCTCGCGCTTGGTTGCAGCATCCTGGGGTACGACATCCCCTGCGGCGTGCGGAACGTCGGGTCCTCCGACAGGATCGTCGGCGGCGTGGATGCGATGCCGGGTAGGAAAGGAGACTGCGGCAGCCGAGGGGGAGCTCGTCAGCAGAGGTGCTGGGTAACGGTGCTGACGGGGTACTTGTTGTTGCAGGCGAGTTCCCATGGCAGGTTTCGCTGCAAAAGAAGCGCTTCTGGGACATGCAGCACATCTGCGGCGGCGCCATCGTGTCGCCCTACTGGGTGGTGACGGCCGGCCACTGCGTCGACGGGCTCGACCTCAAGGACCTGTCGATCGTGGCCGGCGACCACGATCTGTACAAGGTGGAGGGTGAGTATGGAGTACAATGCACAGTCCCTAGCGGCCTGGAGTCGTCGCTGTCCCCGCCTCATCCGCACAGGCCAGGCCCGAGGGGTCACTTCGAAAAATCATTGTACAGCCCCCAAAAAATCATTTAAAAAATAAAAAAAAATCAAAATAAAATCAAGTAGAAAGTTGCATAAAAATCCGAAAAATCGAGAACAAATGAACCCAAATCTGAGAAAAATGGGAACAAAAAAAGAAAAAACACAATTTTTTTTAAAGTAACATATTATTTCTTTTTTATCTCGTGAAAAATCAAAAGAAAAATCAAAATAAAAAATAAAAAAATCAAAAATAATAAAAAACATCATTGTACAAGTTTTATATGATTGATCCCCCTCTCGGCCAGGCCCGTGGACTAACACGGAGTGGCCCGGCATAGCTCCGCAGAGTTGGCTGGCCCGAAAGCCCGAGCATCAGGCCACGCATCCCTAAGCCGGTCCCGACAAAATAAAAGGGCAGAGGGAATCTGCAGAATCGGGGGGTCCCCTCCTGTGGCGGTGGGGCGTCAGACCGCAGCCCACCGCGGGGACGAGTGTTATCCGCGACCCGGTGGTCGCTCAGCATAGCAATTACTGGCCTTGCCCGGCAGGCACCCCGCCCCGCCCCGCCCCGCCCCGCCCCGCCCCGCCCCGCCCCGCCCCACCTGGCCCCGCCCCACCTCGTTCCGTGCCCAGCTGTGGTCCACAGCCCCCCGCCGGGGGTAAAGAGAGGGGCGGAGCGGAGCCGGGTGCCGCAGCACGTGACCTTTCACCGTGTGTGCCGAGGGGGCTGGGGGCTGGGGCGGCGCGGGGCTCTAGTTAGGAAAAGGGCAGAGAGGAAGGAAGGAGAGGTACATGGCTTCGGGCCGGGCCGGGCCGGGGTGACGTGACACGCTCTGCTCCTGCAATAAAAATGCGTCGACGCTGCCACACTGCCCCACTCCACTGTGTGCTCGTTGCAGGCAAGGAGCAGCGGCGGAAGGTGGTGCGCATCGTGGGGCTCGGCTACGACAAGAACACCTTCGCCAACGACATCAGCCTGCTGCAACTCGACCGGAAGCTGCGCTTCGATCCGAAGCACACGGCGCCCATCTGCGTGCCTAGGCCGGGACACCACTACTCGGGTAAGCGCCAAAACATCATTGTATGGCCCCAACAGAAAAAAAAAGAAAAAAAAAAACATTTTAATTTATTTTTTTAATCAAGAAGAAAGATACAGAATAATCCGAAAAATCAAGAACCAACGAACCAAATATTGAAAAAAAGTCAAAAATAGGGGGGGGGGAGAAAGACAAAAAATTATCCAAAAGTTGCAGAAAATTTACTTGAAAAATGAAAGATTGTCAAAACAAGAAATCAGAAAAATCAAAAGTCAATAAAATAATAGTATACAAATTTTAATGAGTGACTATCTCTCGAGTAAGCGCCACCGCAAAGTTGCAGTTTGAAATTGTATCATTATAAGCCCCTCCCCTTTTTTTTTTCTTTTTCTTTAAACGTGTTGTAAGTCTATGGCGTTTTGGCAGGGACCGCCGTGGTGTCGGGCTGGGGCCGGCTGTCGGAGTCGGGCGGGCTGCCCAACGTGCTGCAGCAGGTGGCGCTGCCCATCATCCCGTGGAACAAGTGCAAGAAGCTGTACAAGAGCCGCGGCTTCATGCGCTTCCTCCACACGTGCCAGATCTGCAGCGGCAAGGAGGCGGGCGGCCAGGACTCGTGCCAGGGCGACTCGGGCGGCCCGCTCGCCTGCCAGGAGGACGACGGCCGCTACTACCTGTGCGGCGTCGTGTCGTGGGGCATCGGCTGCGCGCGCGCCCAGTACCCGGGCGTGTACACCGAGACGTCGTGCTACGCGCGCTGGATCAACGAGGTGCTCTACAACGAGCACCACTACCTCGACCCCAAGAACAAGGACGAGGAGGAGGAGTAGCGGCAGCGGACGCGCTGGGCCTCCTGTGGCTCCCGCGCGCGCGCTCAGCGTCACGCCCCGCAGCGCAGACGTGTCGGATGGGTTGCCCGGCGTCCGGGCGCGGCCGTGAGGGGAGCGCTGCTGCCCGCTGCGGCGCGGTGCGGCGCGGCACCGGGCACCGTTCTCTGGTGTGAAGCAAAGGCACAGAGGTAATCATGGCACGCTCGTTCACATGCGATGAGTTTTATTTCTTACAAATATCACACAAGTACATAACAGCCCTAGTCGTACATACACTCCTTTAGGATAGCTAAATGCACTACAGACACTCTGTAAATAAATAGGGCATTTTACAAAAATGCACAGCAGCTTCGACGTCTACTCAATAAATAAGTCAATAAATAAATTACTAAACAATACTGATGCAGTCCGGCCTCTCGAGTACTTAAGGTAAATAATTAAGCCTAGGTAATTACCTCTCCCTGACTGTGCGCCCTGGTGGTGCAGTGCGATATACAACTGCGGCCGGGCCGGGCCGAGCCGAGCCGTTTGTCTCCCGGTACCCGACCAGGCCCGGCCGCTTCCTCCCACTCGCCACAATGGCAATAGCATCGCGTCGTTTGGGAAAGAAGCATGACACTCTTCCCATTCCCAGACTTCTTTGAAATACAGACAGACATGCGGGATGCGATTCGGCAAAAGCGTCAAGGTCCTCCGCGGCTCCTCCGTGCTGGGTGGGAAAGTGTCTGGTTGACGGTCACCTCCGCTCACACATGCTCGCCCCGCCTCGTGCCCCGCCGCGCGGTGAGAGACACTCCCAGTCCCAGTACGGCTGCTCGGCACACAACTCAGCTGCTCTTTACACGCCCCCCCCCCCCTTTTCCTCCTTATCCCTTTCCAGTCTTGACGTCGCCTGAAAAGACGGCCCTTGAACAGTGCTTATAAGTGTCGAGAGGCTAAGTTCGAGTTGACATTGTCGCGATTCTCGGGCTTGGTGCTATATGCTCTAAGGCAGGGGTCTGAGTCTCAGACAGCAGACGACGCGCGGGCCGCACAGGGTCGGACCTCTCACTCGCTCCCACGCATTCTCCATAGCCTCATCTCCCTCCCTCGGAGCCGCTTCTGGCCCGCGGGCTACCAGTCTGAGACCCCTGTAGGTTGGTATCGGGCGACGCCGATGATGAGGACAATAAGGGATGACGTCGCAGCACAAAGCTGGAGCAGTGTAGCAGTGCCGTCGTGGGTCACGAGACCACGTGACAGTCGTGCTGCAAATTGAGGCTGTAATGCCCCTGATTCATACGGCGTCCTGCCCGCCGGGCCGCGGCACGGCGCGCCGGACACATCGCCGCTTTGTGCAGACTGCCGCACTTTTCCCCTCATGAGAACTGGATCAGCCCGGCGGTGCGGTGCCCGGGCGGGGCGGCACGAGCGGAGCGCATGTAGTCAGTGTCTAGGGCGCACGCCACACGGCTCTGCACCTGCAGCGGCAGGGCAGGACAACGTCAAGGAGGTCTCAAACCGGAAACATTTCGCAGGCTTGTGTGAGGGAAGCCGACCCGCGGGCCGCCCAGCCCGGACCTGTCTTCCCCGCCTAATGTGGTGTGGAACATCCATGGCCCTCTGCGCTTGCATGACACTTATTTCCGCGATTGAAAAGAACTCGCGTTCTCGTCTCGGCGGCTCTTCCGTTTTATTCCGGTGCGATACCATATGGTAAAGGTGACGCGGTTAAGTGTCTCGTCGCGTTGTGGGTCGGCGGGGCGGGGCGGGGCGGGTCGCTCCGGGCGGGGACGTCCGTGATGTGCAGCCGGCGTGGCGCGGGCGCGTCGCGAGCAGGCGGCGTTCGAAAGCTGAGGAGGAGTGTCCGAACGCAGCCTCGCTGGCCTCTTCTCTGTGGATGACGACGGCGGTGAGAACTCCGTGCCGCCCTCCCCTGCGTCCCGCCCCGTCGCTCTCCGGGTTCCACTCGGGCAGCTGCACAGCTGCACCTGCCCGTCAGACGAGCGGCGTCCGCCCCATCGCCGTGTCCAGGACCACCGGGACCGCGTCCTCCGCGCTGCACCTGCAACAGTGACGGGACCAAGAGGGAGTTAGTGGAAGGAAAAAGTAGACTGCTTTTCAGCTTAATCTTTTTTTTTCCAGGTCGGGTGGCGTGCTGCCGCGGCACGGCCGTGTGCCCCTCCGCCCCGTGAGTGCAGTGCACAGCCCGGCAGCCTTTCTGGTCCAAGGCGCCAGGGCGGGGAGGCAGGGCGCCCCGCCACCTCAAGCACCTCCTCGACACGGTGAGCAAGAGGCAGCATATGCGGTGCTTTCCCTCATCCCGCACATGAGCGCGGCCCGGTGCCGCAGGGCTGTCGTCCGCGGGGCGTCAAAGGGCCGCCGTCGCGTCGCTAACAGGGGGAGCGAGACGGGAGCGCGGCCAGAACCAGACCCGACAGCGTCATGGGGAATTTCCAATTTGCCGGGCCATCTGCCTAGCGGAGTGGCGCCAGGCCCGGCAGCCCGGCAGGCCAGACCAGGGCGGGCCGATAATGGTCCCCCGCCCACCCCGCCCCGCCACGCCCCCGTCTCTGTCTCTCTCTCTCTCTGGCGCACCCGCCGCGCCGCCCGCAGTGGGACTGGGCTAGAGCTGCTCTTCTTGCAGATGTTGCGGGGAGAGGAGGCGACGGATGGGCTTCGACCAGATATTCTCCACGGGTAATCCGCGGGTAAGGCGCGAAGGGGCGGGCAAAAACAATCTGTTGCAAAAAAAAAGGGGCGGGGCGCCGCGAGAAGTAGTAGCGAATACCATCTCACAATGGAAAGAAAACACGGCGGCGAGTTCTTTCGACGCGACTCGACGCGGCTCGCTCGGCTTCGCCTCGTATCAATCATATCGGAACAGGTCGCCTCTGCAGCAGCCATAAGAACTCCCGCGAGGCGGGGAAGGGGAGGAGGGTGTGCGCCGTGATGGTTGGGGTGGCCTTGCAACAAGTCGCATTGGTTTAACTTGGGGCCGCGCGCGCGCACCGCCGACCCGTGCAGGCGTAGAACAAAGCGGCCCCCTGCCCCTGCCCTCCCCCTCGGCTCGGCCCAGCCCAGCGCACTCCCCGCCGCGGCGCGCCGTGCCCATGGGGACTATGGCGGCAAGAACGGATGCTATCAGGGATTCCGTGATTTCCTCATGACACGTACAAGATTAATGAATCATGATGACGCTTGGGGACGATGGGGGGTTTTTGGGACCGGGGGAGGAGGAGGGCTTATATGGCCGCGAGCCAGGTCGTGGATTACGGGCCGAGCTTTCGTGAGGAGCGCGGCGGTGCTGGGAAGTGCGGGGCACGGTGCAGGCTGGGCCCAGCCCGGCGAACAGGAGCACGGAGATGCATGTGCTGTGTGAGTCCCGGGGCGCGGGGCGCACGGCGCGCGGCTAAACTATATACACTGTTCATTAAAAGTTGCAGGTGTCGTTAACGGCGGGCGAGCAGGCGAGCGGGAAGAGGGATGGGCCCGCGTCGCGCGGTCCTTACTTTATCCGTGCTTTATCTCCGCCGACCTCCATTTGGAGAGAAAAAGCGCTGCCGCCGCGCCCGGGCCCGTCGCCGCCGAACCAGGACATGTAGTCCAGGCCAGGCCACTGCAGAGTGGAGCGGTGTGAGTGAGTTGTGTCCCCCGGCCCGCCCCGCCCCGCCAATCCGCGCCGGCCCCGCCCGGCCCGGGGAGAAACTTATAAACTATGCAGGACGGGGGGATGTCACTACCAATTTGGCACCACGTTATATTTTTTCCGCTGACGCCCCCCCCCCTCTTCTCTCCTCTCGGCTCCTGGGCGCGGGACGTGTCCGCCGCCGCCACACCCCACCCCCGCCCCGCCCCATACCTGCCGCCTTTCTTTCGTGTTGGTCGTCTTTTTTTTTTTATCACATTCATTCGCGCTGTCGTCAAGTCTGGCCCGTCGGTCCCAGTCCCGTGGCGGGGGCGGGCGAGGTGTTTGACACGCCACCCGCGAGCGACGCCTCGCTCGGCCTCGGCCCGGCCCCGAGAGACTTTTAGGAGAGACCTGTAGTCTCTGTAGCTCCGCTCCGCTCCGGCGCAACTGAGCAGCAGCCTGCTACCCCAATTAGCAAGCCGGTAGCGAAGCCCAGTCGTTATGCCGCTAATCTGTGGGTCGGACCACGGGCCGGGCGGGGCGCTAAGTCATGCGGGTAAAGTCTTAAATACATGCGTGTAGGAAGTGCGTGCGAAGAGGGGGTGAATAATACGAAAGTGGTCCGCCTAGGCGTGGCTGGTGCCTCGCTTTTGGCCGCAGTAAGCGTGCCACGGAAGTGGGCTCGGGAGTGACAAGCTTCACCTTCCTGCACACGATTTTTTAAAATCCAAGTGTCATCAAAAAGCATATTTTTGTTTCTTTGATTCTTTTCTTTTTTGAAAAAACAGAAAAATCGTGTGCAGGAAGGTGAAGCTTGTCAGTCCTGTGTCACTCCCGTGCGGCTGCACACCCCGGTGCAGCGGCACGAGCGCCCCGCCCCGCCCCGCCTCGCCTCGCCTCGCCTCTCGCGTCGCACTCAAAGAGCAGCGGGGTCACGGTGCGGTGCGGCCAGTGTTGCCCGAAACTTGCCAGGAAAACTCTCGTGTGAGCCAGGCGGGTATCTCCGCCAGACTACGAGGTAGGTACTGTCACCATGTGCGGAGGGTTTGCCTGATAGGCAGGCGGAGGCAACCGTGTGCCTCAATCATGCACGGTTTAAAAAATCTATCTTAATTTTAAGAACATGTGTTTGGAAGCAATTTACAAAGAATATTAATTCCTCTAGTAAAAATTGAACACGAAAATTCCATGTCCCAATTTCAAAACTTGGATGAATTTTTAAGAAGTACTTTGAATGTTCCGATCTGTTTCTTAAATGTACAAGACAATTGTAAGTCTAATAATGCTGTAATGACATTTACATAAAATTTACTTAATTTTAAGAACTTACTTGTTATATTTTAAATACTAATTTGATATTTCAAAAATGTTCTTAATTTCGATAAACTTTTATAAAAGTTCATAACTTGTGAATATGTTCTTCAAAATAAGAGAAAATCTTTCCTTATTTTTAAAACCTTTTTTAACAGTGTGGGTATTGGTGGGAATTTTCGCGCGTACCTATTCGCCAACTCTGGGCGCGGGCGACGCTGCGGTTCATGGGAAAAGAAGCGCGAGGAAATGCATGAGTTAATTTGAAACTGGCGCCCTTTTTCTCGCGCGGCCGGGCCCGGCCCGCCTCTCGCGATCGACAAGGTCCGCGTGCGTCCCGCCGCCCCGCGCGCCGCGTCCAGCCTCCATGGGACCGGGCGCAGGTGGCTGTGCGCGCCGCGCCGCGCCTCGCCATCATGAACTGTTCCGCCATGAGTGGCGTCATGGAGTGCGTTTGGCAAATGGGCGCGCTCTGTCTCTGTCGCCCGCAGTGCGGGACTATGCGTGGGCCGCGTCGGCCGTGCTTTTGTACCTACACGCTTTGCTGCTCCAGCCCTCGCGGGACTTTTCTCTGGAGTCCTGGAGGCAGGGAGAGATGCTGCAGTGCTACGTGGTCGCATTACGACTTAAGGCACGGACTTATTTGAAACTACCAATTTCTCGAAAACTCATTGTACGCCCCCCCCCCATCCTCCTCAAAAAAAAAAATCATTTAAAAAATCGAAAAGAAGAAAAGGAAAAAAAATGAAGTAAAGAAGAAACATACAGAAAAATCTGAAAACTTGAGAACAAATAATGAGCTAGAAACTGATAGGGGAAATTGAAAAAAATTAGAAATTGGGGGAAAAGATAAAAATTTAGCATAAACTGACACAAATTTACCTTGAAAAGTCGAAAGATTTTTTTTTAACAATCGAAAAATAATTTAAGTCGAAAACATTACTGTGCACATATTTTGTATTTTGTATGAGTGATTCCCCCCACCTTGCAGTATCTTTTGCACCTTAATGTCAGGATGTCACCATTTCATTTCAATTATGAGGACTTAAAGTGTGAGTGAACACCTTTTTAATTGACGATGGATCTAATCTACTTTAGTGGTATTTTGCAATGAATGTTCAGAATTTCGGGCCAGAACATTTATACGCGCCTGCTGTACCGTTCCAGAGCGTGGCCGCCTGCGTTTGTATTTTCTGGCCTGCCTCAGGCGAGAGCTGTGATGCACAACCATCCTGGGATGCGCGAACACTCCGATCATAAACGTGTGCTGCTCGCATGACACCTTGTTATAGGTTCCTTTGTTCACTCTCCCTCGCAGTAGTTTTTTTTTTTTTTTCTCCCATTGGTCCACCGTGACCTCGCGGGTCCGGCAGGGGCGGAGGGCGTGGAGCGACGTGGCGCGGCGCGGCGAGTCTGCAGATCACCCCATAAACTCCCCAAACGGGGCGGGGCGGGACGGGACGGGACGAGCAATCGATCTGCGTGGCGCCGTGGTCTATGGCGCTATCGGCGTATCACTCTGAGTGAAAGCACTAGCCTCGCGCCGGGCCGGGCCGGGCCGCGGGCGAGACAATCACCTTTGTGTTTTGGACATTAAACCAGTTGACCTGTTTTGCACCGAGCGCGAGTGCGGCTCCTTTGTGAAGACCGCCCGCGCCCGCCCGGCGGAGGAGGGACAGGGAGTGCGGGCGGGGCGGGGCGGGGCAGGGCGGGGCGGGGCGGGGCGGGGCGGGGCGGGTGAAGTCCCTGCTCCGGGTCCCTCCCTGCAGACCCGGCCGGCCAGGGGAGGCGGGGACTCGGGATGGATGGATAGGAGAGGAGAGTCGGGCGCGAGTTGAAGCGTAAAAGTTGTCGGCACTGCGTTATGCTTTCGTGGGTCGGCAGGGCGGGGCGGGGCGGGGGACCCCAGGCCAGCCAGGCCCGGGCCCTCCTGGGGCGGCAGGAGCCACTGGGCCGTGCACTCCCGCGGGCCGCCACGGTCATTGGTGCAAGTGCAACCGTGCAGGCCGGCAAGCCCAGCGCAGCGACTGCCGTCTTCCCGACGCGTTGTCGGTAAACTACGACCGCGATGAAAGTTTGGCGTAAATTTCGCTTTCAGACCGCAAACGGTGCAGGAGGGAGTAGGTTTTGCTGTGTATAAAGCCCTATCGTTTACTGTTTTTTTCCTTTTTCTTCTCTGTTCTTTGGGTGGAGTATCTAGGATATGTAAGCCAGTCCGGCCCGCCCCGGCCGCATAGCCACAACCTTGCGTACAGCTCTCAGAAGCGTTCTTGTATTTCACTGACCTACACCAAGTGGGGCCGGCGGAGGGGAGGGGGGAGGGGCGGAGTCACTTACACACACAAACACAATATGTGCGCAGCACGGATACGGGGGAAAAACACTGGCTCGCTTTTATAGGCTTGGGTGTGGGCGCGGGGATGAAAAGTCCCAGGGGTACTTGCACCGGGGGGAAAGGGGAAGGGGTGATGCCTTGTCGTATAACAGGAAATCATGATGCGCAGTGTGGGCTTAACTGTCGCTGTTATGTTTGTGCAGCAGCAGCGTGGCGGCGGGAGGACCGAGCGGACCGAGGCAGGCCAGTACCATATTGCAACCTCGATACTACAGAAAATTAAAAACAAAGAGAGGCCGCACAAGAGAAGGAAAATTCACTGCCGATAATCGAGGGTCAACACTTTCACATAGAGCACAGATGCGGGGCGGGCACGCCTGCCTGCCTAACGTTGCACTCTTTGAAGGGAATTCGCTGAAATGCCATTTCTGTCATGTTCAGTTTAGAGAAGAGGGTTTAAGGTTTCCACCAATCAGAAAGGTCTGAGGTGGTACCTTTAAAACGTGTTTAGTGACTTTGCCAAATGCCAAACCATGAAAACTGTCTAAGGCATTAAATTAACGTCTTTGCAAAGGCATAACGGTACGGCACCCTTGTAAAGGTGTGAAGTCTCTCGTTGTATTTTGAGTATATGAACGGTGTGTGACGGCCAGTGTGCGGTGCGGCGCGGTGTAGTGCAAAGTAAAACCTAGGAGCGTTGGGCTGCGGGTATGGGCAGGAGCAGGTCGGGATTAAAGTCCAGGACTCTAGTCGGGATGAGCCTAGTGCCTGGTTAGTGCCTGGTGGTGCGGGGCCCGGCGGCAGGCGCGGCACGCCAGATTGGCATCGTAACTGGTTCCGTCTGAGCCGGGCAGGATCATCTGCTCTGCATGGCCTGCTCGGCCCAGGTACCAGGCACCAGTACCGGCCCCGCCCGGCCCGCCCGGCCCAGCCCATGGCACCGCGGATGCGCTCTAAGTAACGGTCGACCCGCCGCGGCCCGCCTGCAAGCATATAGGAGGACTACCGGGAGAGAGGAGAATTAACCCTCGCAGCGCGGGATTAAAACGCCGCTCATCGAAATGTGAATGTGTCGTGACCCGACCTTAGTTTTAGTACATTTTTAAAAAAATCGAAAAAAGAAATAAAGAAAAAAGTTAATTATTTTTAATTTTTTTTTTTTAAGCAGGCAAGATTTTTTAAACGAGTTTTTCCTGGAGTGCGGGCGTGGCGTGCACTGTAAAAAATAGTTGTTGAAAAACAACCCTTTCAGTGATGACTCTGTTGTTGACAAACAGCCATGTTGTTCGAGAACAACAAAAGTTGTTCAAAAACAAACATGGTTGTTTTTAATTTAAACAAGAATATTGTTGTTCTTGAACAACTTTTGTTGTTCCTGGACAACCTTTGTTGTTACTATACAACTTTTGTTGTTACTAGACAACTTTTTTGTTGTTACTGAACAACTTTAGTTGTTCCTTGACAACTTTTGTTGTTACTTGACAACAGTCGTTGTTACTTGACAACAGTCGTTGTTACATTACTAATCGATGTTGTTGTACAACAACACGAGTCAATGAAACAATTAACAATAAATTTGCTGTTAATTTACAACATTATTTATTACAGTGTGACATAGGCGCGTCGGCGGGTCGGGTTTAGAGGGCAAGGCCAATGGATTAGGGAGGACCGGGTTAGCCTTTGATTATTTCCCGCAAAGTGGGCAATCGGTGCGGTGCTGGTCAGTGGGACGGTCTCTAGGCGGGGCGGGGTGGGGTGGGGTGGTGCGGGCCAGGGCGGGGCCGAGCCGCGTCCGACGTAATGCCTGATTGCTCCTTCAGGGAGAGAAAAAAATAACGAGCGGGACAATTGATAGAACCGGGCCGGGCCGCGTTGGTCTGGAGCATGGGAGAGGGGGGAGGGGGCCTGTCCTTTCCTTTTTCACGTTGACGCGCGCATTATTTTACCGCGAGAAAATTACAATTTACGGCAGAGGTTGCGGTTTTTCGTCCTTTATCCGTCTCTTGACCTGGTGAGATGAGGAGACTCGCGAGTCTGCGGGCCGAGGCGTAGGTGGGGAGGGAGGGGGGGGGGGCTGCTTGGGGCGGGGAAGTGCATTGCATGCCGTCGTTTTGATGAAAGCTGCAGCGCGCCGCGTCCCGGTCGCGCGCGGGGACTGGAACTGCGAGCCAAAACACAATTACTATTTTCATTTCATGTTCTTTTATTTATTTTTTATTTTATTTTTTGTTGTTGTCCTGTTTTCGTGGCTTTCCTTTCCGGTCCGCAATTCAGTCAGCCCTGCGCAGAGCAGCTCCGCACGTTTTGTGAATGTCCTTAAGGACGCCACGCGACGTTTTGCAGCGGAGCAGCGGAGGCGGACTCGACGGCGACTCGGTGTATTTAGATTCCCAGGAGGATGTTGTTGCTCGTCGTGAAGCGCCGGCGCCGGCGCAGCGGGAGAGTTGAAGCCCGTGTTTCTCCGCTTCCTCGCATAACTCAAAAACGAACCGGTTCGCGAGCCGCCCGAACGCCAAGTCCCGCTCCTTCCCACATCTCCAGGATTGTCCCTCCATGCTTCTGAACGCTCCGTCCGTCCACCCCATCCGAGGGGCAAACAACTCTGAAATTTTTGTACACCTCGGAATTTAGTAAAATTTTGAAAAAAATAAAAACATTCAGGAAAATTGGCAGGAATTCAGTGAAAATTCACAAAAATTCACAAAAATTTACAAAAATTCTCAACATGTGTACACCAAAATACAGAGTTGTTTTCCCTCTCAACCCCGTTTGTCCGTCTGCGACGAGCCGTCGTGCGACCTGGCAGCGCCTGGCAGGCCCCACCCTGTTCTTGTCAGCTGCAATTCCCAGGGGCCCTGTTCTGTTATCGCCGCCCGGCTCCACCCCGAGTCACCATTGTCATAAGAGCGGGCAGTAGTCAGCACACCCTCCCCCTCCTCCTCCTCATTGAACTCGTGTCTGTCTGTCTGCTCGGCTGCTCGCTCGCTCTTCTTCGCCCTTAACCGTGCGGCCCAGGTCCGCCCCTGGCGGGGTGTGCCCTTCTCCGCTCGAGGTCATGCTCTGGTCCGCTCCAGGTCGCACTGTTGTTGTTCAAGGAATGTGACATCACATTCGTTTGAATGCGAATCGCTGGAATAATGCGTCAGTTTCGTTTTAACGTGAGCCAGCGGAAGTCTGCGGCGCCATTTATCCTCGATTCGCGTTCAAAGAAGAATACATTGGTGACACATTGCTCCAACGAACGTGGCACAGTTCACATTAGAACGAATGTGACTTGACATTCCTTGGATAACAGAGCGGGTAGGACTCCTCGGGCCGACAGCTGTTTACGTGTGTCCCGCCCTGCTTCTCCCTGCCCCGCTCCGCCTCGCCTGCCCTTTACGAGGTCCATTTGTCGGGGCCGCAAACTGCTGAACAGGACGAGGTGGTGACAGGGCGGAGCGTTCAGAGGCATCGTATAACTGCACGGCTCCCAGGCCAGGCGCAGCCGGCAGGTAGGCAGCTCCGAGACAGCGCTGTGGAGCGGCTGCCTACCTCGCAGGCGCTCGGGCAGCAACGTAACGCCACGGTCCCCGGAGAATAGCACAGTGCCAGGAGGAGGGACTGGATGCCATTCCAAACAGGCCGCTCGAGTCGAGTCGATTCGGCGCGAAATGGGACAGGGGAGCTATCAATTTGGCGTCGGGATCCTCTAAAGTGGTGATCGGTGGAGGCGGCCATGACGCCCCTCGGAGCATGAAACAGATTCCCTCCCACTCTGAGAGGCGCGCGGGGCGGGGACGCAATAGACTACCATCGTGCTAACATTCATCCGTGTAATGCCGCCACCACCCGCCCCGCCCCGCGTGCAGCGGAGTTATCCGGACGGGGGCGGGCGGGGCGGGCGCGGCGTCTCTCTCGCTCCGCGGGGCGAGCCGTATTGCGCCGTCCTTTGCGCACCCGCTGCTCTGCAGAGCGCGCCGGCCCACGCCTGGTTCAGTTTCGAGTGTACACCCGTGAGCAAACAGCACGCCGCCGGGCCCAGCTCGTTAGGACTCACGCGGGCAGGCAGAGAAGTACAAGTTTGCAGCCGCGCCGGGGTTGGGTTGGGTCGGGTCGTCCGAGGGACTCCGTTCCGTGGCCCCCCTCCCCCCTCCCCCCTCCCCGCAGTCTGCGTGGCCGTGAATGTGACGGTCACGCGGAGAGGAGAGCAGAGCCTGGCATGCGTGCAGCGCTGTGGCGCGCAGCGCGCATCCCCAGAACGGAGACAACGACGCCGCGCCGCGCCGTGACCCATATAGCGGGAGGAGCGGGAGCGCCGCGGAGAGAAGGCCCACCCCTGGAGAGACTCATGAGTCTCTCTACTCACCCCGCAGCCGAGTCATTAAAAGTTGTACGCCAAAGAAAAATCATTTTTTTTTTAATATGAAAAAATCAAGATGAAAGATACAAAAATATCCGAAGAATCGAGAAAAAATTATCAAAAAAAAAGTTATAGAATTTAAAAAAATGGGGTTAGAGATCAGAATCTAGCACCAAGTGACAGATATTTTCCTTGAAAAATCAAAAGTCGAAAAAAATTATAAAACGCATTTTGTATACATATGTGAGTGATCCCCCTCCCTCCTCGCCCGCGGCTCACTTTATGCCCCAACACAGCCCTTGTGCGGTGCCCGGGTCTGGCCTGCCCCTTGCCTCACCCGGAGGGACCCCCGCGGCCGGGCCCCAGCGGGGCGCACCCGAGCACGCGCGCTCACCTGGGTGCTAACCGCGCGCGGGCGTGGCCGGTGCTGGCAGCGTTTATAGCGGATCCAGTGTGCGCCGATCTCCCTCTCCTGCTAGTATGTCGCGGTGCTCCCGATGTCCCTACCTGTAGTGCCTACCTCCTCGCCCCCGCCCCCCATGTCTCTCGAGCAGAGTGTCAGGCAGTCAGGCGGCGTCCTTCATTATTCATCCGACGGCCGATTTGTTTTCGAGGCCGACGCGCCGGTGTGAGGTGATAGTTTTCCCCCCATGACGGATTTACCGGGGGGTAAAACCATGACGTAATGGCTTTACCCCCATACTGCTCTCAGACCAAGGGGGGTTTAACCATCACGGGACGGTTATACCCCCTCGCAAACGGGATCGTTGTACCCCCCCAGGGGGGTAGAACCATCACGGGATGGCATTACCCCCCCCAAACAAGCAGGGGTAAAACAATCACGTGATGGTTGTACCCCCCCCCCCCCACAAAGGGGGTGCAACCATCACAGGATGGTTTTACCCCCCAAATAGTACCCAATAGTACCCCTTTTAGTACCAGCGTCTGCAAATAATGTAACACTGTATCCTGCAAATAGCGTAACTCTGTATGTATTCGCAGAATGCGCGAGGTTGAGAGGACGGCACAACAGTCCCGGGATTGCTTTAACCCCCTGCAACGTGAAAGACCCGTGGGAGGGTACAGCCATCCCGGGATGGCTTTCCCTCCTCTTCGAGAGGAGCACCCGGGGGGTAAAACCATCCCGGGATGGCTCTACCTCCCTGCAATGTGACAGAGCCGGGGGGACAACCATCCCGGGATGGCTTTCCCTCCTCTTCAGAAGACCCAGCCGGGGGGTAAAACCATCCCGGGATGGCTTTCCCTCCTCTTCAAAAGGCCCACCTGGGGGGGTACAACGATCCCGTGATGGGTGTACCCCCTTTGCGAGGGGGTACAACTATCCCGTGATGGTTTTCCCCCCTGGTCTGAGAGCAGTATGGGGGGGTAAAGCCATTACGTGATGGTTGCACCCCCCGGTACAGGGTACACCTATCACCCCACACCGGCACCGGCACGTCCGATAGGCAATGGATGGCCTCCTCCCTGGCCACCATGACAGATTGTCTCCCGCGAAATAAGTTAAGTCGGCATCCCAGCAGCCCCATCCAACACCTTCCAGCTCCGGCCCTGCTGCCGGCCCGGCGCGGCGCAGCTGTGGACCCCCTACCCACAGTACACGCTCCAGGTGGAGGCCCGGGCCGGGGACCGGGCAAAAATCATTAAATGCTTCAGCGCTGTAGCTTCGGGTGTCAGCGAGGAGCTCAGGCCGGCTGCAGGCGAGGAAAAGACGCACTGGGTAGCCATTCTATGCCGACAATTCTCCGGCCGAGAGGTTGCCTACCGAGCCGGGGGGCGGGGCCGCAAGGCGCTTGGGTCAGCCGAGGTAGGCCACCCGCCACCACCCACCACGCGCGTCTTGCGGGACAGCTCAGCGGGGTGCAAGAGAACAGAGCTGTTGGGAGCCGACCGAGGGGGATCACTTCGGAAAAACATTCTACGGCCCCAAAAATATCATTAAAGAAATCAAAAATATTAAAATTAAAATGAAGAAGAAAGATACAGAAAAATCCGAAAAATCGAGAGAAAATAACAAAAAAAAAGGCTATAAAATTGGAAAACATTTAGAAATGTGGGTGGAATAAGATGCAATTTATCAAAAAGTGACAGAAATTTTCCTTGAAAAAATCTAAACAAATTTTTAAAAAATCAGAAGTAAAAACACAAAACAAAAACAAAAAATTTACACATTTTCCATTACTGATCCCCCCTTTGGAACCGACAGCAGCAGCAGACCCGGGCGCCACGCCGCTTCTCCCATCTGTAAGCGCCTCGATGGCGCCGTGGTACGGACGTCGCTCTGCCAGCAGAGTGTCTGACGAAGAGGCAAACCAAACGGAAAGAGAAAAGGGGAGCGGGTGTCGCTAGGCGTCGCGACGCGCCATGCTCGCGCGGCCCCGGCCCCGCCGCCCCCAGCTCAGGACCCAGGACGCCCGGGCCCGGGCCCGCGACGGGACGGGACGGGACCCGCTCACAGTTTACTTGTCGAACCGAGTCCAACTTTTATTGGAGAAACTGGAACCGCTTTGCGTCCTCCTCTTGTGCTTTTATGCCCCGTGGCGCGGCGGTGCGGCGCCCCCGCCGGCAGGACGCTTCGCCGCGCCATCTGACGGCCAGCAGCTGGCGCAGCCGCGCAGCCGCGCAGCCGCGCAGCGCACAGTGGAAAGTGTAATAGATTCGTTGTGATATCCGCTGTCCTGTCCGCTGCCTCCCCGGCCCCGCCCCGGCGCGGCGAGAGCAGCAGGCCGCACGACGCTTCCTATAAAACGCTTTTCCGCGAGAAAGGCGGATAGACGGACGGACGGACGGCGGCGAGGTTTATCATCGCCACGCCGCCGACCCTCATTACGACCTGCGCGGGCCGGGCGGGCCCGGGCGGCCGGGCGGGCGGACACGCACGAATGGGTGGGAAGAGAGTATAGTACCGCGCAGAGCCTCGCAGTGCCGTACCGGGCCGGGCGGACCCAAACAATACTTGGGGTAATGCAATTATCGACGTGAGCTCGGCGCGGGCCCGGCGCAGCGGTACTAGACTGATGAGTGCCAGAGGTCGCCTTTCCATCGGTTTGTCATAATGAAGTTCGCCAGCTCTGAATTCCGCACTGATGGACGGCTTATTGCGATCTACCGCCCCGCGCAACGGCAGGGATCAATCAGAGCACTGATTACGATTTTACTTTTACCTTTGGTTTTTCACTCGTGCGGGTCTGTTTTGGTGCTTTGAGCTGGGCGTGTAGCAGCGTCGGGCTGCTAGTCGGCGCAGCGCTTTCTTTCAAACGCGCTTCACTTTTCTCTTAAGTACCTATTGAGGTTACGCCCTGCGAGGCCCTGCTCCGTCCCGCAATGCCTGTTGATTGCGACCCTGGCGGGCGGAGGGGTGGGGGGGGGGGGGGGGCTGGCACGGCCGGTCAGCTCTACAACACGAGCTGCCAATAGGCTATTCTGAAGATGGAAAATTAGGATCGCTCGCAGGTCCGAGTCGGCACGACAGGGAGAGACGAGGTCGCGGGGCATTCTTGAGTGCAGTTCACAACAAGAGCAGCATGCCGTCCTGCTCATATAGTTTGTGTTGTTGCCTGCAGATGGCGCTGCAGCAGGAGCGTATTGTTTGCAATCGGTCGGGTACCGATTGCAAACACTACAGGGGCGACCCGTCACCGCCACGGCCTGCATGACGGAGAGGTGGCTTGTCCTCGGCGCCGTCCTCAGCGCCGGCTTCGGCGCGGCGAGGGTCACCTCTACTCCTCGGCCACGGTGCGAGAGGTGTGCGGAGCGGACTCACCTGGGGAACAGCTTGCCGCAGTTCATGCCGCTCCAGCCGATGGTGGCCTCTCTGACGAGGAGGTCCAGGGCGCGCTCCACGGGCACCGTGCCGAGCAGCAGCCGCAGCCCCAGCCTGCCGACAGAACAGCACAGGACAGCGGTACAGAGCGAGTACAGATTGAGTCGTCATCATTACGGGCGGGGCGTGTCAGGCTCCTCCTAAGGCGGTCGCTCCGGAGTTGGCACTTCTTTCTCTCTCGCGCCCGTCGCGGTCGAGGCCTCTTCTCAGTCGCTCGCCGACGAGGCCTGCCCGCCTGAAATGGCTGTGATTTAGACAGGCTGGGCAAGTCGGCGTGATGCCCGGGCGTCGACGGGCACCCTGCGGGGGTGGCGGGGCGCAGTGGGGCGGCCGCCGGACTATCTCGTCTCTTCAGGCAAAGTTTTATACACCGGATGTCACAGTAGCGGTGTCCCGGACAGGCCGACAGGGCCGGGGCCGAGCCGGGGCACGCTGTGTGGTGTTACCCTCGGAACTCGCTCGCTGTAGGACACAAAGGGCCTGGCCTTGCTCGGCCCCGCCTGACCACCCCGCCCCGCCCTGGTCACGCCGCACCCTGCTCGCTGCGCGGGTCCAGCTAGACAAACATTATATTAGGCGCCTGCTTCGGAGGAGAAGCCATTTGGCAAGGCTATTTCTGCTGTCGTCGTGGGGGTACATGTGCGCTAGTAGCCTCCCTGTCCGTCCATCCCTCCTTCCCCCTTCCTCTCGTCTACTTCATTTTACTTTTTTTCGCGCGCCCGCCCACAGTAATTGATGATGCGAGTGCGTGACCATGCGTGCGCGTGAGTGCGAGAGAGACAGACACTCGGCCCGGCCTCGCCTTGCCACCCTCTGCGGCCGCCCGGGCCGCTCGCCACCCCCTGTGCTCTACTGCCACCGCGACCCCCCCCCCCCCCCTCCGCCCTCCTACTACCACTGACACGACACACACACACACACAACGAACCCATTGAGATTTAAAGAAGTGAATTTGTGGGTTAAGCAAAGCCGCTCGCGGATGTGTAAGCCCAACCAGTTTACCCGAGGCAGCGCACTAGGGTTTCAAATTTCCTGCGCTCGTAGGTGTTTGAGCAGAATAGCCCTCCAGCGGCAGCGCGCCGCCCCGCCCCCGCCCCGCAGTCTACTCCTCACTCCTCCAGCGTCGTTGTGAAGTTGGCGGTTCCTCCCAGAGGCAGGGAGGATGCAGTTGCAGTGCGAAGTGCAGTACGTGCAGACCAGTGCAGGCGTGGCGCGCGCGGCCTTCTCCGTGTCGCCTCACCGTCTCTCTCGCACTCGTGGCGCGCTCTTACCGTCCCTACGCGGGTGTGAGAAAGACAGAGGACGCTCGCAAGAGACGAGGGGAGGGAGAGCCCCGCGAGGACGGCGCAGCTCTGCGCGCGCGAACTCAACTCGTGGGAGCGGCACGGCATGGCATGGCCTCTCTCTCTCTCTCTCTCTCTCTCTCTCTCTCTCTCTCTCTCTCTCTCTCTCTCTCTCTCTCTCTCTCTCTCTCTCTCTCCTCTCTCTCTCTCTCTCTCTCTCTCTCTTTCTCTCTCTCTCTCTCTCTCTCTCTCTCTCTCTCTCTCTCTCTCTCTCTCTCTCTTTCTCTCTCTCTCTGTGTGAGTGAGTGTGAGACTGAGTAAACACGTGGTGCGGTACACAGCCTGCGACCCAAACGGTCCTAAGTCACGTGACCAGAACAGAGTCACGTGACGTGACGGATCGGAGAGTGAGAGCGTGCGGCGGCGCCGAACTTGGCGGGGCGGGTCCGGCGGGGCGGGCAGGCGGCCGCGAGGTTCATTCAAACAACAAGCGTTCCCACGCAGCTGTGGCCCGGGCCCGGGCCGGTACGGGCCGCCCGGCCATGACGCGGGGCTTCGAAAAATCGCGGCGCGGCGATGGCGAAGCAGCGCAGTGACAGCGGAGGGCGGGGCTGCGCCGCCACCCGCACAATGGATGTAATCTGCGACGGAAAGTCGAGGCGGACAATGATCTAGGCGGAGAGAGAGAAGGGGGCGTAGCGAGAGAGACGCGCTCGCCTCGCGGTGCGGTATGCAGCACCCTCCTGATCAGCCACCTTCGCCCTCCCTCCTTTTTGAGCCAGGTTGATATGTTTGGGATTCAACCGAACGGGCGGATAAGAACGCAGTGCACTTGGAGGAGGCCCGATATCCTGTATTGTTTTACCCCGGAGTCCCAGAGTGGTTGCGCGACCATATCTATATTTTTTCCTGCCATTCTCATGGGTGGTGGTGTAGTATATTGTAACCTCTGCTGCTGCTGTCGGCTGTGGTGAGAGCCCTGCTGTTGGTATACCTCCCGCGTGCGCCCCTGCCGCGTTTTATAATTGGGACGCCACGCCCCGCTCCTCCACGCCCCGCGCCCTACCTGCCGTATGTGTGCACCGCCTCATGCATGCGCGCTATCATCGCTCCAGTCAGCCCCGCAGGGTAATTAGCTAACGACACGATCGAACACGCACGCCCGCACGCACCAGGCCAGCACCAGGTGGATGAGTGAGGGCGGGGCGGGGCGGGGCGGGGCGGGGCGGGGCGTTGTGGCGCCCGCAGCCCCACGGTGCTGCCACTACTACCTCGCGGGCTGTGCGCGGCAGCGGCAGTACAACGCTGCTATCACATCCACCCGAAGAGGAAGCGGGGCGGGCTTTCGCTATTTGGCTTTCGCCGCGGGAACAAACTGCTGCTGATGAATTGGGCGGTCGCGCGGGGCTAGGAGTGCTAGCTCTGCTCTGCGCTGCTCCCCGCGCCTGCTCTCCTCTGGTGCCGTTACAGAGGCTGTACAGGGGCGTGTGGCGGGGCGTTCCCCGTTACCAGTGACCGCAAGTGATGCCACCGCCTCCCGCCGCGACCTTGTAACGCACCCCAGCCCGCCTACCCCGGCCCCGCCCCGCCCCGCCCCGCCTCCCATCTCTTTTCGCTCTGGTGCCGTAATTAAAACTCGTCATTAGTCCATATTTGAGGGCCCCGTGGGGACTCTGTCGGGGAGCGCAGATGCTGTCGCTGCTGGGCTTCCAGGGCCGCCCCGACCGGGCCCGGGCTGGCACAGTGGTCTGGGATCGCCGACAAACGGAGGAAAACCCGAAAATTACGCGAATGATGAACTACATTATTGCAATTATTGGAGTTATCTCGTGACATATGCCATTTCTTAAAAATATCGACACACTTAAGGGAAGACTTCGCGACTTTGTCCCGAATTCGCCCGAATTGTGGCGGTATTATTTCTTGGTAAAAAAGAAATAAGTTAAAACTGCTCATTTTTTTTTTTTAAGGAATTTTGTTAAGTACTGACTGACGAAATTTTATCTTTTTGTATTAATTTTATAAATGACTCGAATAAATCGGGGTAAATTGTGATCTGTTGTCTCGCTGCTCTCGTGGTATGAACCCCCCTCGGCTCTTGCCACTCCGCGCCACGCTGCACGACTTGCTTACCGGTCTGTCATGGAGCAGCACTCGACTCGAGCAGACTTCTCGCTAAACGAAATCGTCTTCCCGCGCGCCGGGCCGAGCCGGGCCGGGCGACCCCTCGCTGACGCCGCGTCGCGTGAGTGACAGGACAGGACGACGGGCTGTGATGAATGGTGAAGTGATACCGGAGCAAAATGGCACAGCGGCCGCTGCTAGATGAGTGGAAGTATAAGTGTGGGGTGGGGGGGCAAGCCATCCTGCCTGCTTATTGACCCCCCGCCCCCTTCTCTCTCTCTCTCTCTCTCTCTCTCTCTCTCTCTCTCTCTCTCTCTCTCTCTCTCTCTCTCTCTCTCTCTCTCTCTCTCTCTCTCTCTCTCTCTCTCTCTTCTCTCTCTTCTCTCTCTTCTCTCTTCTCTCTTCTCTCTTCTCTCTTCTCTCTTCTCTCTTCTCTCTTCTCTCTCCTCTCTCCTCTCTTCTCTCTCCTTTCTCCTCTCTCCCTCGTGCACCCGGCCCGGGTGCACTAGAGGGGCAGCGGACCGCGACTCGATCCTATACCTCAGAGCGCAGGTGACCCGCCCGCGCCCCCGCCCGGGTCATCCCATGCAAATGCAGGCAGATAGCTCGTCGGGTATGAGAATCGGGGTCTTCTGTCGGGTCCGGGCAGGGCGGCGGGCTGGGCCCTGGGCCGCGGCTGGGCCGGGCGATTGGGACCCGAATACCAATCTGCAGCGTAGCGGAGGTTTATTCGGGTCGCGCGCCAGCTGACCCTCTGCGCTTCTCTGCAGCGCGACTACCGCAGCGCGGCCACCGCAGCAGCAGCATTGCCGAACTGCATAGCTCTGCTGCTCAGCTCCGCGCTGGACCCGAGCGAAGGGCAGCGCAGCGCAGCGCAGCGGGCGTGCTTGTCACGTCGCGCACCACCACGTCCTGCCCCGCCCCGCCACGCCCCGCCACGCCCCGCCACGCCTCGTCACTTCCTGAGTCCATCATGTTTCTCGCCTACTTTCCAGCGAGTCGTGAGGAGCGAGTTTGCGGAGGAGGCGGAAGTGAGCAGCGGCATAGAGCACAGAGCCCTTGTGTCCCTCCCCGCGGACTGGACAGAGAGGCCCCGCCCTAGGCGCGCCCGCCTCCTGCCGCCCTCCTCCCTCCTCCCCCTCGCGGAGTGCAAGCAGCCGTCTGATTCCAAAGATTGCTCTCAAAGCCGCGTCCTTGTCGCACCCATAGTGGTGCCCTATGTTAGGGTTGGCAGGGTCCCATGAGTGCGACAGAGACGGAGGCGGGAGAGCGATCTTCGGAATCAGGCGGCAGAATCAGGCCGCAGGGACCAGATAGGTACAAGTGTGACTCGTCTCGTCTCGTATCGACGCTGCTTGACTCACCCGTTGAGCTTGGCGAGGAAGCCGTAGGGCCCCGTGAGCTTGGCGGTCTTGTCGAGGCTGCGGCAGTAGAGCGTCCAGAGGCAGTCCAGCGGGCTCTTGGGCGGGCTGAAGCTGCCGTCGCGCTGCTGCGCACCCGAGGCTGTGGCCCTGCGCGCGCCCGCCACCGTGGCGCGGTACGCCCTGCCCAGGTTGAGAGCGGCGCGCAGCCCGGACGACAGGAAGGAGGTGATCTCCTGCACCACGGCGCCCAGCGTCACCTCCTCGCCCGAGTCCTCGTCGGAGCCGGCGGCAGCGGCCGAGTCGCCTCCCGCGCGCATGCGCACCGCGAGCTGCTGGGACGAGTCTGCGGGGAAGGAGGAAAGAAACAGTACTGATTAGTATAGAATGGTGCGGTGTAATGACCTCCATCACCGAGCCATGTGCGGTATGAGTTTGATGCTGCAGTGATAGAAGCGGGGGCGCGGCGGGGCGTCAGGAGACGCGACCGGTTCAAGACTGCGATCTTGTACGAGGTGTACTCTCGCCCTCGCCCGCGATTCTCGCGTCCGGACGTGCGTATGTAGTATGTGTGCTGGGCGGGGCGGGGTGAGGCGGGGCGGGGCGGGGCGCTGCATCGTGGGAGCACTACTCCCGCTGACCGCACGCCGCGCAGGCGCCTTCTTACGACCGTACCTACTGTTCCGTTCCTGTGCCACTTTTTGTTATTTCGCACTTCGCTCGCACACAGCTCGTCTGTGTCCGGTACGCTCCCGCCTGTCCTGCCCTGCCCTGCCCTGCCCTGCCGTCCCAATGAGACCATAGCTGTGCTGTCCTCTCCGCCCCAATCGTGTCCTCTCCTTCCCCCCTCTCTCTTTCTCTCTCTTTCTCTTTCTTTCTCTAACCAAGCCCACTCACTCCTCTCTTTCTCCCTCTATTTCCCGCGGCGGTTCGCCTCGGCGCAGCTTTTTGTTTAGATTTTCCGCTCGAGTGGTGATCGGCGATGGCCGTTGCGCGGCGGCACCGTAAGAGGCGGGGCGGGGCCGGGCCGGGCGGAGTTCCATTGAGCCCGTCCCCACGACGTGGATCACCGGCCCGGCCCGGCTGCAGAATTTGGATATCATGTCCAATAAGGTAAATACCATGGAGCCGCGCAGAGCAGGGCCGGGCTGGGCTGGACAGGGTCGGGCCGTACCAGATTTCGCCCGGTGAATCGGAAAGCCGAATAGAGGCGGCTTTGGGGGGGCGCGCAGGGGAGGGGAGGGTGTGGGCACCGTGGGAATCAGCTCGGATCGCAACAACTAGTGGAACGGCGGAAGGGGACGCCTCGGTCGGTCTGGGCCTGGGCTTTGATGAAGTGGTCGAGACTACCGGCTTTGACTAGCGAGGAGCGCGGCGGTCCGTGCCGGGGCCGGGCCGGGCGGTCTCTGCCAACTGAACCCTACACCCCTCCATCATGGATCTCTGCTCCTGCCGCTGCTGCTGCTGCCGTTCTGTTTCACCCGATTCCTGAGGAAAGGCGACCCCATCCCCCAACCTCGGCCATCGCTCTCCGATCAGAGCCACAAATAATGATGACGTTTCCGTAAACGACTTTTTTTTTCATCCACTCTCAATTTTCTACATTTCAAGCCCTGTCGTGGTTCGGCACTCGGTAGCAACCTCCTCGAGTTTACGAAGTTCCCGCGCGGATAACAAAATGACCGGGTGACGAGGCGCTTTCCAGCGCAGTTGGCGGTCCCGGGCCGGGCCGGGCCGGGCCGGGCCGGGCCGGGCCGGGCCGGGCCGCTCCTCCTCGCCGCGCCTCCCCGTCGCGACGCCTCGTCACGGTGGCGTTGGCGTCGCTACAAAGCGTCGCGCCGCTGGAAGTCCTCACCGCGCACATCTTCATCTCACCGCGTTTTATCGATTCGCCCTTTGGACTAAAGCCGGGGTGCCGTCGGCGCGCGATAGTGAGTGACGTGCTCGCTCGGACGTAAGAGCGCTACGGCCCGGGAGCCCTCTAGGCCCACTGGCGCTGGCGCTGCGCCGCGGGTGGCCCGGGGCCTGCTCGGGGCCTGCCCGACATGGGCCGCTTAGCATAACGCGAGCAGGCGCGACAATTCTCAGGGAAACACGCCAGATTTGGCTCGGCAGTCTTCCGTGACAAATTGCCGCGGCTACGCGTAGCTGCAGTGCTGGGTAGGGGCAAGGGGTCGCGGCGCGGGCCGCGGGCCGCGGGCCGCGGGGCTGCGGCGAGGCGCGTCAGGGGCAAGGGCAGGAGGGCCACGCCCTACAAAGCCACCGGCAAAACAACAGTGACCCGCGCTGAGGAAAGTGTTCCTCAGAGGGGAAATTTAATCGAAACATAAATATTTTTAAGGCGTGCGCGTATTTAATGCTTAAGATTCAATTTGAATATAAATAGACAACTCTGAGTTTTGATGTACAAATTTTGTGAATTTTTAGTGAATTTTTGATTGAGTTTTACTAGAATTCTGTTCATTTTAATGAATTTCCTTATTTTTTTTTTAGGTTTTTCTTAATTTCCTGAAATTTTCTGATTTATGAAGTGTACAAAAATTTCAGAGTGGTTTCTCCCCCTCGACTTAATTGAGGAGGGGGAAAAAATAAAACATTTTCAAGCTTTTTTTTAAGTCTTCATTTCTTTGACGCGGTTGCGGCTGAGGTTGGGTGCGGGGCTAGGTGGCAGGTCGTGCCAGGCCCTTAGCCCTTACACTCACCGTCAGCATCCTGGTCCTCTTGGTGCGCGAGCTGGCGCATGCGCTGGACCTCCTGCGGCGGCATGAAGAGCGCCCCGAGCGCGCGCACCTCTGGGTCCCTCATGAGCTGCTCGGCGCGCTGGCCAGCGGGGCCGTCCTCGCCGCGCGCCAGGAGCTGCACGTTCCTCAGCAGCAGCAGGTCGAAGGCCAGCAGCCCGAAGGACACGAGGCTGGTGGCGTTGCTGAGCACCGCGGGGTCGGTGGGGTACACGAGCGAGGCGAGCGGCACCTCGCCGTCGGCCGCCGACAGGCTTGTGTTGTAGTACATCTCGCGCAGGTGGCGCAGCGCCGGCCCCGGGTCCGCGCGGTAAAGCGACGCGTTGACGGCTCCCACCATGTCCTGCCAGTCCTGGCCCGCACGGCTGGCCACCAGCCAGTCCTTGAGCGCCCGCAGGCGGTCCTGCACGAACACGAACACGGGGCTCTCGGCCTCCTCCGGGGCCTCGCCGTCGTAGTGGAAGGGCTCGTCCACGGCCTGCGGCGCCTCCTCCTCCGCCAGGGACCCCAGGGCGTGCCTCCACTCGGGTGCGCTCGCGGCCTCCGCCAGCATGGGATCCGTCTCGGGTGGCGGGCGCAGGTCCTGCGCGGGGGCCCACGGCCCCATCGGTGGCTCCGCGGGCAGTGGTTGCGACCAGGCGCGCGGGGGCGGCGGGGGCGGCGGGGGCGGCCGCCTCGGGGCCGCGGCCGCGTGCAGGGTCGGGGGAGGCTGCGGGGGCGGCACCGCGCTCTGCATTGGCTCGCGGGGAAGGCTGGCCTCGGTGTGGTGTCGGTGATGCGGCCGATGGTTCTCCGTCACCTCCATCACTTCCGGCTCCGGCACCTCCGGGGCCGCTGTCGTAGAGGTGGTTGTACTGGTCGTGGTCGTTGACGTGCTCGTCGTGGTCGTTGTAGTCGAGGTGGAAGAGGTCGCAGGCGTGGCCACGGCGGCGTCCCCGCCCGTCGCGTCTGGCTGCTGCACCTTTTCAACCTGGCCTTTGCGCTTTTTGGGGGCGTGCACCACCGGCGCCGGCTGCGCGGGCGCTGCACCGCGGTCGCGGTGGTGGAGGCCGTGCTCGGGAGCGTTGGCAGAGCCGTGCGGCGGCAGAGGGGGCGCCACCCGCAAGTCCTTGAACGGGTCCCGCTCGGCCGGGGGCGGCGCGGTTGTAGTCATCCTGGTGGCGGCGCTCAGCCCGAGCCAGAGCGTGATGCCCACGAACACGAAGGTGACGGCCAGCGCGATGCCGGCCGCCAGCACCCAGCAGCGCACGCCACGGGGCTTGTGCGTGTCCGGCACGCGCAGCTGCCGCAGCACGCCGGCGTGCTGCACGCCGTGCAGGTGCATGCCGTGGGCGCCGTGGGCCAGCTTGACGTGCTCCATGACGGCCTCGCGGTGCTCGCGGTGCTCGCGGTGCGGAACACCTTCGGTGCGCCGTGAGTACGCCTCGCGCGGGACGACGGTTGAGCACGGACTGGAGAGCACGCCGGAGTGAGGTCGGAGCCCCGGGCCCGGGCCGGCGCGGCCAGGACCTTCCCGTCCCGCTCCCCTCTCCGCGTGACCGGCCCCGCCCGGCGCTTCCCTCCTCTTTCTGCTTCTATCCCTCTCCTTCCTTCCCTATTCTCGTACCTCTCTCCGCGCTCTCTCTTTCTGCATTTTTCCCATAATTCCGTCCCTTGTCTAACTTATGTCGCCGGTCTAGTCCGGTCAGCTAGCAGTCGCGCGAGTCGCGCTCAAGTCTATTCGGATAGTTGATTGTTCCGCTTTGGAGTCCTTAGAGTTGCCCTGGTCATTACCCCGCCCCAGGCTGGCGCGGCGCGACGCGGCAGAGCCCCGCCATGTGCGTCTCCCCAGGTCCTTTGTGTTCTCCTCCTCCGGACCCGCCCCGCCCCGCCTCCTAGCGGTGCGCTATGGTATACTCCGTTCCCCGACCCGACCGCAGCCCGCTGCACGCGATACAGCGCGCTCCTAGAGGCGGCGGGGCGGGGCGGGGCGGGCGCGGTCCTATCCGGCGCTCGGCTCGGCGCGCACTCTGCATGGTGGCTCGGCGGAGGCGTCCCCGGGAGGTACCCCAGCAGTACCCGACTGCAGCAGAGACGTCGGGTCGGGCGTACTCGTGGCGTACCCGGAGGCGTCCCGTCGCCGCCGTGCCGCGGTGCCGGTGGAGGGGGTAACGCGGTTCAGTTCGCAGGCGGGGAGCGGGAGCGGTGGCCTGCGGTGCCCTCCTGTGGTGCCCTGCGCCTGGCCTGCGGTGCCCTGCAGGGCCTGCAGGCAGGGCCCGTGGCGCACGGCAGCGCAGCAACAATGACCCCGCGGAGCCGCGGAGCGGTACAGTGGGTACAGGGAGGCACGGGAGGCACGAGACGTCTGCTCGTCTCGCGGGGGCGTGCACGTGCACGTGCGCGCGCGTGCATGCGTGCGTCCCCCGCGCCGAGCCGCTCCACACCGCGCCGGCGCCACGACAATGAGAGAGAAAGTTATTGTATTCATTTTCGCGACTTGCCGTAGTCAGTCAGTCATTCAGTCTGTGTGTCAGTCAGACGTCCTCTCCTCCCGTGCTTCCAGGAGTCACACAATGCGACACGCCGTCGCCCCGCCCCGCCCCGCCCCTGCTGGCCCGAGAAACACTGGATTGGAGCTGAGTGCCGCCGTGTCGCCGGTCGCGTCGCTCGCAGGGTGGGACTTTACGGCCGGTTTAGCCCTCAGCTGGCGAAAGCCGGACGGAAGGATGTTCCCGTTGTTAATTTTATTTCTGTCACAGTCCTTGGCGCGCTTGTGTCCTCGCTCAGCAGACTGCTTGACATCGTATCCATGGGGTGAACTACATTGACTTCATGCTCATCGAATGAATATTTTGCATCCACTTTGCGATCGCCCCTCGCCCACAGGGTGCAGGAGGGGCACTAGTGACTGCTGGTCGCGATGCTCTGCGACCCACGAGTTGAAGCAGCCCCCCGCGTCAAAGATGATGCTCGCAACTGGACTGGCGGGCACGCTTTTTATTAAACGGGGACTGAGTTTTCAGTCCCAGTATTCGGATTGAAGGCGGATTGCTCACCTTAAAAAAGTCATCGTTAGTTTTTTCAACTTGTTGCAATTTCCTAATGTTTCAATGCAAATCTTACTCTTTAAAGAATTATTTTAATAACTTCCACATTTAAAAAAAAGAGTCCATGTATTCCAAAATCCACAGTGTCCAAAATAAATGTTAACAAGCAGGCCCGCCCTTCCGCCAAACGTCGTTGCCAGCTCCGCTTTGCTACGCAGGCAACTCCGTTCGGCAGGGGGCGTGCCTGCTTGGCCTGCCGGCGGCGTTCGGTCGGGCCTTCGGCCCGACCCCTAAGTAACACAGAACGTCCTCCTAGCATGTAAATGATCGGGCCTGCGGCCCGTAAAGGCATTCTCTTCGGAAAGAGGCAGTTTGTAACGGTGAACCACCGAAACTACAGCCCTCCCTTCTGCTTTGAAAACGTGCCGATAGTGACTAAACGGTCAGTTACTCGGCAAAAAAGGGGAGTCGGAAATCTCGAAAAAATGTCGAAATACGTGAGTTCGGCCTCAGATGGAACGGCCGAACTTGGACTTTATTTGGCAGCAGTTGGCAACACTGAATTACGCTCGTCGAACCAATTTTTATGGTATAGGCGTCGAGGGGTGTCGAAAATTTCAAAAATTGTCGAGATATGCCGAAAATTGTCGAAATATGTAGAAATTCGAAAAAAATGTCGCAAAATCTCGAAATATCTCAAAAATGTTGAGATCTATCGAAAAATATGGATAATGTCGAAAAACATCGAAAAATGAGGGATAATGTCGAAAAATGTCGAAGAATATCAAAAATTGTCAAAAATGTTTACAAATATCGAAATATGTCGGAATATGTCAAAAATGTCGCAAAATATCAAAAAACATCGAAAATTATCAAAAATGTCAAAAAATATCAAAAATTATCGAAAATTATCGAAAAATATCGAAAATTATCGAAAATGTCGAAAAATATCGAAAATGTCGAATTATATCAAAAAATTTCGAAAAACAACGAAAAATGTCGAAAATATCGGAAAATATCGAGAAATGTCGAAAATAATCGAAATGTTTGAGTTTTGACGATTGGCAACACTGGAAATTGAAAAACGGTTGGCACCACTGAATTGCGCTCGAAAAGACGGTTCTAGAGAGGTGCGGGTCGATGGGGTGCGTAAAAGTTAAAAAGTGGGTCAATTTTGGGTGCTTTTTACAGTGTAGTCGCGAGTTGGGTCCTTTTTATCGAAAAACGGTGGGCGCCATCGAACTGGACGCGAAAAGACGCTTCCGGGAAGGTGCAGCTCGATGGAGTTGAGGAAAGTTGAAAACTGGACCAATTACGGGTGCTTTTTACAGTGTAGTCGCGAGCTGGGTCCATTTTTTCGTAAAACGGTGTGCACCATTGAACTAGACGCGAAAAGACGCTTCCGGAGAGGTACGGGTCGACGGGGTTGGAAAAAGTTGAATTATTAAATTCCGTGAAAACTTTTATAATTTTTTTCAGTGCCTTAATGAGGGTTGGCAGGATTTGCCGTAGGCGTTTCGTTGTCTAGGAGTAAAACTGTAGACACCCTGAAAATTTCAAGTCTCTAGCTCATCTCCTTCTAGTGGAACAGACAGACACACAGACACACAGACAGACAGACAGACAGACACGAGGTCGTTTGCATAAGCCCGCTTTTATGCTTTTTCAAAGCAGAAGGGCGGGCTAAAAAAGATCAATAGGAATATATTTGAAAATATACAGCTAAAATTGAAATGGTCCACCCCACAATCCGATCTTTTTTGCGGGCTGGCGGTCCGACCGCGCCGGAGTGGTAGGCAACCTATCGCTCGTGGGTGCAAATGGTGTGGCCTCCTCCCTCTGGCCGACACGGGCACGCGCGCCGCGCCCCTGGTGCCCGCACCTGCCTACCGGTGCACGCCGCCTGCAGTATTTCAAATAGGCCACCAACATCGCCCATGACGCAGAAAAGCACTTTCTGCGATGGGACCATGCCAGCGGACCGACGCGATTGGGCTGGCCAGACTAATCGCGATGTTATTGTCGCGCGCGTGCAGGCCTCAAGCACCACTATTTGTGCGAAGGTGTGACACTGCTTTTTTTGTAGGCACGAAGTAGCCTTATAGTTTTGTCTCAGGATCCGATTTTTTTTTTTTTTTTTTTCTCTCGTTAGGGGTGCCTATTGCTCACGCCCGTGAGTTTTTTTAGGCTCCCGTCAGGGGAGCCTTTTGCTCACGCCCGTGAGTTTTTCATTCTTGACGATTGCCCCATATGGTCGCAGCCAATCGTGCCGAGCCGATTTGTACAAGATTACAATGATAAATACTTCGAAAAATTAGAATTTTTTTTAGATGGGTCTGATGTCAAGCTGTCGATACTTTTTTTGCATAAAATGAATTTGCATCCTCAGTTTCTATGGTAATTACGAGCGGCGCAGCTAGGCCAGGCCGAGCCGAGCTGAGCCGGTCAATAAAATTGCTTTGCGGTTTTTGCCAACTAGTGTTAGGGACCGCGTGTTGCTTTGTACCTCGATGTCCAAAAGCGCCAAAAGTGTAATCGCCAGGAGTGGTCACGTGAGAATCGTTGCTGTTTCGCGCCGTGACTTTTGCCCGGTGGCTGCATTTAGTGCTCGTTCAGACGGCGTTGATGACCGTTGGTTAACATTTTTTGTGACATATGTTTGGCGGATATTCGTGATGTGATTCTTACAAATAGTTCTGACTTAAGTTCTTTCTTATTCTGTGGCAAGTTTTAAAACCTAGGTGGCCATTTAACGCGCGTTAGCGTTAGAATTTTTTATTTCCTTTTTTCCTGTTGAGAGACTTTCCTTTGTGCTCGTGCCGCTAAACATGAAAAGCAAGCGTCTTCAATGAAAAGCTGTCCACGAGCAAGCGTATCTCTTTTCAGTCACAACCCACTCGAAACACCTGCAGACAATGTCTCTGAAGCCGAAACGTAAAAAAATGTTGGATATATAACCATTCGCATATGGTCGAGTGACCGCCGTTGGTTTGGCGGGGCTGTTCTCTCCCTCCCGTGCGTCCTGCCCTGTGCCGTGTCGTGTCGGGTTGAAGGAGGCCGACATCGCGAGGTGCACTCCACGGACTTCAACATTATGCGCTGCATTGATTTTCCTCTGACGATGGCACTTCAGCTGCAGCAGTTCTTATCGCACCCCGCGGCCCCGCCCCGCCACGCCCCCGCGCCTCGCCGCATCCTATCTCAACCTGCTGCCGCGGGTGCCTTCGCCCTCGGCACTCGACGCGATAAGCCCTTCGTATTGAAATGAGATATAAAAAGGCCCTCGCTGTGATTTGGCGCCTGCCCCGCCGCGCCCGACCCCGCCCTGCCCGTCTCAACCATGTGGAGGATCCTGGTGCTGTCGGTCGCCCTGTCGGCCGTGGCCGTCCTGGTGAGTGCGCGGCTTTCAGCTCCAACCCATCTGAAAAGAAACTGTTCCGCCCTGCTCGCCGTGGGTGTATGTGCATACGCGATGTGATCTAAGAGCACGGGCCTCTCTTCGTCATTCTCTAGGCCAAGTCGCCCCTGCACAGCCAGGTCCCCCTGCCTCTCTCCGCCGCCAGGCCTCTCCCCACGAATAGTGAGTATCTGGGTTTGGGGTCAGCGGTCGAGGGGGCCGCGCGCCGCGACCTGCTCAATTATGTGTTCACTTACAATCGATGTCATTTTCGCAATCTAGCTAAAATGTGGAAAAGAAAAGGACCTAATTTTGTGGCATATATTTGACGCACCTAGCCTAAAAAGCTCAAAAACGTATTAAATTACCAGTTACTTCAGATATTAAGCTGTGCATTACGCAATCTGTGTACACATTTTGGTTGAGTCGGGGCCCCCTCGGGTAGCATCCCGCCGCACGGGTCTTCACGCGTTCTACTCTGCTTTTCTGCCTGCGCAGTCCCCGCCCTGCGCATTGTCGGAGGCAATGAGGCGACTCCCGGCCAGTTCCCCCACCAGGTCGGCATCTGGATCACCCGCAAGAAGGCCCAGTACTTCTGTGGCGGCTCCATCCTGAACGCCAACACCGTCATCACAGCCGCGCACTGCGCCGTGTAAGGCCCTCCGCCGCGGTGCGATGCAGGTCGTATTGGTGGCAGTCTGATGCTCAAAGCGGCCTCGCGCCTGCTGCAGGGCCGGTGACAGCTTCGAGATCGTGTTCGGGGCGCACGAGATCAGGAAGGACACCACCGTGACGAGGAAGACCCACAAGAAGCTGGTGCACGAGAACTACCAGGACGACGGCAACATCTCCAACGACATCGCCCTTCTGTACTTCGACTCGCCCATCCTTTTCAGTAAGTCTGGGGGTGTATGTTTTGCCAACCCCTTTTCGCTCTGAGCAATCACTAAGTGCGATGCGCCCGCAGCCGACACCATCCAGCCGATCAGACTGCCCAGGAAGAACCAGGGGAGCTTCTGGAATTCCGAGGTCACTGCGAGCGGCTGGGGTCTCCTGCACACTAGTGAGTACTCGTGACTGGCCTCCGCCGCGGCCTCCTCGCACTCGCGCGACCTCCGCCGCACGGCAGTGACGGGTAGTGACTCCGGTCCCTTATTCGCAGACGACGAGACCGTCGCGAGCGTCCTGCACTTCGTCAAGTCACGCGTCGTGACCAACTTCTACTGCAAGCTCCGCTACTTCTTCAACTACGTCCGCGACACCAACATCTGCATCTCGGGCTGGTGGGCCAAGGGCACGTGCGAGGGCGACTCTGGCGGCCCGCTCGTCGTGTACGAGAAGGACGGCAAGCCCACGCTCGTGGGGCTCACCTCGTTCGGCATCAGCTTCGGCTGCTCCGTGTCCTGGCCGTCCGTCTTCACCCGCGTCGGCAGCTACGTCGACTGGATCGAGGCGGGCATCAAGCAGCTCTCCGGCGGCCAGTGAAGGCTGGGGGATTGATGCTGTCTACGACGGGGGGGATCGCACCCGCATACAAAATGTGTGCAATGTTTTATTTTTATTTTTCAAGGTAATTTTTTTAATATAAATTTTAATCTTTTATCACATTTCTGAATGTTTTCCAATTTTATATCGTTTTTTTGGGGTGTTCTTGATATTTCGGGTTTTTCTGTATTATTCTTCTTACTTTAAAAAAAAATTTAAAATGATTTTTTGTCGGCCGTACGATGAATTTTCGAAGTGATCTTCCCCTCGGCTGTGTAGAAAATAAAGAAAACTTAAAAAAGTAAAAATACCAATAAAATTAACATTTCCGAGAGTTCACGTGACATGATTTTGAGCCTGGAGTTTCAAGTGTACCATTCATTGACTGCGACCCACCCTACCCGCCTCTCCTGGCCTTTACCTTGTCCGATAGCCGCCCCTAGCCCGGTCTGACCTGGGCGCTTCCTGTGTATGACAACAGGTCTATTAGCGCAGCCCGCTACCTTTGTCGCGCATCGTCGTGAGAATTCGCGAAGCCTCCAAGAGATCCTGATTTTCCTTCTTTTTCCGCGCGTGAATAAGGGTCGGATATCTGGGAGGGTTGTGTTGTACTCTTTACCGGAAGCGGATCAGGACCGTCGCACGACACAGAGCAAAGAGGAGGGCGAAGACAATGAGACACCGGGCGGGGCGGGAACCTCCGGAAGCAGTCCGTGGCGCTTCCGCTCCCTTCCCCCTCCTGGCAGGTGCGTTGTCCAGTCCAGCGCGGGGCCGGCGGGGCCCGGTCGCGGGTGCCCCCTAGGAGCCCCGTCGTGGCGGTGTCGATAACGCGCGCCCCACTATAAGTCCCGCCGGAAGCGGGCGCGCTGCTCAGAAAGAGGCCTGCGCGCCCTGGTTCCCGGTCGTCGCCATGCGTGTGTCCGTCGCGGTCCTGTTAGCCTCGTGGCTGAGCTTCTCGCGCTCTCAGGTGCGCGACGGACCCTGCAGCGTCCAGCATGGAACCACGCTGTCGTTACGTGACCTGTACTCTATTGTAAACCTCTGGCTCAGGAGACGGACTGGTCCAGCGTGCGGCTGATGACGGGCGAGCCGCAGCTGCTCCGCCAGCACGTCATGGACATGGAGATGGAGGGCGTGGACTACCCCGACACGCCGTTCCTCAGCCGAGGTGGGTCCTGGGCCGGGCGGCGCGCGCCGTGCGGGTAGGCAGCGCATGCGGCACGGGTGTGCGCCTGGCCGGTGCGGGCCGAGCCGAGCCGGGCCGGGCGCTGACACAGTGTGGAGACCCCCGAGAAGGAGATCACTCATCCAAAATGTGTACAATCATTTTATGGAGGAAAATTTCTCTCACTTTTGATATATTCTTATCTTTTACCCCAATTTTTTAATTTTTTACAAAATTATTTCGTTTCATTTGAATTTTTTCCCTTGATTTTTCGGATTTTTCTGTATCTTTCTTCCTGGTTTTATTTTGCATTTTTTAAAATTTTTATATGATTTTTTTTGGGGGGGTGGGGGGCTGTACAATGATTTTTCCAAGTGACTCTGCCCTTTGGAGACCCATGCGCCTGTTCCTGCCGCAGTGGGTGAGACCCGCTCCGGGGGTGACGCGGCCGGCGGCCGGATCGTCGGAGGCCAGGAGGCGGAGCCGCACCAGTTCCCCTGGCAGGTGGGCATGCTGATCCAGGACAAGGACGGCGAGATGTTCTTCTGCGGCGGCTCGCTGCTGACGCCCTCCTGGGTGCTGACCGCCGCGCACTGCGCCGAGCCGTGAGTGCCTTACCCTAGCGCGCTGTACTGTTCTGAGGGTGCTGACAGGCACTCGCCCTGCCTGCACCACCCCGCCCCGTTCCTATCCGCCCCCCTAATCCCCCCCCGCAGCGGCTACATCTTCGAGGTGATCCTGGGTGCGCATCGCATCCGCGAGCACGAGCCGAGCCAGCAGCGCTTCAAGGTGAAGAAGGACGATTCGACCGTGTGGGTGCACCCCGAGTGGGACTCGAATGAGACGGTCAACGACATTGCCCTGATCAAGCTGCCCGGCGCCGCCACGCTGAATGGTGAGTCCAGCCGACTGCTCCCCGTGCAGCAGACGCGCCTGACGCGCCCCAGCTGACCGCTGATCCGACCTGTCCGGAATGTCTGTTGCAGACTACGTTCAGCTTACGCGCATCCAGTCCAAGGAGCGCGCGGGGGCCTCGCTGTGGAACAAGAACGCCACGATGAGCGGCTGGGGCAAGCCTAGCGATTGTAAGTCGATCCCATTCATTTCTAAGAGGACTTCTATTTCTCATTTTTCAGAAGATGGTACCTTTGAAAAGTATAGGACACATTTTCAAGGGAAGGGGTCAGCCAGCTTCATTTTCGACTCCAGAAACCAAGCGCACACCCTCGGTGTATGGGGGACCGGCGAGAAACACGAAAAACACAAAAATCCAGCCAAGTATACAGAAACTCGTTGCAATACACTCCAAAAAAATGCAGAAGAAAAGTACACAAAATTACAAGAAATACATGGTAAATGTACACAGATATGCAAGAGTGGGCCACTCTATTTCTAACGGCCACCTTCCCTCCCCCTCACTTGATCGGCGTTTAAAATGACTTTGACTCCAGGCCTCAACTTTTGGCAGACGATACCTTCATACCCACAAACACCCACGTTATGACTCCAAACGCAACCCAGATATCATAGTGCCTCGTACATTATACCATCTCCTTCCTATTCAGATTTCGATTTGGATTTTTTGATTGAATTCCGTAGTGGTGCTTTCCGATTTGGTCTCCGTCACGACCGTAGAGACCTCCGTTTATTGTGTTTCAGCTGCACAGTCTATTTCGCCGGTGCTGCGTTTCGTCGTCACGAGGATCGTCTCCAACTACTACTGCAATTTCCGTTACTTGTTCTTCCTCATCAAGGACACCAACATATGCACCTCTGGGTTCCCCGGGAAAAGTACCTGCAATGTAAGTGCAGCAGGCAGCTCTTTGAATATTGTTTGTGGCGATGAAAGCACCGAGGCCCCCCTGCCTCTTGCTTTTTTCAGGGAGACAGCGGCGGCCCACTGACAGTCCCGGACGACGACGGCAAGGAGACGCAGGTCGGCATCACGTCCTTCGGCATCGGCCTGGGCTGCGAGAAAACGTGGCCGCCCGCCTTCACCAGGGTCTCGTCATACCTGGACTGGATCGCCAAGGTGACCGGCGGCGGCTTCCACGACACTGCGGAGCTCGGGCCGCTGTCCAGCTCCAACTCCACCCGATGGTGACGTCGAAAGGGCAGCTGAGCTGAGCCCTACCCTGGTAGCTTGAGCTGTCGCAGTCGGAGGTCGAAATGGCGCAGTGTCACCCTAGGTGTCGCCCTAGGTGTCACCCTGAGTGTCGCGGCTCCGCGGGCGTCAGGTGATGAGTCAGCAACAAGGTTTGACGCGCGACCCGTCGCTCCACGTGCCAGTACTTTTACTGCGCATTGTTCTTATGCCCACACTGTCAATGCGCAGTGACGAGGTGGGCCGGGCGCTCTGTATTTTATAAACGTTTCCAATAAATTTCGCGAAACTACCTCGTGGGATAGAGATTTTAAAAATAGCAGCAGCTGTTCGTGTACAAGTGTCAAGTGGGGACAGCTCAATTCGCTTTAGAAAATGCATGGTTCGAAAGGCGAAGGAGCAAACCAATATATTTTGAAATAAAGATTTTGTGTCTACTTAAGGATTAGGCGTAGCTCCAAAATTGTTAAAAGATTCACTTATTTAAAAAAAAATGGCTTCTAATCGGTTTTCCTTTAAGACTGCGGTGGAAATGCAGCCTGTCGTAGGATTGCGTAGGCAACCCAGGCGCGTATTAGCCCCTGTGGTCTCTAAGCAGCCGCCTGAGAGGTAGGGCAATTGTGTCACAAAAAACCCGTATGTAGGCAACCTAAAGGGCGCCCCGCACCTCTTTCGGTCTTCTGAAACCAACCTTCATTAATTACTTTGAAATCTCGGCTTGTAAAAACATTCGTGTCAGAAGTGGGATTCGAACCCACGCCCACAGAAGTGGACTGCGACCTGAACGCAGCGCCTTAGACCGCTCGGCCATCCTGACGCATGGAAAATTATCCATAACGGCGCGCTCCTTGTAAAACCAACCTTCATTAATTACTTTGAAATCTCGGCTTGTAAAAACATTCGTGTCAGAAGTGGGATTCGAACCCACGCCCACAGAAGTGGACTGCGACCTGAACGCAGCGCCTTAGACCGCTCGGCCATCCTGACTCATGGAAAATTATCCAGCTCCTTGTGAAACCATCCCTTATTAATTACTTTGAAATCTCGGCTTGCAAAAACATTCGTGTCAGAAGTGGGATTCGAACCCACGCCCTCAGAAGTGGACTGCGACCTGAACGCAGCGCCTTAGACCGCTCGGCCATCCTGACGCATGGAAAATTATTCATAACAGCGCGCTCCTTGTGAAACCAACCTTCATTAATTACTTTGAAATCTCGGCTTGCAAAAACATTCGTGTCAGAAGTGGGATTCGAACCCACGCCCACAGAAGTGGACTGCGACCTGAACGCAGCGCCTTAGACCGCTCGGCCATCCTGACTCATGGAAAATTATCCATAACAGCGCGCTCCTTGTGAAACCAACCTTCATTAATTACTTTGAAATCTCGGCTTGCAAAAACATTCGTGTCAGAAGTGGGATTCGAACCCACGCCCACAGAAGTGGACTGCGACCTGAACGCAGCGCCTTAGACCGCTCGGCCATCCTGACTCATGGAAAATGATCCATAACAGCGCGCTCCTTGTGAAGCCAACTCATTAATTACTTTGAAATCTCTGCTTGCAAAAACATTCGTGTCAGAAGTGGGATTCGAACCCACGCCCACAGAAGTGGACTGCGACCTGAACGCAGCGCCTTAGACCGCTCGGCCATCCTGACGCATGAAAAATAATCCATAACAGCGCGCTCCTTGTGAAACCAACCTTCATTAATTACTTTGAAATCTCGGCTTGCAAAAACATTCGTGTCAGAAGTGGGATTCGAACCCACGCCCACAGAAGTGGACTGCGACCTGAACGCAGCGCCTTAGACCGCTCGGCCATCCTGACGCATGGAAAATAATCCATAACAGCGCGCTCCTTGTGAAACCAACCTTCATTAATTACTTTGAAATCTCGGCTTGCAAAAACATTCGTGTCAGAAGTGGGATTCGAACCCACGCCCACAGAAGTGGACTGCGACCTGAACGCAGCGCCTTAGACCGCTCGGCCATCCTGACTCTGTTCCGAAAGTCGCGCGGTGGGGCTTACCGACGTCACGCCGCGGTCTGGCGCTGAGCGGCAGCGGCGGTACGTGGCGCCTAGCGGGCCTGGCGGGCCGAGCGCCGAGGGCGCCGAGCCCCTCTGTACTCGGCGCACGCGCAGATCGGGCCCAGCCCCACCCCACCCCGCCCCACCCGGCCCGGCCCCATGCCGCGGCCGCCGCCCTGACCGCACCGCGACGTGGTGAGGCGCGGTGAGGTGAGGTGGGTGAGGTGTAAGGTCCGTCCGGCTGCTCCTGTGGTGCACGGTCGCTGCAGGCCTGGACGTGTCCTGGATGTGCGACCCTGAGTCACGCCAGGCCCGGGCCTACGGCCAGCCTTGCTCTACTCGCGCGGGTATCGGCCTTTTGCACTCTGGGCTGTGCTGTGATGTAATAGTACCACACGCGGACGTCATGCGTCCGGCCCGGCAGAATAACAGCAGTTCGGCGAGTCCCTCGCCACGGCCCGGGGCGGGCGGCTCCCTTATCGCACGTGCACCGCGCTGGGGGCGTACCAGGGCCTAGACTGCTAGACGCGGAGCGGAGGGCAGTCTTCTCCGGCTCTTATCAGCCGCACAAGATGCGCTGGTTTCCTGTCTTAGGTCGCTCGTGATAATTGAGCAGCATGTAATTATTGTGGGGCAGGACGTCTCGGAGGAGTGAGCGATGCGGGGCATTGACA
The DNA here is from genome assembly GCA_029379305.1 of Frankliniella fusca. Taxonomy (NCBI): domain Eukaryota; kingdom Metazoa; phylum Arthropoda; class Insecta; order Thysanoptera; family Thripidae; genus Frankliniella; species Frankliniella fusca. Next base: position 2,164,185 of record JAHWGI010000979.1, read on the forward strand.
CCTGCGGCCCGGTGGGCCCCGAAGCGACCCGGCGCCGGCGGGCTTGGGCGGTGACTACACTCTATCGGTCCCGTGCGGGGCGGGGCGGGGCGGGGCGGGGCGGGGGCGCGGCGGGGGCGGGGCGGGGCGGGGCGGGGCGGGGCGGGGCCGCGAGCTACCTGTTGGCGCGCGGCGCGCCTCGTCCGCCGGCCCCGGCCGCCCTGCAAGCTGATTCCGAACTGCTTTCAGTGGCACACTCTCTCTTGCTTCTTATAGTCGTACCCAATGTGAACGACAAGGACAAAACGTCGAAACCTGAGTGCAGAGCGGATTCACCGTACTGGAGCAGTGGCCGCGGCCGCCGCCCGCGCCGGGCCGAGACCCAATAATTCCCCCCTCCCCTCCCTGTCCAGCAGCACCCGCCCGCCTCTGACGAGAGTATGCGTGACGTCAGCGTCAGACCGCTGCGCTGCTCAGGTCAGGTCCCCAGCCGATTTCACCACTGGAGTGCAATGAACAAAAGTGAGGGAAGGGGAGAAGAGCCGAGGGATCGGGTATCGGGTATAGAGTGCCGGACACACCCGAGGGGATCACTCATACAAAAAGTGTACAATGACTTTTTTTTTACTTTTATTGTTATTTTTATTATTTTTGTTCTCAGAAAATTTCACGTTTTGATAAATTTTGATCTTATTTTTGCCTTTGTTTCATTTTTATTTCAATCATATTTTTTATTTGCGATTTTTCGGATTTTTCTGTTTGTTTCTTCTTGATTTCTGTATTTTTTTCTATATTTTTAAATTTTCTTTTTTTTGGGGGGGTGGGGGGGGCGCAAAATGATTTTTCGAAGTGAGCACCTCTTGGACGTTCTGTGTGCAGCGTGACAGTATCAGAAATGTCCTAAAAGGAATGGCCATTGAAAGATCCTGCGCTGTAGCAAATAAGCCGCTTAACGCCCTGAATGACTTCAGAAATGTCAATTTCAGTACAATCACGAAAATAGTGATATGACTCCTTTAAAGTGATGTAGTTTCTTTACACCTAATTTGATATTTACTCTGTAATCTCACTCATTATTTTTCTGACGAAAAACCCGTCATGGTCTCCTCAGGTTGTTGCACATGCTGGCGTCATCCTATAGGTTTGACAGAGACAGAGCCGAGGGCGACTCCTAACAGCCATTTTAGTGTAATGTTTCTCCCGTGCGTAATCGGCCTCCTTCCAGGAAATCCCCGCCTGCGCCTTGCTCCGCTCGGCCCGCCCCGCGCCACCCGCGCCCCCACTTTTCCCCTTCATCTCCTGCCCCTCTCCCTCGCTCTCGCTAGCAGCTCCATGCAGTCTCGCGGGCCGGGCCGGGCCGGGCCGGTCCGCGCGCGGCGCGCTTTAGTCCTGGTCAGGATGTCGGCGGATTTGGTCGCGCTGCTGGCCGCACTCGCCCTGGCCGCGCTGAGCGCCCCGGCGACAGCGACCTGGGCGCCCCCCGCGGACCTCCCGCCCTACTCGTGGTCCTGGAGGAAGATCATCCGCGCCGTGGAGGGGGCGGCCGCGTCCGTCCCCATCAAGGTGGAGTCCCAGCTCATCGCAAACCTCCCCACCGTGCAGGAGGTGGCGGCGGTGCACGGCGGCCCCGGCCCGGGTGATCCCGCAGCCAACCTGCTGCTGCCGCAGCCAGAGGTGTGCCCCGGCTGCGCGCCGGGCACCGACCCCCAGCCGGCCGAGGCGGGCCACGTCAACAGCCTCCTGAACAAGCTCTCGCTGCCGGCCGCGACCGGCCACGGCGCCGCCCGCGAGGCGCCCGTCAAGCACAGGGCGCTGCCGGGCCAGTTCCCCTGGCACGTCAGCCTGCTGTACAAGGGCCTGTTCTACTCGTGCAGCGGGGCGCTCGTGTCCGACCAGTGGGTGCTCACCGCCGCCAACTGCGCCCACGGGTACGTCAACACTGCCTTTTTACTGTCTTACCTTATTGGTGCGGAAACAACTCTGAAATTTTTGTATAGCTCGTAATTCAGAATAATTCATGAAAATTCAGAAAAAAATCAGGAAAATTTAGGAAAATTCATAAAAAATACAACATTTTGGGGAAAATTCGAGCAAAAAAAAATCAATAAAAATTCTGAAAACTTCCCGAAATTTTCCAAAAATTATCCCAAAATTTTACAAAATTTGTTCAAAAATTCAGATTTGTTTTCTCCCCCCGGGCGCGTTTCACGTCGGCCTAATGAAGTAATCCCCAATAATTTTCTGCAGGTACGACTCGATCGTGGTGAGGCTGGGATCCTACAGGCCTGCGGCCCAGCAGGAGCGGTTCCGCACCACGCTCACGTGCACGCACATCGTGGTGCACCCGGGCTACCGGCGGGGCAGCCCCAAGGACGACATCGCGGCCATCAGGCTGCCCTCGCCGCAGAAGCTCAATGGTGCGTCCTGCAGGTGTCTCTTCTCTCCGTGTCTCGGCCGATTCCTGACTTAAACCACTTAAACGCTCCGTGTCCTTTTCAGGCTTTATCCTGCCGGTGCGCCTGCCAAGCCGCAACAGCTTTACCACGACGTACGCCGACAGGAGCGCCTGGCTCAGCGGTTGGGGCGTCATGTCGCAACGTACGTAGACAATTTCTTCCCCCCTCCTATTTTCACGAATGTTGTCCGCCCTCGCCCGGTGGCCTCGACTCGCCTAAGGCTGTCACGTGTTTCTGTTGCTCACCGCAGTGGGCACGTTTCGCGACGCCACCGCTGTCCTGGGCTACGCGGCGGAAACGGTCCTTCCGAACGAGAAGTGCGCCGAGAAGTACAGCAACGTGACCACGTCGTCCATCCTCTGCACCACGACGGGGAGCTTCAGCTCGGGCTGCATGGTGAGTTGCGAGCGGTCACCGGCTTACGCGTACGCGTGTGGCTCTGCTGGACTCTCTGACATTTGTCCTCGCCTCGACTGTCGCAGGGGGACTCAGGGGCACCGCTCGTGGTGAACGAGGGCGGGATCTTCGTTCACATCGGCATCCTCTCGTTCGTGTCGGCGGCCGGCTGCACGGAGGGGCACCCAGCTGGCTACACCAGGATCACGTCGTACCTCAGGTGGATCCAAAACGCGACCGGCATCGCCCCCGGTCCTGACATTCACTTCTAGTCCTCGACGCCGGATGTGTGGAGCGAGTGAGACTGTCTGCATGACTGTGATATATTTATTTTTTATCTAGTTTTGTGTTAATAAAATGAATGTGTTGTTGAAGTCGCAGTATTATCTAAGGTGTAATGTGGAGAGCGAGTCGTCAAGAACGCTTCCTAGCCTATCCACACCGGCAAGCCATTCCAAAGCAGTCATCGCATTGCACTCACAATAACCTGGTGTATTTTTTTTTCTGGATGCATAAACTATGTTGCAGTGGTATATACTGTGCCTAATACATATAAAGTGTGTAGGACTGCAGAATTTTTATGCAATTATGCACTCAATATGAGTGTGTGGCTATATCGGCGTAAAATTTTGCAAGAATGCTTAAGTGTTTTGACACGTTCTGTTCTCGTTTGCGAAAAGTATTAAATACAATGTGTAAGTGTAGCAAGATTTTATTTGCCGTGTAGTCTGCTTACAACTTCAAACTCGAGCCTTGATGACATATCAGATCACAGATTACTGGTAAGAGGGGAAGTCGTTCTCCTCGCGGACGATCTCCTCGTCCATCAGCCTGTGGCTGGGGGTGTACTTGTGGGCGGTCTGCTGGGGGAGCTCGTGATCGAAGTCGTTGACACTCTTCTTGATGAGGACGTTGTTGTTGTCGGTGGTGGTGTCCTTGTGGAAGATGAAGACGTCCTTGAAGTACATGTTGGGCACGTTGAAGGTACCGAAGTTCTCGATCTGGCGGTCGAAGGGGAAGCCGAGGGGGCGGTTGTCCAGGACGGTCATGAGTCCGTTGCAGGAGTAGATGTCCTTGACGCCGGTCTGGTAGTTGACCTTCTCAGAGTGGTAGTAGTCAGCGTGGTCGTGCTCGTCGGCGCCGTAGGGGGTGACCATGACGAAGAGGGCGTAGGGCACTCCAGCCTTGTGGCCCATGGGCAGCACGAGGCGGTCGGGGAAGCCGCACTGGCGGTCGACGCTGGAGAGGACGGTGTTACCGCTCTCGGCGCTCTTGAGCAGGGACTTGAAGGAGACGTTGTCACCGACAGTGGTGGTGAACTCGCGTGAGTTGCGCTGGATCAGGTTGTCGCCGTTCTTCACTGCAAGGAGAACAAGGAAACATATATTAGAATGAAATAGGCGCTGGCGCTGAGCACGGGCTTACGAAAACCGTTTTAAGCTTTACTTACGTTCAACGGGGAAACGGTCGAGCTCGACGAAGTAGTTCCTGAGCCTGTCCAGGTCGGCGGTGTTGTGTCCGTAGTAGACGTCGGACGCCTGCTCGCCGTAGAAGTTGGAGTAGGTGAATTCGGTGCTGGGTCCAAGGAAGACGCGGACGACAGCGTTGGTCTTTTGGTTGCTGGAGACCTTGATCTTGTAGGTGAAAGGCTGGTGGTTGAGACGCTTGGCCTTAGCGACGTAGTTGATTTTGTCGAGCTCGTCGATGGAGGCGACGTCGACAGCGTTGCTGACATCGATGTCGAAGAGGTCGAAGAAGGTGACAAGCTTGCTGACGGCGACATCCTCGACGGTGACACCGTTGAAGTACAGGTCATCGTGCTTGTAGGCGGGCAGGTTGTTCTTGTACTGAGCGAAGAGGTTGTAGATGTACTTCTGGAGGATGTAGAAGGCGGGGTCGCGGAGGGCGGTCTCGTAGTGGCCGATGACGCCGGGGGCAACACCGTGCTCGTTAGCGGGGTCCATGATGAGGGCGAAGAGGTTGCGCATCATGGTCTGGTAGGAGCCGTAGTAGTGGGAGTTGACAGAGTCCTTGTTACCCTCGATGATGTTACCGAGGATGTTGATGCCCTTGACGTACTGGGTGATGGGAATCTTGCTGCCGTCCTTGGCGACCACGAAGCCGGAGTCGATGGCGTCCTTGATCCTCTGCTCGATGGCCTTCAGGTCCTCAATGGTGTAGGACTTGATGCTGGAGATGTCCTGCTCGGCGGGGCGGGCGGGGAACTGGGCGCCGTTGGGGTACATCAGGTCGGGGTTGTAGCCGATCTTGATGGTCTCCTCCCAGTCGAAGTCCTCGAGCTCGGGCAGGTAGTTGGCCATGCGCTGCAGGTTGTAGCGGGCGAGGATCTGCTGGTAGTAGTAGTAGAAGGCCTCACCGCGCATCTGGCAGGTGGTGATACCGTACTTCTCGCAGTTGAGCCAGAAGGGCATGTACAGGTGGGCGTAGGCGTGGTAGGCGTTGACGCCGACATCCTCGGTGAAGTAGCCCAGGAGCTGCTCGGGGTTGATGATCTCGTTGTCACCGGTCCAGTTGGTCATCTTGACGTAGTTGTTCTGGCCTTGCATCTTGGCGCTCATGAACTCCATGATGTCTCCGGAGTTAAGGTACAGCTGGGGAGCGACCTCGTACAGGGGAGGGAGGACCAGGCCGGCGCAGTCGTCACGGTGCACGACGGCAACGGAGAAGGCGTAGGCGAACTGAGCCTCGTTGACGTTGTCGCGGGCCCAGGCGGCGGTCTGGATAAAGGTCTCGAAGTCCTTGGCGAAGTACAGCAGGTCGAACAGGGCGACTACCTCCTTCAGGTGGGAGTCGTTGTAGACGTGGAAGATCTCGCCGCGGGGCAGGGTACCCTGCTTCCACATGTTGACGAAGTTCTTGACGACGTACTGGTTGGCGTAACGGTCGGCGATCTGTGTGGGGTTCCAGTTCTGGCCCAGGGCGACGAGTTCGGGGTACATGTTCTTCTGGCCGACGTTCCTCAGCAGCTGCAGCACCACCTTCTGCTTCTGGGCAACCTCATGTCCGCCTGTTCAAGCAGAAGATCAAACGTTACAACTAGTTCAAAAGTACACCGCACGCTGCTTCATGACGCGGCCCGCGGGACCCGGGGCCGGGCGGGGCCGGGCTGGGCCGGGCGGGGCCGGCAGAGTACTTACTGATGTGGACGTTGTCCGTGGCGCCGGTGCGCACGTTGGGGATGTGCAGAGCGGCTGCCACCGCCAGGGTGGCGAGGAGGGCGACGGTTACCTTGTACATCGTGTGTGCAAGGAAGACTTGACCGGGAACTGGTGCCGAACCAGTCGCCGCTCGCCCCATTTATACCGGACCGGTCTGTCTCAGATTTGTGATAATCGTACCCATTGGAAAGGCACTTTTTCTTTTATTTTCAGTCTTTTCTTATTTGGTTCGGAGCAACCGATAGCGGGTGATCTCTTACTGGTGCGCCCTTATCCTCGTACCGCGAGGCGCTAGGCGCGACTGTCTCTCTCGCACTCACTGCTCGCACCGCCCCCCCCCTCCCCGCCCCCGACAAGGATGACTTTGAGAAGGTCTGACAACTCTGTTGACAACTGGCAAAAAGACCTTTCGGGCTTCGACGGTCGCAAAATGATAGCCGTTTAATTGGTTGTTAAATAGACACGCAAAAGATTGCGCGACGTACTCTGTAAAATTAAGTTCTAAGCATTCTAACATTTTTACGGAAAAAATGGAAATATCATTTGGTTAAAATGTGTATTTTTTGTAATTATAAAAAATAGATTTTTTTGTTAATCTGAAGCCTTGCTTTAGTTTTGGTTTACATAATAAATAATGCCCCGTTAGGAAGTCCAGAAAAATAAAGGTGCGGTCGCCGGGAGATGAGTTGAATTGTTGGCGCCGCCCTTGCCCTTGTTTCTCATTATTTAACCCTCCTTATTTTTCGTGCCTCTGCCACCCTCGGTACTCAGCTAGGATTTATGATTTGATCCCTTGATTATTCAGTCTAAGTCACATCATGACGCCCCGGTAAGCCACCATGTCCGACGACGGCTCCAGACATGAGTCCCAGCAGGCGGAAGAGGCCGAGGAGCAGCCCCAGCCCCCCAGCCCTGGAGAGGTGAGCTTATCACTACCTCTTCGCCCCGGCCCTGCCCGTCCCGGCCCGCGGCCCGGCGCTGTCCGTTTACTCACGGTCCCGAGGCGATGCCTTGTTTTCAGGGGCCAGAGGAAGAGGAGGAGGAGGAGGGTGACGAGGAACAAGATGAGGCCCAAGACGACCAAGCTGAGGTGAGAGACGGGGGTCATCGCGTGCGCCAGAGGGGAGGCGAGGTATCCCAGCTGACATGTCCAAGGCTGGCGCTGCTCCGGGCAGCCGCCGGGCGAGCCAGGCGAGCGCCAGAAGCGCTCCAGGGGCTCCGGGCAGCCGGAGGGGCAGCGCCCTGGCAGGCAGCTTCCAGGAGCCCCGGCCGTCGGCCAGCCCGAGGGCCTCCGCCACCTCCAGGGGGAGAGTCACCGGCTCCGCCTTGCTGATGTCCGCCGTCATGGAGGACAAGGAGCGCGAGCTGGCGCTAGCCAAGAAGAGCAAGCGGAGGGAGAAGCTCAAGAAGCAGGAGATGAAGAAGTCCAAGCGCACCAATATGCCTCTCACACAGGCGGAGATTACTCGCGTGAGGCAGGTCAGTGCTGTGGGAAGGGCGTAGTATTTTTTTACTCGTTCTTTACCACCACCTCTCTCCTGAGTGGTGAAAAGAACGAGTATTGTTCTCAGTCGAGTGTAACCCTTAACTGTCCACACTTTCATCTCAGATCTCACAATACCTACAGGCATAATAGTTATACCATTCGAAACTGGAAATGCTGGTCTTTATTCCAACAATGAACTATTTTTCAAGTTTAATAGTATTATTTTGAGAACACTTAACAAATTTTGGATGTTTTCATTCTAAGTCCATAACCCAACTTATAAGTGGAGTTTTTAATCTCAGCAAGTACAATACCCACAGACATGAAACTTGCGCTGATCTCAGCTAGAAGCCTTCCTCTGCATTGCAGCAATGAACCTTTTTTAACGTTTAATAGTATTATTTTGAGAACTCTTAACAAATTTTGTGCGAGTTTTCATTCTAAGTCCCCGAGTCTAGTCGTAGACCGAGTCGGCTCGCGCCAGCTCGCGCTCCTTTATGCGCCCCAACAATCGGACCCGAGCGGGAGGGCCGAAGAAGGCCTGAGCACCCGAGACGAGCAAGGGCGAGTGTCCCGGGAAAAACTTCCCCTGCACACACGAACGGTGATGAAATCTGAGATGAAAATGTCTTCAATCGACTCACATAACGTTTTACACTCCTACCTCTGTAGCACATAATTATGTAAAGAACGAGTTCCATACTTATCACAAAATTCATTTTGTGTTCTATTTGGCCCTTGTTTTAATTCTGATTATCATGAAGAAAAATGTACTTAAGCGCCTAATGCCATCACTGTTAAAGTTTTTTTCAAATCCTCCGATTGTCCGTAGGAGAAGGCCCGAGCGGCGCGCGCTGCGCGAGAGAAGTCGCTCCGCGGCCCGCACTTCCAGATCATTGACGCGGTCGCGTTGCACCTCAACATCGACGCGAACCACGTCAAGGACGGGCTGATCGACTCTCAGGCCAACATGGATTTGATGGAGAGCTTCCTTAGCGAGGGCGGACGCCAGGCCATCATATTCAGCTTCCAGAACCTGCCGCCAGCCCCCGAGGGTGCGCACCTACTGATGCAGTTCGCTTCGCCCCGCCCCGCCCCGCCCCGCCCCGCCCCGCCCCGCGCCGCCCCGCCCCGCCCCGTTCCGCCCCACCCCACTCCACCCCGTTCCACCCCGTCCCACCCCGTCTCGCCCTGCCCGGCCTCACCTCGCCCCGCGTACAGGGCCGACCCCCGTCAGAATATATATTTCCTCTCACCCATAGCTCCTTTCTAATCCCCCCTTCCCCTTTTCCCCCACAGAGAGCGGGCGAGTGCTGCCCCTGGACTACGTGATGGGCTCCGGCGAGCTGCTCCCCAGGGTGCTCGTGACGGACGGGTCGGACGAGTGCGTGAGCGGCCAGTGCGTCGCAATCTACCGCTCTAAACTGACCGCGCTGGAGGAGAAGACCCTGCTGGATGTAAGCCTCTGATGTGGACGGCCGGTGGCCCCCTCCCTCTCCAACCCACTCCACCACCCCCCGCCCCCTCACCCCCTCACCCCCCTGCAATGTGGCGCTCATGTGTGTCCCGCAGGATCTCTACTTCACGCCCTTCGAGGTGCAGCCCGGCTCCACCACGGCGACCGCGCTGTCCGAACTCGTGGCGCGGCTGAGCGCCCCAGCTCTCAGCTCGTCCAAGAACTGGGGGGACTTGCCGAACAAGGACCGGGAGCGGTTCCTGTACAACTTCAACAACTTCGCCCACTTCTTGTCGTGTAGGTTGAGATCGTTGAGTCAGCGAGCGGAAGTGTGTGGAAGGAGCAAACTTCCTTGACACCTCCTCCACCCCAACCCTCCGCGCTCCACTCGCCCCACTCCCGCCCTTTCCCTCTACAGGCACGTCGACCGACCTGGAGCTCGGGCTCCGCTTCGCTGCGCCCGAGGAGGGCATCCTGCTCGAGCTGTCCTCGCCGCTGAGGGTGAAGGAGGCCGCCGGGAAGAGGCACGTGGTCACAGTCATAGAAAAGCACGTCCGGGAGTGGTGCGATCAGATCCAAGAGGTACGTGTGTCCGCGAGGGGAGTCACTTCGGAAAATCATTGTACGGTCCCCCTAAACATCATTTAAAAGATTTAAAAAAATCAAAATGTAATCAAGAAGGAATATTCAGAAAAATCTGAAAAATCGAGAAAAAACGAAGAAAAAAACGAAATAAAATTGAATTAATTCAGAAATCGGGGTGAAATATTAAAACTTATCGAAAAGAGACAAAAAATCAAATAAATCAAAACAATCAAAAGTCAAAAAATTTCATTGCACACATTTTGTATGAAACCCCCTCACGTGTGCACCCAACGCGACGCTTTAGAGGAGAGTTGTCGGAAATGTGACCATCTGCCGGGCCGGGCCGGGGCTGCGCAGGTGCTCACAGTGCGCCAACAAATCCGGCGGGAGCGCGAGAACATCGGCCCGCGCTCCGAGCTGGTGTACTGGCGCCGCTGCCTCGCCAAGTACACGTCCATCATCGAGCACCTGAAAAGCCCGCTGTGCCAGAACTGCATCGTGGTCCTGGTGCTGAGCAAGAGCAAGCTGCTAGCCGTGAGTGCAGCGGGGCAGGGCGGGGCGGGGCGGGGCGGGGCGGGGCGGGGCGGGGCGGGGCGGGGCGGGGCGGGGCTGGTGGAGTGTCGCTGTAGGTGCTCGAGTGACCACTGAAATCTCTGCTCAGAGGTGGAAAAGGCTGGACAGCGAGATTACGGAGGCGGCCAACGAGGCCGCGGACACGGTCAAGTACATGTACGGCATCCAGCGGCTGCTCGCACCGCTGTACCAGCTGGACCCGCCCAGCTTGGCCTCCCAGATACCCAGCCTCATGACGCTCATCCGCAACCTGTACTCGACGTCCCGCTTCTACAACACGACGGAGCGCCTGCAGGTCATGCTCATGAAGGTGAGTGGAGCTACAACCTGTACTCGACGTCCCGCTTCTACAACACGACGGAGCGCCTGCAGGTCATGCTCATGAAGGTGAGTGGAGCTACAACCTGTACTCGACGTCCCGCTTCTACAACACGACGGAGCGCCTGCAGGTCATGCTCATGAAGGTGAGTGGAGCTACAACCTGTACTCGACGTCCCGCTTCTACAACACGACGGAGCGCCTGCAGGTCATGCTCATGAAGGTGAGTGGAGCTCCGGGTGCCGCGCGCCCGCAGGGTAGGCAACCCAACTGCCACGGACGCCAGGCGGCGCACCAGAGGCTGGCAGTAGGGGCCCGCGCGGTCCCGGGCTGATAAGCCTATTTGTAAAGTCAAAGGTCGCCCCAGCTTTTGCGCTCGCATGGTGACAAGATGCTTCATTTTTTTTTTCAGGTGACGAACCAAATTCTTAACTCTTGCCGCGCATACTTGACCTGCAACGACACCAAGAGCATATGGGTTCAGGCCAAGAGGGATGTCATTCAAAAAATGCAGGTGAGGAGTGCACTAGTTCATGATCCCGTCCCGCCACAGAAATGAAATTTTAATTATTTTCGTCTCGTATTCCCTCACTGTTTCTACCCCTCCGGCAGGTCTGCATCCGGCTGCAACGCGACTATGAGAAGCGCTTCGAGGAGACGCGAGAGCAGGTGGCGCGCTGCCCCCTCGAGGGCACGTTCGAGTGCTCCTCTATGTACATCTTCGGCAAGTTCAAGAAGTTCTGCGGCCGCCTCCTCAAGGTCAGCGCCAAGTAGGGGGTGCAGCTGTAACACCCTCCCATGTCCGCCTCCCCGCCCCCTCTCCAACTCTCCCTGTTCCTGTTCACTATTCTCACCGCAGATCGTGTATGTGCTGGAGACAACGCTGCTGTACTCCGTCCTCCAGTCCTCGTGTATTGAAGGGATCGATGAGCACGCTGCCAAGTTCACCAAAATGTTCCACCGCATATCCAACCAAAACTTCGACCCTCTTAACTATCGCAAGGAGGAGTTCGATGCGGAATTCGATATATTTAAGCGGTCGCAGGTGGAGGCCGAGGAGTCCCTGTACAAGTTCATGCGCTGTAGCCTGCAGTGCTGTCCTGATATCCACTCGCAGCTCGCTCTCATTAAACGGTGCGATTTTGTTTGACTTCATTTTAGAACTTAGGAAAAGAAAGGAAACAAAAAGCTTGATGGTAAAACTACTGTTGCTGTTTCAGCTTTGAAAAACTTGACCTGGACTGCCTGGAGGTGCAGATAGCGTACGAGGACGCGCTAGACAAGTTCATGGAGGAGATCGAGTCCGTCCGGGACCGCTACAACGACCTCCGGCAGAAGCTGCTCGTGACGCGGAACCTCACGCCTATCGCCGGCCGCATCCTCTGGTCGCGCCAGTTCTTCGAGCGGATCGCGGAGCCAATGAACATATATCGCGTAAGTCTCATACTCCGTCAGTCAGGATGGCCGAGTGGTCTAAGGCGCTGCGTTCAGGTCGCAGTCCACTTCTGTGGGCGTGGGTTCGAATCCCACTTCTGACACGAAACTTTTGTCTCGCCGAGATTTGAACGTAATAAAATGGCGATTCGTTTTAAAGTTAGATTGTCGGACCGAGGGGGGAGGGGAATAACTCATACAAAATGTGTACATTGACTTTTTCGTAATTTTTTCTCGATGGGAAATTTCACTTTTTGATAAATTTTGATATTTCTCCCTTTCTCCCATTTCTCACTTTTTTGATTTTTATTTCCATTTTTTGGTCATTTCATCTCAATTTTGCGATTTTTCTGTATCTTTTTTTCTTGAGTTTTATTTTATTTTAATTTTTAAACAAACTTTTTTGGTGGCCGTACAAGGACTTTTTGAAGTGACCTCCCCCTCGTACCGGACAGACATTTTTATGTGCATTTTCATTTTCACTCCGCTATAATGAACATCTTCAACTTGCACTCATATGGAATGGAGGGCTGCTATTGTACAATATTTTGCAGGGTACAACCGCCATCCAGTCTGAGAAAGCCCAGAAGGTCATCAAGCACTACAACGCCCTGGCTATGACGCTTGTCCACTACGAGATTGTGCACCACACGGCGTGGTGCAACAGCGTGCAGCTGGTGCGCTCGCTGCTCGCCGAGACCATCGTGCGGAAGGACGACGACGGCAAACTCTTCGTCAACTACAACCCGTACTTCCAGGAGGTGGTGCGAGAGACAGAGTGCTTCTGGAGAATGGGACTACAAGTTCCAGAGATCGCACAGGTGCGAACAGCTGCCAAATGGCGAGAGGGTGATCACTCATACAAAAAGTGTACAGTGTTTTTCTTTTTACAAAAAATATATATTGCTTAGATTTTCCTTTTGATCATCAAGGAAAAATTCTGTCACTAACATAAATTTTGATCTGTTACTCCCATTTCTGAATTTTTTCCAACTTTAAATCCAAGATTTGTTTTCCAATTTTTTCTAGATTTGTCGGACTTTTTCGTATCTATTTTCTTGATTTTATTTGCATTTTTCAATTTTTTAAATTTAATTTTTAAATGATTTTTGGGGGGCCGTACAATGATTTTTCGAAGTGATTTCTCATCTCAAAACAAACGTGCGCATGACGATTTTTCATTTGTCACCTAGGTGCTGGCGTTTTGCAAGAAGCCCGTGATTGAGCTGTTGAGCGCGGTGACGGCGCTGGTGCGCCGCTACGGCGAGGTGCGCGCCACCATCCCGCGCCTGTTCGCGCCGCTCATGCGCACCCAGCTCCAGGACCTGGAGGCCACCATCGAGCCCGGCCTCACCAACGTCACGTGGACGTCCCTATGCATCAACGAGTTCCTGCGGACCGTGAACGCTAAGCTGGACCACCTGGAGTCCTTCATCAAGGAGGTGACGGACATGAAGACGGCGCGAGTCGACGCCACTCTGGCCGCGCTGTCGGACACGGTGCTCGTGTGGCTGCCCGCCGAGCCCGTTCCGCCCAAGCACTTCCTCGAGATGAACGTCGCACACGTGCAGAAGATGTCCGCCGAGGTGGCGCTGAAGTCCGCCACGGCCGAGGGTGCTGTGAAGGAGCTCATCAACCGCTTCGCGGACATGCTCGGCGACCAGTTCGGCGAGGAGCGCTATCAATGGTTTGATCCCGACAAGGCCATGAGGACCATAGGCTCTCAGACGAAGCTGGCGGACTTGACCCGGGAGGAAGGTAAGTGGCGTTTTTCTTCTCTTCTTCATACGTCTTCGCACTGCAAGTTTCTGCTTGTAACGTTACATTATATGCATATGTAACATCATTATAGGTGCCAGTCCTTACAGTACAGCTGTTAGTTTACTACACTACAAAAATGTTGTTAAAAATATTTTAGCAAAGCAATTTTATCTTCTACCAGCTCAGTGTCACTTATCCAAAACTATGTTAAGTTTGATACGTGAAATATTTATAACAGTTCATTTTAGAATTAGAATATGTGGCAGCGACAACTGTTGTTTACAGTTTACTTGACCGATTGCAAATTACTTCAGATGCAGTGACTAATTTACAGTGATTGCGACCTGCTCTCCCGCAGCCCTCCGCGAGGTGGAGAAGGTGAAGCTCACCGACATCTCTCTGTTTCACAACGACGCGATGGACATGTTCTGCTACTTTAACGCCAAGAACATCGACGCCCTCGTCAAGTGCAACAAGAGCTCCCTGGAGATGCTCCGGCGCCGAGACGGCGTGTCGGCGTGAGTCCCTCTCACTTGTGAGCCGCCGCGGTGGACCTGCCTGTGTCCGCCACTCCGCCAGCCCCGCCCTGCCCCGCCCTGCCCCGCCCCGCCCTGCCCCGCCCTGCCCCGCCCCGCCCCGCCCCGCCCCGCCCCGCCCCGCCCCGCCCCGCCCCGCCCCGCCCCGCCGGCTAGACTAGCTCTGCTTACTCCTCGCTCTTTGCGCAGGCGCTCGCTGCATGCCGAGGGCGAGTACATCGCACCGCTGTTCGCCACGGACATGCTCCTGGTCATCCCGCGGATGACCATCTCGCCGACCCTGGAGGAGGCCAACACCATCTACAACAGCGTCATCTCCAACGTGATGACTGTGAACAAGGCGGTGCGCGTGTGGGGGCTGGACCCGCTCCCCGACCAGGACGCCGCCTCGCAGACGATGAGTAAGCGTCGGCCGTGGCGAGGCGTGGTGCTCTACCCAGGCTCCCAGGCGAGGGGGGGACCACTCATACAAAATGTGTACAATGATTTTTTTGGCCTGTGATTTTGTTTTTATTTATTTGATGTTTGTTTTGATTTTTCAAGGAAAATTTGTCACTTCCTGGTAAATTTTGATGTATTAACCCAATTTTTGAATTTTTAAAATTTATTTCGTTTTTTTGTTCATTTTTTCTCGACTTTTCGGATTTTTCTGTATCTTCATGATTTTATATTAATTTTTTCGTTGTATTTTTCAAATGATTTTTTTGGGGCCGTAAAATGATTTCTCTGAGTGACTCCCCCCCTGGCCCCCGGGAGCGCGTCCGCGCCAGCAAAACACTTTTTCTTTTCCGGACAGGCTCGCTCACCGCCTCGGAGATAGAGACGAAGACGATGTTCAAAGTCATCTCGGAGCACCGAGAGGTGACGCGGACGTCCAACGTTATGGTGAACATTCTGCTGCTGCTCAAGCCCGAGATCGTCCGCATCCTGGACGTGAGTGTTCGAGTGTCTGCCTGCCTGCCCGTCTGCCCTCTGCCCCTACTGGCCGTTCGCGGGACCCCCGTGTCCTCAACCGCACTCTTCCCTTTGCAGGACCATAGCTCCGCTCACGGCATCCCCCTGCCCGAGGTCACCCGCCAGGAGGGCTCCATGGTACAGTGCGAGGCCACCCCACATACGCGTGCTCCCCGCCGCACCGGGCAGGTTTAAACCCCTCCCTCAGGGCCCCCAGCGCATTATTCCTCTGTGGGACGACGCGCGCCTGCCCATCACCCAGGCTTTTGTGGACGGCAAGCCTCTGCTGGCCGACATCCGTGTCCGCTTTGAGTGCATCCGGGAGGCCATGCAGACCATCGAGTCGCTGCCGCGCGCCTTCAACGTGGGCTGCTTCCGCATCAACTTCGGTAAGGGCAGGGCAGGCAGGCGCCCTGGTCGTGTGCTGCCCGGCGCGCAGGTGACGGCCGGGTACATGAAGGGCTCTCTGACGGTAGGCCCCGCGTGCTCCGGGCTGATGGTGGAGGCCCAGGCCTGGAAGGACATCCTAGGCCGCCTGCTTTGTCAATACTACGGCCTGCGCCTGGAGGAGAACGTCAAGTTCATCGTTGACCACACGGCGCTGCTGCAACGCCAGATCAAGGACCTGGACGACGTGCGGCTCGCCATGGCGGCGCTGCACGAGGTGGCCGAGAACTTCATCAGGCTGGATCTCAGCCTCATGGAGCTGGAGGACGTGTACGCTCTGCTCACCAATTTTAAGGTGTGCATTTCACTGTTAAGCGACAAGCGCAAATCACTGACAGAATTTTATTTTAAAGTATTTTTTATTCTTTCACAATTTTTTTTACAGGTGCCCGTAAGTCGGGAGGACATTGATAGCGTTAACACGCTACGTTACAACTTCAACAACATGGTGGCGGTGGTGAGCACGTCGATGGTAGACGACTGAGTCTTTTTCTTAACAGCAAATGGTAACATTTCGTTGGTTCTCAAACCATGCCAGGCTATGAAGACGCAAGTGGAGTTATGTGCCGTCCAGGACCCATTCCGCGACGAGCTGATTCGACAAGTGGCAACGTTTAAACATGACGTGGAAAAGTTCGACTACGATTTTGCGTTTTCGGGCCCCATGGTGCCGGACTTGCCGGCGAGGGAGGCAAGCGATCGGTGGGTGTCAAAATAGTTGTTGCTGCCGAGAGGGTGATCACTCATACAAAATGTGTACAATGATTTTTTTTTTAAACTTTGGATTGTTTTTAAAAGGAAAATTTCTGTCACTTTTTGATAAATTTTGGTCTTTTACCCCCATTTCTGAATTTTTCGTCCAATTTTTTTTTCGGTTTTTGTTCATTTCCCCCCCAATTTTTCGGATTTTTCTGTATTTTATTTTTATTTTATTTTCGTTTTTATTATTTTTATTTTTAAATAATGTTTTTGAGGCCGTACAATGATGTTTCGAAATGATCCCTCGGCTGCTGCTCTTCTACCCTCCCCACCATAGATTGATACCCCCGTGTCCCACAGCGTCCTCATCATGCAGGGCCGCCTGGACGACTTGCTGGCCCGCCACGAGATATATGCGAGCGGCGAGGAGCTGTTTGGCCTCCCTGTCAACGAGTACCCCACCCTGATGCAGAAGAAGAGGGACTTTGCTCTGCTGCAGAAGCTGTACCAGCTGTACAACCAGGTGCGAATCGGCGTGTTGCGGGGCGGGGCGGGGCAGGGCAGCACGGCGGGTGGGGCTGGGGTTGGGGCTAGGCCGGGCCGGGTAAGGTGAGGGTAGGGCCAGGGGGCAGCCATAACGTGACGACTGGACCGCGGAATTTTTGCCACAGGTGATCAGCACCGTGGAGGGGTACTACGACATCGTGTGGACGGAGGTGAATATCGAATCCATCATGGAGGAGCTGGCAGAATTCCAAAACAGGTACCGTCATACTAGTAAAAGTATTTTTGTCGTCGAAATGTAGCTCGGCGCGTAAGCGGGGAGGGCAGGGCAGATGGCGTCACTGTGGTGCTCACCTCCCCTTCCGCAGGTGTCGCCGCCTCCCCAGGGGGCTTCGCTCGTGGCCCGCCTACCTGGACCTCAAACAGATGATCGACGACTTCAACGGCACGATCCCGCTGCTCGAGATGATGACGAACAAGGCCATGAAGGACCGGCACTGGCGCCGGCTCGAGGACCTCACCAACTGCAGCTTCGACGTGGAGAGCGAGACGTTCACGCTCAAGTCGCTTCTCGAGGCACCGCTGCTGCAGCACATCGACGACGTGACTGACATCTGCCAAGGCGCCGTCAAGGAGCGGGACATCGAGGCCAAGATGAACCAGGTGAAGGCAGACTGGGCCGTGGTGGACCTGGTGTTCGTCGAGTTCAAGAGCCGCGGAGAGCTCCTGCTGCGCGGCACCGAGGCAGCCGAGATCATCGCCCAGCTCGAGGACAGCCTCATGATCATGAGCTCCCTGCTCTCCAACCGGTGCGCGGCCTCGTGATGTGAGCACCCGCAGCACAATGAAACACTAAACAAAAAAATAATAATAATGTTTTGTTTTTATAGCTACAACACGTACTTTAAGAAGGAGATTCAAAACCTTGTGTGGAAGCTAAGCACCACCTCGGAGATCATGGAGCAGTGGATGACCGTTCAGAACCTGTGGGTGTACCTGGAGGCGGTGTTCAGCGGCGGTGACATAGCCAAAGAGCTGCCCGCAGAGACCAAGAAGTTCAACGTGCGTGCGGCTGTGCTCCGCTCTTGCTCCGCTCTTGCTCCGCTCTTGCTCCGCTCTTGCTCCGCTCTTGCTCCGCTCTTGCTCCGCTCTTGCTCCGCTCTTGCTCCGCTCTTGCTCCGCTCTTGCTCCGCTCTTGCTCCGCTCTTGCTCCGCTCTTGCTCCGCTCTTGCTCCGCTCTTGCTCCGCTCTTGCTCCGCTCTTGCTCCGCTCTTGCTCCGCTCTTGCTCCGCTCTTGCTCCGCTCTTGCTCCGCTCTTGCTCCGCTCTTGCTCCGCTCTTGCTCCGCTCTTACTCCGCTCTTGCTCCGCTCTTGCTCCGCTCTTGCTCCGCTCTGGCTCCGCTCGCTGCTCTCCGGGCTGTTGCCCCTCATATTAATAATAGGCGCCTTCGATACGCAGGCCATCGACAAGTCGTGGGTGAAGATTATGTCTCGGGCCCGCGACGTGAAGAACGTGCTGGAGGTGTGCGTGGGCGACGAAAGCATGCAGCAGCTGCTGCCCTTCCTCCTGGAGCAGCTCGAGTCCTGCCAGAAATCCCTGTCCAGGTATGTAACGTTGCAAGGAGGGATTTTCTTGAATGGATGGTAAATAGTTAAAATCCGTTTCTGGCGCCTCAGATACCTGGAGCAAAAGCGCCTCCAGTTCCCGCGCTTCTTCTTCGTGTCGGACCCTGCTCTCCTGGAGATCCTAGGCCAAGCCTCGGACAGCCACACTATCCAGGAACACCTGCTGAACGTCTTCGAGAACGTGGCTGAGGTGGCCTTCCACGAGAAGGAGTACGACAAGATCCTGGCCATCAAGTCGCGGGAAGGCGAGACCATCCAGCTCGACAGCCCCGTGGTGGCGTCGGGTGGCGTCGAGGTGTGGCTCAATAAGCTGCTGGCGATGGTGCGCCAGTCCGTCAACACGGTCATCTGCAACGCCGTGGCGAGCGCGCAGGATCCCGAGTACGACGACATTCCCTTCATCGAGTCCGTCCCCGCGCAGGTGGGCGTCACCCTCCCCTCCGTCCCTCCGTTGCACTCTCCCGCCTCCCTCCAGCATCCACCTCCTCCTCCCTTTGCAGGTGGCGCTGCTGCACATACAGATGCTCTGGACGAGGCGCGCTGAGCGCGCGCTCAGGGAGGCGCGGCTAAACCGCCAGGCCATGCCAACCACCAACCAGTTCTTCCTCGACTTGCTCAACCTCCTCATCGACCAGACCACGCGCGACCTTACCAAGTTCATGCGCGTCCTCTACGAGACTCTCATCACTATTCACGTCCACCAGAGGTGAGCGGCGCGGCCCGGATTTGGCGAGCGCACGTGCGGACGTACTCGACGGGGGAACAACCCTGAAATTTTTGAACACGTCTTCATTCAGAAAAATTATGAGAAATGCAGCAAAATTCTGAATTTTTTTTTAATTCATTAAACAATTAAAAATTCAGAAAAATTCAAGAAAATTCAGGAAAATTTACAAACTTTCAAGCAAAAATTGCAAAAAAAATGCTATAAAAATTGAGAAAAATTCCCTAAATTTGTCCAAGGTTCAGAGTTGATTCCCCCTCGGACGGACTTGATTTCTTTATCCGGGGGGACATCGCAGGGACATCTTTGACGAGCTATGCCGCCTGCACATCAAGTCCCCCCTGGACTTCGAATGGCTGAAGCAGGCGCGCTTCTACTTCGACGAGGAGGGCGAGCACGTCAACGTGTGCATCACGGACGTGACGTTCATCTACCAGAACGAGTACCTCGGCAACACGGACCGCCTCGTCATCACGCCGCTGACCGACCGCTGCTACATCACGCTGGCCCAGGCGATCGGCATGCACATGGGCGGCGCGCCCGCCGGGCCGGCCGGCACGGGCAAGACGGAGACCACCAAGGACATGGGCAAGGCCCTGGGCAAGTACGTCGTGGTGTTCAACTGCTCGGATCAGATGGACTTCCGCGGGCTGGGCCGCATCTTCAAGGGGCTCGCGCAGTCCGGGTCCTGGGGCTGCTTCGACGAGTTCAACCGCATCGACCTGCCCGTGCTGTCCGTTGCGGCCCAGCAGATATACATCGTGCTCAGCGCCAGGAAACAGCGACAGTCTCACTTCCTGTTCAGGTCAGTCTGTCTACCGAGGTGCACGCTAACTTGTCTTGGTTTGACTCTGCGGTTAGTAGACAGGCGCCTTACGGTGAGCGGGTAGGCAACCCTCCCACCCATATGCCTGGCGGTATAGTCTACTTCAAGGGGCTAAGGCTGCGCTGGAAATTGTAACATAGCCACACAATCAATAACGAGATTGGTTCGCAGTGACGGCGACAACGTCTCTCTGAACCCCGAGTTCGGGCTGTTCATTACGATGAACCCCGGGTACGCGGGGCGACAGGAGCTCCCCGAGAACCTCAAGATACAGTTCAGATCGGTGGCCATGATGGTTCCGGATAGGCAGGTACGACGCAGAGACCAGAGACGAGGCCTTGGCCAGGGGGAAACAAGTCATAAATTTTTGTTCACCTCGTGATTCAGAAAAATTCAGGAAAATTTGGCAAAACTCACAAAAATTCATGAAAAATTAGGAAAAATTCTAGCAAAAATTCACAAAAAATCAGTATAAATTGTCAAAAATTCACAAAAATTGTACACCATAATTCAGAGTTGTTTCCCCCTCGGGCCCTGGCCGGGCCGGAGACGGTTAGAGATGTACTGGGCGTGTCGGAGAACACGTATTGTCAGTGTCGCGGGCCTGCATACGCAAGGGGACACGCGGCACCTTACGGCTCGAGCGGATGGCCAATCCCGCAAACTTTTACGTGTTCTGTGAAACACTCGATATACTTTCGTGATCAGCAGGATATTAACGCTGCGTATTCGTCCAGATCATCATTCGCGTGAAGCTGGCCTCCTGTGGTTTCCGCGAGAACGTGCTGCTCGCGAGGAAGTTCTTCACGCTGTACAAGCTGTGCGAGGACCAGCTCAGCAAGCAGGTCCACTACGACTTCGGACTACGCAACATCCTGTCGTGCTTGCGCACCCTGGGAGCACAGAAGAGGGCCAACCCCCAGGACTCGGAGGAGACGACCGTCATGCGGGTGCTCAGGTGCGCGGCGGGAGCCTCTCTCCTGAAGAGAGGGGCGGTGCTGAGGTGGTGACTCTTGTGATAAAACTGTCACCCCACCGCGTCGGGCCGCAGGGACATGAACCTGTCCAAGCTCGTGGATGAGGACGAGCCTCTCTTCTTGACGCTCATCGAGGACCTGTTCCCGGGCATCAAGTTGGCCACGCGTACCTACCGGGACCTGCAGGCGGCCATCACGGGCGCGGTGGAGCAGGCGGGACTGGTGAACCACCCGGCCTGGAACCTCAAGCTGGTACAGCTGTACGAGACGTCCCTGGTGCGCCATGGGCTCATGATTGTTGGCCCCACCGGCGGGGGGAAGACGCAGTGCATCCAGACGCTCATGAAGGCCATGACGGAGTGTGGCAACCCGCACAAAGAAATGCGCATGAACCCGAAGGTATGGACGATTCTTTTCCCTTTTTTTAAATATCCCAGAAAAAAATCTAAATTAACCATAAAAGTATATAATTTAAAATACTTGTTTTTGCAGGCCATCACGGCGCCTCAAATGTTCGGGCGTTTAGATGTTGCCACCAACGACTGGACTGACGGAATATTTTCCACACTGTGGAGAAAATCTCTAAAAGTAAGTCAAGATGGCGCAAAAAAAAAAAATGCAAAGCGAGTTACACATGTGCTCATCGTTCGGATTAAACTTAAGGTTAAGAAAACCGAGACGACCTGGCTAGTTCTGGACGGCCCCGTGGACGCGGTGTGGATCGAGAACCTCAACTCGGTGCTGGACGACAACAAGACCCTCACGCTCGCCAACGGGGACCGCATCGTGATGGCCGTTAACTGCAAGCTGCTTTTCGAGCCCGACAACCTGGACAACGCCTCCCCCGCCACGGTGTCCCGCATGGGCATGGTGTTCATGTCGTCGTCGTGCCTGCCGTGGAACCCCATCCTGGAGGGCTGGCTGCTGCGCCAGCATCGCGAGGACGCCGCCGTCCTGCGCCCGCTGTTCGAAGCGCTCTACGAGGAGACGCAGCGCTTCCTCCTCACTCGCCTGCACGCCAAGATGCACATCCTGGAGGCGCTGTACATCCGCCAGTGCGCCGACGTGCTGGAGGGGCTCATGGTCCGCCACCAGGAGGCGCGTAAGTAACAGAGCCGGACCCTGCCGGACCCCGCTCGCGTGCGTGGGCTGGGGTCGCACCCAATGCGGAAACAACTCTGAATTTTGGTGTACACATTTTGTAAATTTTTGTGATTTTTTTGTGAATTTTAACTTGAATATTACCATTTTTTTGTTGGAATTTTCCAGAATTTTCCTGATTTTTTTGTAATTTTTTTCTAATTTATTCCTGAATTACGAGGTGCTCAAAAATTTCATAGTTCTTTCCCCCCCCTCCCACCAAGGAACTGTGTGGGACCCACCAGTGTTTCCGTCGGGTACCCGTCGGGACCAGGGCGGCGTCGGAAAACGACGAGTGCGAGAGAGATGGAGCTACGGTCCGCCTCCGCTTCCAACCTCTCGCTCCCACCTGTCGTTTCTAGACGCAGTTCGGGTCCCGTCCGGGTAGCCGTATGGTCAAACTGAAGCTCGCCACTTGAGTACGGTACTCGTGCGACAGGGGGCGCGCCGCAGCCCGGCAAAGAGGCGGACCCCATCGACGCCAAGCACCTGGAGCGCATGCTGTTGTTCTCCATCATGTGGAGCCTGGGCGCGGCGCTGGAGCTGGACGACAGGCAGAAGCTAGAGGAGTTCGTGTGCAGTCACGAGTCCAAGCTCAACTGGCCGCAGCCCGAGGTAAGGGCGCCACGCCTGTCCCCGCCCCGCTTCGCCCCGCCTCGTCCCCCTCTACCCACCTACCTTTCCCCTGCTTTACACGCGTGCTATGCCATAGCCGGGCGAGTCCATCTTCGAGTACATGGTTTCGACGAGCGGGGAGTGGGAGCACTGGAGCGCGCACGTCGAGGAGTTCTTGTACCCGGATGACTCGGTGCTGGAGTACGCGTCCATCCTGGTGCCCAACGTGGACAACGTCCGCACCGCCTTCCTCATCGACAACTGTGCGCGACACGGCAAATCCGTCCTGCTCATCGGTCGGTATCACCGTCCTGTTCATGTTTCGTATCTTTCTTTTTTTCACATATAAAAATTCGAAATTTGTTGAGACTTGCAGGCGAGCAGGGGACAGCGAAGACGGTAATGATCCAGGGTTACCTTTCCAAGTACGACCCGGAGGAGCATCTCTCGAGGGGTTTCAGCTTCTCCTTCGCCACCACGCCCAACATGGTACAGCGCACCATCGAAAGCTACCTGGACAAGCGCGTCGGGAACACGTACGGGCCGCCCAACGGCCGCAAGATGACCCTCTTCGTGGACGACATCAACATGCCCGTGGTCAACGAGTGGGGCGACCAGGTCTAGTACACGCGATGTCCTAAAAATACACAAGGTGGCTTCGTGCACCTTGGACTATGAATGTTTTCTTTTTAGATCACGAACGAAATCGTACGCCAGTTGATGGAGATGCGAGGCTTCTACTCTCTGGACAAGCCAGGCGACTTCTCCATCATCCAGGACCTCCAGTATATCGCGGCCATGATCCACCCGGGCGGGGGCCGCAATGACATTCCGAACCGTCTCAAGCGCCACTTTGCCATCTTTAACTGCACCCTGCCTTCAAACAGCTCCCTCGATCAGATATTCGGTGAGTCGTCGGTCTACGGCGTGTCCGAGGCGAACGCCTAGCCGCGTACCGTGTGTTTCTTTGAATGCATAACAGTGTTGCGGGTCGCCTACTCCATTCGCCCGTAAGGCGCCATGGCCCCTAAAGCCCTGTCGAGTATGCAATCCCGCAACACTGTTACGCATTCCAAGAAACACACGGTACATGACGTGCTTTCTTGCAATATTTTGCACGCGGCTTGTCGACGCGCAGGGGTCATCTCTCGAGGATACTTCTGCCGGTCCCGGTTCCGGAAAGCCATGGTGGAGTTTATGCCCCGGCTCGTAGAGCTGACCAGGGTATCATGGCAGCGCGTGAAGGCGCGCATGCTACCCACGCCGGCCAAGTTCCACTATGTGTTCAACCTGCGTGACATCTCACGCATCTGGCAGGCGAGTCCTACTGCTGAAGGATGGATTGTGTATCGGTAGTCCCGGCGAATACACGACAGTGTTGCGGGTCTGCCTACCCACGGGGCAATGGCGCCTTACGGCCAAAGTGCGTAGGCAGACCCGCGACACTGTCGTGTATTCGCCGGGACACCCCGAGGTTGGATCTCTTCGAAAATAATAGTACGCCTCCCCCCCCCCACAAAAAAATATTTAATAATTGAAAAGAAAAAAGAAAAAAAAGAAATCAAGAAGGAAAACACAGAAAAATCCGAAAAATCGAGAACAAATGAACAAAAAATTGAAAAATAATTGCAAAAAGTCAGAAATAGGAGGGAAAATATCAAAATTTATCAAAAAGTGGCAGAAATTTTCCTCGAAAAATCTAAAGAAAATTCAAAACAAAAATGAGTGATCCGTCCCCTCGAGACACCCGTTACTAAGCGGGGTGAGCGTGATGTGAACTTGTGGCGCTTCTTTCGATCTGGCAGGGCATCCTGACGATCCAGGACGCCGAGCTCAAGGACAAGACGACTGCGCTCAAGCTGTGGCGCCATGAGTGCACGCGCGTGATCGCCGACAAGCTGACCACGGCCGAGGACAGGGCGTGGCTGGACGATACGCTGACCCGCACCGCCGAAGAGCTCCTTGGCGAAGACTTCGCACACTTCAACACAGACGAGTGCTACTTCGTGGACTTCATGAGGGAGGCGCCTGAACCCACCGGAGATGAGCCTGACGACGCGTGCCTAGACCCGCCCAAGATCTATGAGGAAGTGCCGGAGTGCGTATCGACGAACAGTGCTCTTTTGTTTTTAATAATTATGAAAGAATCACCCTAAGGCTAGGCTATTAATGATGCTTTTATAACGTTTTACAGCTTTGATTACCTCAAGAAGTGGATCGTGTTTTACATGGACGGCTACAACCAGGCGGTTCGCTCGGGCTTCCTGGACTTAGTGCTCTTCCACGACGCCATCCAGCACCTGTGCATCATTTCGAGGATTATTCGCGCACCGAGGGGCTCCGCTTTGCTCGTCGGCGTTGGTGGTTCGGGAAAGCAGTCCATCACCAGGCTAGCATCTTTCATCGCCGGGTACAAGTCTTACCAGATTACCATCACCAGGACGTACAACGTGTCTAACCTCATGGAGGACCTCAAGTACCTCTACCGACTCGCCGGCCTCGAAGGCAAAGGGGTGAGTTGCCGTACACTCAAATTGACTGCTCTAAGAATTTCATGAAACTCAGTCAATTTTTCTTCTGTAACAGGTTTCCTTTATCTTCACGGACAACGAAATCAAAGACGAAAGCTTTTTAGAGTACATTAACAACGTGCTTAGTGCCGGCGAGGTAGCGAACCTGTTCCCTCGGGATGAGATGGACGAGATGCTTGATCAGCTCATCCCTATAATGAAAAAGGAGGACCCCAAACGACCCCCGACAAGAGATAATCTCAACGCATATTTCTTCTCCCGGGCGCGTTCGAACCTTCACGTCGTCCTGTGCTTCTCGCCGGTTAGTCATTTTAAGAAGTCAAAGCAGTGACGCTGATACGTTTTTTCGCCGAAATCTAAAAATATTTTTTTTCTAGGTAGGGGAGAAGTTTCGCGCGCGCGCACTTAAGTTCCCCGGGCTGATATCAGGCTGCACCATCGACTGGTTCTTCCGCTGGCCGAAAGACGCCCTCGTGGCCGTTGCCCAGCACTACCTCGCCAACTTCGACATCGTGTGCACCCCAGAGGTGAAGGAGTCCCTAATAGAGCTCATGGGCGTTGCCCATGACAACGTGGCGGAGTGCTGCACGTCGTACTTTGAGAAGTGAGTCATGGGTTCGATGGTAGACCATTTCACCAAAGCGCGTTTCGATATCTCGAAGAACAAGAATACCGGAAGAAGCGCAGCCAGCACTAGTTTTTCACTTGCATTTTGTCGGAATGTAAACCGTTTTGGACGTTTATTCGGCCTATTTGAAGTCGAGGAGTGCGACTCTAGAATTGAATTGAGCAAGTAATTAGCGCTGGTAGCGTGATTTCCGGTATTTTTGTTCTTCGAGATATTGATACGTGCTTAGGTGAAATGGTCCATTGCTCCTGCTGATCGGATGGCTCCTGACCCTTTTACCTTCCAGGTACCGGCGGCAGACGTACGTCACACCCAAGTCGTTCTTGTTCTTCCTGGACGCGTACAAGTCCATCTACACGGAGCGCAACTCGACCATAGCCGGGCTGCAGTCCAGGATGAGCTCGGGACTCAGCAAGCTCGCCGAGGCCGTGGTGTCGGTGGAGGAGCTGCAGAAAGAGATGCGGGTCATGGAGAAAGACCTTGCCGTGTCCACGGCGGCCGCCAACGAGGTGCTGGTGGCCGTCACCGTGCAGGTCAACGAGACGGAGAAGGTGAAAGCGGACGTGCAGGCGGTGGCGGCCAGTCAGCAGGAGCTCGTGGACGCCATCGACGCTGACCGCTCCGTGGCCAATGAGCGCCTCGAGGCGGCGAAGCCCGCCCTGGAGGCCGCCGAGAACGCCCTGCTCACCATCAAGTCCACGGACATCGCCACGGTGCGCAAGCTGGCCAAGCCGCCCTACCTCATCACGGTCATCATGGACGTTGTCATGGTTCTGTTCGGACGCCGCCTGGACCCCGTCAAACCCGACTACGAGCGCCAGTTCCTGGTCCCCTCTTGGGGGGAGGCACTCAAAGTCGTAGCCGACGTCAACTTTCTCAAGAGGCTGCAACAATTTCCCAAGGACTTGATCAACGAGGAGACGATCGACCTGATGGGCCCCTACCTCAACAACCCGCTGTACACGTTCGAGAATGCGAAAACGGCGTGTGGCAACGTGGCGGGACTTCTGTTGTGGACCGTGGCCATGGCGCAGTTCTACGGCATCAACAAGGAGGTGCTCCCGCTCAAGGTTCGTTATCCTGTTTCTCTCTCAGACCAGGCCTGCTCGTATTGCCATCCCTTTGCCTTTGACGCCGCTGTCGTTCTCACGTATTCCAGGCCAAGGTGGCCGTGGCGGAGGCCAAGCTGGAGACGGCCAAGCGTAAACTGGCCGAGGCGGAGGCCGTCCTGGCCGAGAAGGAGAGGGACCTCAACATTCAGAAAGAGCGGCACGCCGAGGCCATGGCCGCCAAGCAGGTGGTGCAGGACCAGGCGGACCAGTGCTCTGAGAAGATCAACCTGGCGCAGGGCCTGATCGGCGGGCTGGCGGGGGAGCGCATCCGCTGGCAGGAGCAGCTGGGACTGTTCTGGTCCGAGATCCAGCGGAACGTCGGCGACGTGCTGCTGCTAACGGGCTTCCTCTCGTACGCGGGGCCCTTCAACCAGGAGTTCCGCACCATGCTGCAGCGCGACTGGCTGGACGAGCTGGTGCAGCGCAGAATCCCCGTGTCGGGCAACATCAAGGTCACGGACTGCCTGACGGACCAGGCCACGGTGAGCGCGGGGGTGGGGGTGGGCTAGGGGAGTGTGTATGTGTATACTTCTCATCTGAGTGCTCCAAATTCATGACTGGAATGTGTTTTGAAAATGGTGATAGACGTCCGAGTGGAACTTGCAAGGCCTGCCCAGTGATGAGCTGTCCATTCAGAACGGAATCATTGTCACCAAGGCCTCCCGCTTCCCCCTGCTCATTGACCCGCAGGGCCAGGGCAAAGTGTGGATCAAGAACAAGGAGAAGGACTATGACTTGCAGGTAAGGAAGGGTGAAGTAGAAAATATTTGGCCTCTTTTTTTCTTAATTTTTTTTTTCTGTAATTACCAGCAATTGTCATTTGTGTCTCTAGATCACATCACTTAACCACAAATACTTCCGGAACCATCTAGAGGATTGTCTTGGCCTAGGCCGGCCTCTGCTTATTGAAGATGTGTTAGAAGAGCTGGATCCTTGTCTGGAAAATGTGTTGGAAAGAAATTACATCAAGATCGCTAACACTTACAAAGTCAAAGTGGGTGATAAGGAAGTTGATGTAAACACTGCTTTCCGTCTTTACATCACAACCAAGCTTCCGAATCCATCCTACACACCGGAGATCTCAGCTAGAACTTCTATTATTGACTTTGCTGTTAACTTTAAAGGTATTTTTAGAGAAGAGAAAAAACAAAAGGAACAAGGAAAAATATTTCATATTGAATGTTCAGAATTCAATATTACTTTAATTTGTAGGTCTTGAAGATCAATTACTAGGTCGGGTAATTTTAGCAGAAAAGAGAGAAATGGAAATGGAGAGGATTAATTTAGTGACAGGTATAACTGAAAATAGAAGAAAAATTCAGAATCTTGAATCAAATCTTCTCTTGAAGCTGACCACAGTACAAGTGAGAACTGCAATTCCTGCGTACCATTAACATTGTTTTTGTATTTTTTATGAAACTCATTCTTCCTCTGCTCTGACAGGGCTCCTTGGTAGAGGACCCAAGTGTTATGGAAATGCTTAATGTAACCAAAAATACAGCACAAGAAGTTCAGAAAAAATTAGCGGTAATGTTGTAAAGTCAGCGGAATGTTATTACAACCTAATTTTAAAAATTACAGAAATAAAAGAAAAATGTTATTTTTCTGTTTAGGTTGCCGATGAAACCGAGAAAAAAATAAATGCCGCTCGTGAAGAATACAGACCAGTGGCTACGCGAGGTTCTGTCTTATACTTCCTTATTGTTGAAATGGCCTCTGTCAATTGCATGTATCAGACTTCACTTGTGCAATTCCTTGAACGGTTTGACATCTCTATGGAGAGGTAGGCATGGGTTGGTATGGGTGTTGCAAATCTAAAAATAACTCTCAGTCCCATAGCACTAACAAATTCTTTTTCTTTCGCAGATCTCAGAAGAGTCCTATCGCTGCCAAGCGCATTGGATTCATTATTGACTATCTTACCCTGGATGTGTTCCGATTCAAGTGTCGAGGGCTCTATGAGAATGATAAGTTCCTGTTTGTATTACTTATGGCCCTCAAAGTAGACCTCCAGAGAGTGCACATTACACCAGAAGAGTTCCAGACTTTCCTCAAAGGTAAGTGCCCCCCCCCCTCTCCCCCTCCCTAACCCTGCCAGAGCCCCTGCGAGCTCTCACCGGCCGGCCCGTTGCGCTTGCGCGCGCACCCGGTTGCCTACACCGCCGCTGTAAGGCGTTAAGTCGACCACGCCGCGCTGTCCTGTGCAGGAGGCGCCGCGCTAGACCTCAAGTCTGTCGCACCGAAGCCCTTCAGGTGGATCACGGACACCACCTGGCTCAACCTTGTGCAGCTATCCAACCTCAAGCACTTCGCTAGTATACTTGGACAGGTGCGGAGAGCACAATTACCCTAATTTTTATTTTCATTTGAAAGCTCCCAAATTCTCTGAAATCGGGTTCTTTTTTGTTTTAGGTAACAGCTAACGAAAAGGGGTGGAAATCGTGGTACGAAAAGGATGCGCCTGAAAACGAAGTCCTGCCTGACGGATATCACTCATTAGACGTGTTCCGTAAACTTCTCGTCGTAAGGTAGGCGCTTGAGCGCCGCCGAACCAAATACGAATAAGTTTTGTTCATTTGACAAACCCCTTTGTTTATCACCCCCAGGGCGTTCCTCCCCGACCGCACACTGGCGCAGTCCCGGAGGTACGTCATGTCCTCCCTGGGGCCCCAGTTCGCCGAGCCGGTCATCACGAACCTGGAGGCGATGGTGGCCGAGTCCCGGCCGCTCACCCCGATGGTGTGTTTCTTGTCCATGGGCTCGGACCCCACGCCGGGCATCGAGGCGCTCGCCAAGAAGATGGGCACGACCTGCAGGAACATCTCGATGGGCCAGGGCCAGGAGGTGCACGCGCGCAAGCTCGTCCAGAGCTCCATGGAGGAGGTGCGTACGGCCCCGCCGAGGAGTTGCGTCCGCGGCTGAAATCCAGCAAGCGCCCGTATTCGCACCGGCCCGGGTGTTTGCAGGGCGGCTGGGTGCTGCTCCAGAACTGCCACCTGGGACTGGAGTACATGGTCGAGCTTACGCTCCTGCTGAACGAGACAGAGACCGTGGACATTAATTTTAGGCTGTTCATCACCACCGAGGTGTCGACACAATTCCCCATCAGCTTGCTGCAGATCTCCATCAAGTTCACCTACGACCCACCCCAAGGTAAAATCTCAGTAATTGTTTTTTTTCTTCGAATGCGGTGTAAACTTGACTTTAATGTGTAAAATGCCCCTCCCCCCTCTCCCCTCAGGCATACGCGCAGGACTTAAGTCGACGTACTCCAACATGGACCAGGAGCTGCTGGAGTTCACGAGCATGCCGCAGTGGATCCCGCTGCTGTACACGGTGTCGTTCCTGCACACCATCGTGCAGGAGCGGCGCAAGTTCGGCCCGCTCGGCTGGAACATCCCGTACGAGTTCAACTCGTCCGACTGGTACTCGTCCACGCTATTCATCCAGAACCACCTGGAGGATATGGACCCTAAGCGCGGCATCAGCTGGAGCACGGTGCGCTACATGATCGGGGAGGTCATGTACGGCGGCAGGGTGACCGACGACCTGGACAAGCGTCTGCTCAACACCTTCGCGAAGGTGAGCATCTCCTTCCACAGGTTTGCGCAATGCTACGTTTTTCTTTGACCGGACTTGACGATCTGCCCCAGGTGTGGTTCTCGGACAAGCTCTTCGAGGACAACTTCGTGTTCTACACGGGCTACCCGGTAGTCAAGTTCCCTCAGGTGGAGCAGTACCTTGCCTACATCGAGGAGATGTCGCCCACCGACCCGCCCATGGTCTACGGCCTGCACTCCAACGCCGACATCACGTGCGTAGTGTCCTCTCGTCCCGAGGTTTTAGGCTGCCCCGAGGGGGGGGGGGGTATCATTCATACAAAATGTGTACAATGATTTTGTTGACTTTTTTGTTGTTTGTTTTTGTTCGCTTTTCTTTTCTAATTTGATTTTTCTTTTCATTTTTCGAGGAAAATTTCTCCTTTTTTGATAAATTCTGATCTGTTTCTTCATTTCTGAATTTTTTCCAATTCTTTTGTTTATTTTTCTCGATTTTTCCAATTTTTCTGTATTCTTCTTCTTGATTTTTTTTTAAAAAATTATATGATTTTTTTGGGGCCGAATTATGATTTTACGAAGTAAATTCCCCCTCGGGCTGCCCTTCTCCTCCGCGACCCCATCGTGTATGGCTCTGTGTCTGAGTGTGTGTGCAGGTACCAGACGAGCATGACGACGCGGACGCTGAGCACCATCGTGTCGGTGCAGCCCAAGGAGTCGTCGGGCGGCGGCGGCGAGACACGCGAGCAGGTCGTCACGAGGTTGGTGCAGGGCATGCAGGCCTCGCTGCCGCCCGACTACGACGGTTTCCAAGTCATGGAGAGGTGAGTGCGGTGGGGACTGTGCTAGGGGCTGCGAGACGTACAGTCTGTCCTAACACCACTCCCGGGCCCGGGTTGACTCACCACCAGGCTCAAGGCGATGAACCACCTGGCCCCGATGAACATCTTCCTGCGGCAGGAGATCGACCGTATGCAGAAAGTGATTAGTGTGGTGAGGATCACTCTCCGAGACCTGCTGCTGGCCATCGAGGGAGCCATCATCATGAACGAGGTGAGACGAGACACACTAGCCGCCGCGCCGCGGCACGGAGCAGGGGTCAAGTACCTGCTCGGTTCTGCCCCAGTCCAAGGGGGAAACAATTCTGATTTTTTTGTGATTTTGTGAATTTTCGTGAATTTTTGTGAATGGTTGTGAATTTTTACATTAATTTTCCTTAAGTTTTTGTGTATTTTCTTGAATATTCCTGAATTTTGTAAATTTTCCTGATTATTCTGAATTATTCTTATTCTGAATTATTCTGAATTTTTCTGACTTACGAGATGTACAAAAATTTAAAAGTTGTTGCCCCCTTGCCCCAGTCCCTCCGCGACGCCCTGGACAACATCTTCGACGCGCGCGTACCCACGGCGTGGAAGCGAGGCTCTTGGGAGTCTTCGACGCTGGGCTTCTGGTACGCCGAGCTGATCGAGCGCAACCAGCAGTTCTCGACCTGGCTGCACGACGGCCGGCCGCAAATGTTCTGGATGACGGGTTTCTTCAACCCCACTGGTCAGTGCTGAGACCTCCACAGTTAATGCTGTGCAATTTTAATATTTTAAATAAAGGAAAATTTTTACATGTTCTTATCCATTGCTCTCTTCAGGTTTCCTGACGGCGATGCGACAGGACATCACGCGCGCGCACAAGGGCTGGGCGCTCGACCAGGTCGTCATCACCAACTCCGTCTCCAAACATCTCAAGGAGGAGTGGAAGCCTAATCCGGTGAGTCCTTGCTCCGCATCCCGGTTCTGTTCTCGCGGGCTGCAGCAGCGCCCAGCCCGCTCCGCCCCGCCCTGCCGCACGCCTCGCGCTAGACTGACATTCCGGCCTCCTCTGCCTCCTCGTAGCAAAGGGAAGACGGCGTGGCGGTGTACGGACTGTTCCTCGAGGGCGCGCAGTGGGACCGCAGGAGCAGCCAGCTCAAGGAGTCCCACGGCAAACTCATCTACTCGGCCATGCCCGTTGTCAACATTTCCGCCGCCATCCTCACCGGGCCCCGTGACCCCAAGTTGTACATGGTGAGCACCACCCGCCGCGCCCCGCCCCGCCCTCGCCGGCCCCCGGGGCCCTGAGCTTGTTCTTGCCACCAACTCAGCTTGACTTGACGACGATTAAAGTGACGTGCTTGAAGCGAACGCAGCCTAAGTCGCGGGCCTCATCTAATTGTCCCGGAGTCGACGTCCTGCGTCCTCGGTCGGTCGGTGGGAGTGAGAGAGTGCGAGAGAGCCCCCGTCAACCCGGACGAGGTCGGGCACAAGGTCGCGCCCTCGCCCCTGCCGCGCCCCCGCCGCGCCGCCCCACATCGCTGTGCGACCCGCACGGCGCCCGTGTCACCTGTCCCTGTCTGCTCCGGGAGCCTTGTACAACAGACGCACCGCTGATTGAGTTTCGAGTTAGCGACGTTCGTGTCCGTCAGCTGAGAGGAGGAGCAGAGCTGAGTGTCGGCGCTCAGCCGGCTGCACTTCAGGTGTGCGGCTCCCGGGCGCTCCCGGGCTTGCGCCTGCGCCTCGGGCTCCCCCAACCCTCTTATGACCGGATGGTGGCCGGATGGTGTCAGACTTGACACCTTTTGCTGCTCGCCTCTCCACTCCTCAGTCCTCCCGCCTCAGTCCATGTCCGGTGTGCAGAACGGTGGCGTCGCCGCCTCGCAATCCTTTCGTTCTCAGTGACACCGGTGGATCCTGGTCCCGATACGTAGTGCACCCCGTCGACGAATCGCTCAACATTCGGAAAGTAAGCAGGAGCGCGTGGGTCGGGCAGGCGCGGCGCGAGCTTCCAGCAGAGCTTCTCTTGGCTGGTGTGGTGTGGATAGCGTAAGCCGGCGTGAGCTCATGAGGACGCTGCCCTATACTGTTGAAAACGCTTTGTGCTTTACCGCGTGACCTTAAGCTGGCTGAAATCGACGCCTTGATGTTGCTTATCTCGACTGCGATTCAGGGATTGTCGACAGTATTACCGCTTTACGTTCTACTGTACAAGAGATCAAAGGATTTTTATTTTATCTGAGCGTGCAGTGAAGAGACAAAGGACGGGAAGATGGGTGAAATGGCTCAAAAATTAATTTCTGTGCATTTTCTTTGTGTATTAGATAGCTTTCCAATTATTTATTTCTTTCCTTGGCAATATCTTAGACGATTTCCTCTGTGGAGAGCACTATCAGTCCGGCTGGGCCGCTGCACACATGACTGCATCCGCATCTCTCGAGTAATCGCTGATTCGCTTGTCGTGCTCTGATGGATCAGCAAGACAGCCATAAAGCAGACGGGCAGGGGCGGTGCGGCAGGCCAGCGGCGTTCTGGTGCCAATTGGCTCGCACTCGCTCGCTAATCTCGATGGAATTGGATATTTGGCGAGGCGACCTACCAGTACCCCGTGAGGGTTTTCTCTCGGCCGCGGAGTATCGCCGCTGGGACTCCCCTGTCTGTTTATCACTACCCCCGCCATTTCTAGCTTTTTCACAGTCGTTATTTTGAAATATACTTATTATTAGTTCTGCTTGATGAATTACCATGAATCTAATTCCTATTTTCTTACTCTTTCTAATAGTGCCCGGTCTACAAGAAGCCGCGTCGGACCGACCTGACATTCATTACAAACCTCTGGCTGACAAGCCAGAAATCGCCAGATCACTGGGTGCTGCGAGGTGTTGCTCTGCTGTGCGACACCAAGTAAAACTTCTCGCATTGCTTGTGGTGTTTCTAGCCTTTATTTTCATTTGTTACCTTGTATTTCTTAGTTATCATGACAAAGGCTTTGTAAAACCTTCCAAGAAACCAGCTTAATCAAGCTAAATCTAGTGTTGTCTGGTTAAAAATTTTATTGGGGCTGTGAGTATGTGCATATGTTAAACTTTTGGTGTGGGTGTACATTTTCTTTTTGCAAGTAAGATTGATTTTTAAAAGTTTTTATTATAGATGTTTTTATTAAAATATTGTACAAACGTCTAGACTGTTGGAAAATGCTATTCTATAAGGTTTAAACAAAGATTAAAATTTTATTCCAAAAATAAAATATATTTTTCATTTGAGTAAAAGACCTTAGTACATTATCAATATTGTTAAAATTAGTATATCACAGTCTACTTATATTAAGAAATATTAAATATTTTGTACTTCTATTACAACTTTTTGGACTGTCTCAGATGAGCATATTTACTTGGAAGTAGAGTCAATTTTAGAATCGTTGGCTGTTTGGGACACAACCTGATAATCTCTACTGCATGTGTCAGCTGGAACATCAAAAAAGTAATTAATTTCGAACATTATATTTTTAAAGGTATTCTTCTTAGCTGCCCTCTAGTCAACCATTTACTTTTGTAATTTTCTTACCAGTTGGCTTGCTGGGCACTTGAAGGAAAAAGACATGAAGAACAAAATGGACAACTGCGCATGTCAAAGCCAACCCACTGTACATAAGGAATGATGATGATCCACCAAACCTTTGGTATAGAACTCCTCCAGCCAAGCTTCCAATTGCATACCCTAAAATTTTAAAAGAGAGTTACAATTCAACCTGAAACAATATTTTTCAAAGCAGATATTGTATGAACATGTCGTAACCAACCAAAGCCATCATCCATTCCTGCAACAAGGCCTTGCATAGTGGCTGACGTTCCTGGTGGAGCCACGGCACTAGCATATGCAACTATAGTAGTGTAACAAAGGGCATATGATGGACCTTGTAGGAAGAACTCGGTGGGAAGAAGCCACCAGGGATTGTTTGCAAATGATATTAACCCCAACCGAAGAGCATAGAATACAAAGCTCAGTGAGAGACAATACTCGTATCCTAATTTTTCAATCATTTTTCCTGTAAAATTTATAGTGTCTTACTTAGTTTACGCCTTCCAAAAACTTTTTCTTTTTAAAGGATTTCATAAATATGTATTTACCTGCATAGGAGAAAAAGATTACCTCTCCTCCTAGAGTTTCTGCAGCTATGACAAGACCCTCTATGAGCTTAACATGTGACATTACTCCTGAGGCCATAGCTAAATCCTCCAAATACCAGAACATGAAATAAATTATGAAACTGTCACATATTCCAGCAAATGTGGCAAATATTAAAAATATGACAATGTGTCTGTGTTTAAGTAGACTAGCTACATCAGCAAGAATGCTTTCGGATTTAGGTAACTTAGGAAGCTGTTTAGGAAATGATACAAATAAAATTGAAATTTACAATAATTTTTGAACAATATTAAATTTTTTCCAAGAGAAGAGAGTAATTTTTACCTTGAGTTTTGTGCAAGTGAATATGTCTAGTAAACCAAAAATGAGCACAAGTAAAAAGGCAGGTGCATAATTTTTCATGCTGTCGTCTGTAGAGAAAAGGTCAATGACATAGCCAGCTAGAAGAGCGGACAGACCAAATCCAATTGCTCCAAAAACTCTTTGTCTTCCGTACCCCATTTCTCCACCTTCGCCTATGAGACAAAGGTAGTTGATTAAATCAACCTGAAATATTGCTATAATTTACAGAAAATCATTCTTATCTTACCCAGGACATCAAAGCAAATTGCATCGCTTATACTATTAGCAACATTGTAACCGATACTCCCAAGAGCCATCAGAATTACAAAACTCCAAAATGTTATCGTTGAGCACATGTAGTACGCATCATCCAGAACTGGTTCACATAAAATATCGTAACTATCTGAGACATTGTTTTGGCACAGTTCACCAACATTTTTTGCTATTAGGCATTTCTCTGAAGTCAAGTGACTTGTATTGCCTTCCCTTTTCTTTTTCTGAGCAGTCCATGTGCAGTTGTATGTATTTTCCTCTACAAGAGGATAATTTTTCTGCAACCACAAATCATCATAGATCATGTCATAAAAATTCCACAGAATTAGTTGTTGAAATTGCTTTTTATGTGATTACAAACCTCTTTAGTGTTGCATGAATTTATTTCTTGGCATGAAATATTGTTAACAGTAAATGGATGGATGGAGGCAGCAGGTACAAAATATAGTAATATGTGGGCACCACACATTAAACAAATTACTGATATAAAAAGTAGCTTTCTCTGTCTCTGTAGGCAATAAAAATACATGTTGTAGCTGTCAAAGGCTGGTTTTCAAAAAAATAAAAAACTTGTTCTCTCTCGTGGCTGAACAGAGAGTTACTTACTTGAAAGTAGTCGGCCAAGTAGCCAAAGGCTGGCTTAGCAACAAGGAACAAAAGAGGCAAAACTGCTGAAACAGTTCCCATGACAATTTCAGATATTCCTAACTGTTTTCCAAAAACAATAGTGAATGGTAATATTGGTCCCATGGCTGCAATATAACAAATAATATACATATACATTAATTTCTGTTTAAAATTAATTTTCTTAAGGTGATAATTTTTTCAGAAACTGACAGGCCATGAAAAAAAAGAAATGTGCCTTAACAGGCAGTAGTTTGGCATTGAATTTCACCATTTTGGTGTCTCTTTAATATTAATTTGCTGTCCAGACTTTCCTCTTGAATTGAATTGAAATCCTGAAATAAAGATATAAATGCAAATTAAATCCGATACTTGTGGTGCTGTGGTACAAAGTGGCGTGGGGGCCGTAATATGTGAGGCCACCACCCCCACCCCGTTTTCCCCTCCTGCTTTGCTTTTTTCTGACCCTCTCTACCCCCAACACCCCTAAGAAAGCGCCGGGTGGGTTGGCAATAGTTAACAGTTCGGTCAGCCTGCCTGAAAGTCCCTCTAGCCGTTCAGTCCTGCACATTCTCTGGTGCCGCCCACACCTAGGTGCACGGGAACTCGTCAATTTCATACGGACAATGCTCTGTTCCCAATTTTCATCATCCCTTGGCGGGGCGGGGTGGGGCAGGTCAGGACGAAGCGCGGTGGGAGCGACGGCCTAGACGGACGGGGAAGGCCCAGCAGGCGGGAGAAGGAGCCGGCGTTTAAAAAACACTTACTTACCGCTTGGCTGGTCGGGTCGGGTCGGGCCCACCGTGACCGCGGTCCTCCGGCTTATCTATGCATTGACACGTTGAGCACACACTTGACAGCCGCGGCGAGCAAAGGTCAGCCCGGTATGTGAGTGTGAGTGGTCGCGGGCCCAGGTCGAGGCCTGTCCCGGCCCTGACGCCGCGCCAGTCTCAGGTCCACCGGCTGTCCCGTCCTGCAAGCGGGTTCAGGGTATCGTTCAGCAGTGTACTCTCTCTCGCTCCTTATGGACCTGCCCCGTGAGAGACGAAGACGCCGTGCGGAATCGCCCTGCTGTCTTGTCCTGCCCGGGCCGGGAGTGTGCGCGCCTAGAGACCGGAGGACATCAGCTGGGAAGGTGGCGGGAGCAAGAACAGGAGGCGCACTGGTCGGGCTGGGCCGGGCAGGGCAGGTCCGGGGCTGGGCTTGCGAGGAGTGTGGGCTCCGGTCCGGCTCCAGTCTAGAGCACTGCCGTGGCACGTGGCTCGAACGAGCCTGTTCCTGTTGGGGCTCCGGCACTGCCACGGGCACCGACTCACCGTTACGCTGACCCAAAGGCGCGCTTCGAGCGAGACATCGGGCTGCGCCGCTGGGGCGGGGCGGGGCGGGGCGGCGGGCGGGGCCGCGGGCCGGGTGATGCGAGGCGGGTTTACACCGATAAGAGGCACCGGGCGGGGCGGGAGTGTTGTCCCAACGGCATCAGCCCTCTCTCCTCGTCGCTGGGATGGTCGCTGGGTACGTCCACCCCGGCTGAGGCGCCTGCGAGTGAGTGAGAGCGGGTAGAGCGAGCAGACGCGGCCAGGGCCGCCGTCGACTCCGAACGCAGCCGACTTGGCTCGTTTAGGACCCCATGTCTCTTGTAAATTCCCCCCTCTCTCTCTCTCTCCACCCCCACCAAGCCGCGACCGCCACCTCCTCCTACGCTCCCTTACCATTCCACTATACAGTAAAGCAAACGCCTGCATTCCGAACGCACCAGGCCCCTCTCGGCCTTCCATCTAGGCGGGTTTTTCCTGAAGAAGCGTCCTGAGAGTAGGAGGAGGCAGGTGGGGCAAGGCTCGGCCTGTGCTCGGCTGGGCTGCCTGAGTGCGGAGCTTCTTCTCCTCCTCGGTGAAGCGCTCTCAGCGCTCACTAATAATGTGTGGCGCAGACGCTCTGGCGAGCGGTGCTCTTCATCGGCGAGATTAATTAAGCGCGCGTGGTTTAAGCCTCGGCTCGCCGCGCCGCGCGCTCAGCCGCCAGCAGTTGTCACCCCGCCCGCCCGCCCGCCCGGCCCCAGGCCAGGCCCGCCAGGCCGCACCCGCCGCACCCGTCCCATCAGCTGATTACTTTGTACACACATTGTCGCCCCGCCCCGCCCCGCCGTGCTGCGCCTTGAGCTGCGCCAGTCGACGAATGACTGACTGACTGCGGTGTCCCGCTCCGCCGCAAAGCGCCTTTGCTTTCCTCAATGCCTCACTTCTTGTCACTGATTGAGCGGACTGGCTCGTCATGGTGATGCGTGTGCGTGAGCTAGTACCGGCATACGCAGCAGCTGTTCTGTATGCCACGGGCGCAAATCGCACTGACGGAAGGAGGCTTTTGGCTGTGGTGCGACTCACCAAATGATGCGGCCGGTCTCAGCTGTGACTGTGTTGTGTGGAGAGGAGGAACTGTGGCGGCGGTTGGAGGGGGTTATAGCTGGTGTGAGGTGGGTTGGCAGCGCGCCTGCGTTCTTCCCCCACCTCTGCCTCTTCTCTTACGACGGAACTTACAGCGGAACAGTCCATTTGTCGCCGATTTCCCAAATAAAAGAAGATGAGAAAGCTGATATGGCAAAGAAGCCGGTTGGGGTCAAACCAGGCACCTGCAGAGCGGTGCAATGCAGTTGCAGTGTTGATTCTCGCGCGACCATCCGAAGTCGCCGCGCCGGCAAAGCTAGCAGGACGCTCCGGTCACCGAGCCAGTGGTGCCAACCGTCGCACATCACGTTACATATTTCCACGGTACGCATGTAGACTGCTCTTGAAGCCTGGTAGTGACTTTTGTGTATATAAATATACCTAAATCGGCTCATTTTAGCTATGGAAATGTATTCTAAAAAATCTTCAAACCCTTTTCACTGTGAATAATCTTAAGCTCTGAAAGATTATTCGCAGAGGAGAAAGCAGACTACAAATACTACAAAGAATACCTTTTCACGCCATGCACGTATCTATGTTTAAATCTTGCTTATGTCTGATTTTATTATTTTAACATTTATAGGCATTTATCTATGTTAATTAAGTCGTAATTATATCCAGACACTATGTCAATTGTGCGAACTCTCTGTTCAGCATTTTTGCGTAGAAGATCCGCCGGTTCTCTTTCTGCTGCAAGTTTGTATTCCCAGTGCAAATCATACAGACATGTTGTAATGAAATGTTATCAATGCATTATTTCAGAGTTTAATTAATTTCTAACTAGAATGAAAGTTGGAATGAGCTAGAGCATAATTATCGTACTGTCATCGTGTTTTTATGATTTTGCAGACGACACAGATTTGCTCCTTAATTCAACCAAAGCTCACGATGTTGACCCAAACAAACTAGAGGATGAACAACCAGTTCACGAATTTATAAGAAATAAGCAGTATGCAGTGCTACTTTGTTATCATGGGGAAAATTATCTAGGACTTCAATTGTACGAGTCTCTAATTTTAAAATGATGCTTAATCATAAATTTGTTGCAATGTGGAAAAAAGAAAGTGTGTGAATTTGTCCAAACGTGATTTCTATTTATTCCTCAGCAATGATAATGGACCAACCATTGAAAGTCACCTGTTCGCTGCCTTAATTCGTGCAGGATTTGTGAGCAAATCAGATTATAAGGAAAGTCGATACAAACTTAGATACACCCGTGCTTCAAGAACTGATAGTGGTGTTTCTGCTCTACGACAAACAATTTCCCTCAGTCTCCGTGAGTAAAATATAAGATTTACTAGATTTAAACAAATGCAAATTTTGTAAAATACCTTTTCTTATAGCTAGAGAATTCAATGCTGATGAGTTAAATGCCCATTTACCATATGATGTACGTGCTGTCGGGTCTATCAGAGTAACAAAATCATTTGATGCACAAAAGTGGTGTGATCATCGTTCATATTGTTATATTATGCCAAGTTTTGCATTGTGTAACTGGATGAATGAAAGCAAGATTAGAGTTAGTTACCGGGCTGATGCCTATACTTTAAGCATGACCAATGAAATTTTTAAAGTCTTTGAAGGGACTCATAGATTTCACAACTATACTGTAAAAAGGTGAAGTTCATTGACATATTACAGAAGTTCAGTGTGTTGTTATAAGCTTAAATGTTACACCAAAATTGTTTTTGTTTTCCTCTTACAGAGACATGTGGGATAAAAGATCAGTGAGGTCAGTTCTTAGTGCATCAATATCAAATGTATTTTTATATGGGGATTTGGAAATGGTTGCATTTCATATCAAAGGTATGCATTCTTTTGAAAATTGTCGCTACAGCATTTCCTGCTTGCCACGTCAGTATTTTCATTTAAGTTTTGTTGTCAGGGAAAAGCTTTATGCTTCATCAAATCCGGCGAATGATAGGAATGACAATTGCCATCATGCGAGGAAGGGCTACTCCTGATTTTATTCAGAACAGTTTTGAAAATCCACTGCTGCCAGCCCCTACTGCTCCTTCTCTTGGATTAATATTAGAAAAGGTGTGAACAGAAGATCACATGGAAAAAACCTTCAATGTTGCATTTAAAAAAAAATAAAATTATGGCTTTTTTTTTCCAGCAATATTTTGATAATTACAACAGACTCCATAAAAAGATGCCGCCCCTTGTCTGGGATGAGTATGACAGTGAAGTAGAAAAGTTCAAGCATGAAGTAGTTGTGCCTCGCATTGTGGAAGTAGAACTGAAGGAAAATTCGTATCCTTTGACAAGCACTAATTTTCAGCCTGTCTTTACAGTCTCTAAATTCCTACGAGTATCCTTAACTCAAGCCAGTATGGAAAATTATTTGCGTGACGTAAAAAAACATTCATTTACAAAGCATCCAGAGAGTAGTAAATTAACTACCTTAGGGGAATGGAAGGGTCTTGAACTGGATGAGGAGGATGTAAAAATAATAGCTAAGTATCAAAAATAAAGTTTTCCATTGAAACTGAAATTTTATTAAAAATGTACACAATAGGTTTCCTTGCCTTATCACTAAAATGTAAAGTGTCTAAACAAATGATACACTGTTAACAAATGAACCTGGGGAGACTAGCTGCAAATTTCTCCACGCACACAAAAACTACAGTAAACGTTTTATGGCAACAAATAAATACACTGCAATTTGCTCTACAAATTATATTATAACATCACTTGGTTTAACTCTTATCACAGAACCAGGAAATATGTTCATCAGGCTATTGAACAATGATTCTCAGACTGATGACCACAAAATAATATGACTTAAAAAGCCACTTGGCCATCTGAACCAGAGTGCGCAAACATTAAAATTTTTACTTTAAAGAAGTCTGAATTAACAGATTAGGAAAATATTTTGCTAAATCTGATGACACTTAGCCATCTAAGCTAGAGTGTGCAATGAAGAAATTTAGCAAATAACGGGATTTAAAATTTAGAAAACACTTGGCCATCTCAACCAGAGCATTTTACAGCAGAAGATCACCTCATTTCTCAAATTGAGCTGTAGAGGAAGAGCCTTTAACCGCTCAGCTTGTTGAACAAATACTCATCAAAGAGATACACAGACAGGCTAGCGTCAGGTCCTTTGGACAAGCTCTTCAGATCAGCGGTGTGGCCAGCCAAGTTGCGGATGGTATCAGCATGGCCCTCAATGAATGCCTCCTCCAAATAATGGTTCAGCTAGTAAGGAAATATAAACATTAGAATTGTTTCCCAAATCATAGTTGAAAGAAAAAATTGACGAGAGCAATAGCTTACTTCAGGATCCTTAGATTTCTTGTGAAGGTTGAAAGCCTGTTTAGCAAGAGACTTCTGGATGTCTAGGGCACGAGCCAAACCCTCAAGTTCACGCAGCTCATACACAACCTTCTTCACATTACCCTATACATAAAAAATGAAGTGATAAGACTGGGAATGGCCTAAAAGCAAGTGATGCGTTTAATAATGTGTTTTACCTCTGTGAGTTTGTCATCCTCACGGTGATCGAAGTCCATTCGTCCTCCACGCTTGGTCATATGCTTGATCAAATCTTGAGCATGATTCCAGGCTTGATCAGACAAAATGCGGAACAGCTTTTCAAAGCCTGGTCTGTTTGCCTCATAGCTGCCAAAATGGGTTGACTAAAACAAAAGAGAATTTCCATGAGGATGCATTTCAGCTTGGACTATAAAATACTGTAAACTTCTTGAAAGGCCTCCTACCATCAATAGATACTGGAAACTACGAGTAATGTGGGTGTTCACATAGTTTGACATTTCTTCCATGACACTGCCAGCATTACCATAGACAGCATTGCAGTTGGTAGATGAAGACTCCTCTGAACCAGCACTACAGGAGATAGAGATGTCATGATAGCAGTAATTTTCAGATTCTGCAATAGTTTCCGCACTGGCTAAGGCCACGACAAGGGCCACAGCCACAAATCCCAACAGGCCCTTCATTGCGTATGAATCACTGGACACCGTCTGAAACAAAACGTGACAGACGATATTTGACCACCATATCAGCAAAGTGGAGGCGTGCATAGGACCACAGTGCCGTGGTGCAGTACACCCGAACCGCAGACTACCGATGACTAACACAAAGAGGTAATTTAAAACGCAAAAATCACTCTGGTCAGGTTAAGAGTTCGGGCGGAAGAGGTGGCGACCGCTCCGGCCACAGCACAGAGACAGAGACCTCTCCGAGATAAAGAGAGGTAGCATGGGTATTGATGGGGAGTACAAACCTGCCGAGACGATGAAACGCTAAACGGGACGCTAGGCGACTGTGCGAAAGACGACTCGAGCTTGAACTGAGCAGGTTGGTTGAAGTTGCACCACAAGCAGCTCGCAGCTCCCACTCGATTCTGAGTCTGGTCTGCGCTTTGTTTGCGCCTATCGGGATAACCAAGTCACATGACCCATACCGCCAAGCTCAAAAATGTGCGCGCCAGATGACAACATTTTAAATAGTCGAACAGGGAGTCCTGTCACATGTAATCAACGTTAGGTGACTAATGAAGACACCGGTGGAGGCTCGAATGCGAAATTAATTATTTAAAGCGTTTTCAGTACGAAATACAAACCATACCGGCTTTCACTCAAACTTGAGATTCGGCGAAACTTTTGAGGCTGACTGTCGCACGCATGCGCAGACGACTACTGCGCACGTCCCTAGTACAGTCAGCTGACCCGTGGGGGGAAAAACAGCACTAGCGCTAGTCTCAGGCGTGTTTTCGAGTGGATTCCGTGGTCAAATGCGACGGACCTTACACTGATTCTTGGCTACCGACCGAGTAAGCGAGTGTGCGGAGGAACCTTCTGCATCAGTGCATGCAAAGGTTGTCGTGAGGCAGGTAGACCCCAAAGCCAGTTTCGCTTTGTCACTTAAGGTGTGTCATCGGACTCTGAGCGAGTGTGAGCCTAACCTCTCCGTTTCTGGCAGGGCTTCAGTCCAAGTCTAGTGCGTCTTCAGATACGACGTCGAGGCGCAGCTATCCAAAATGTCCCCGTTGTACGCGTCCGTGGCGGTCTTGGCCGTTTTGGCCCTCTCCACGAGTGGAGTGACATCCTCCAACGAGAAACTGCATTGTGAGTATGATTCGGTGATCTGCCAGTGATTCCTCGGATTAGGCTTTTGTCCGGGGAAGTGTTGTGATCTCTAGAACCGGAGAGGCCCGTGAAGTGATTGCGCTCGATAAAAGCGCTACATTTCAGCAGATTTGTATGTAATTCATTTCATGAGAGCCGGTTTCCTGAAATTCGTTTATTCTGGCACATATATCACATCTGCAACCGGGACTGTTGTGATGCAAGAGGGCGCTGTTGTTCTGTAAAGAGTATTCATTTAGAGATGTTGCGTACTTGATTCAGGCACTTGTATTATTTTGCAGTTGACTCAATTTTAA
Source organism: Frankliniella fusca (assembly GCA_029379305.1). NCBI lineage: Eukaryota > Metazoa > Arthropoda > Insecta > Thysanoptera > Thripidae > Frankliniella > Frankliniella fusca. The sequence goes on from JAHWGI010000979.1 coordinate 2,208,726, forward strand.
CTTATTATTTCTACTGCATACTTTTTCATGTTGCTATTTTTGACAGTTTTTACTTTCTTTTAGGAAAGCATGTCTTTTGTGCCATACTGCTTTACATCATTGGATTAATTTTGCCTCTGGTATCAGTGATTGTGGTTGATTGGTGTTTTCCCTCCAATTTCAGGCAATCTGCGCACTGCTAACATTTCCAAAGAATGGGTCACCATGGTGGACCCATGTGTAAAGGCCATGAGGGATCAAATCAACACAGAGCTCACGGCATCCATGACCTATCTCGCCATGGTGAGCTGGATTTGCTTATGCTCTCATTTTGGTCCGGAATATTGTTTTCATATCAGTAACTTTTTTCAGGCGGCTCACTTTTCGAGAGATTCAGTCAACCGTCCTGGATTTGCGGCTCATTTCTTCAAATCTGCCAATGAAGAGAGGGAGCATGCCATCAAGCTGATTGAGTACATGTTGATGCGTGGTGAGCTTACCAAGGACATTGGTGATCTCATCCAAAACCCTGTGAGAATGATTTCCTTTTATTTTTATTACAAATGATCATAAGTTGTGATTCTCTTTGCTAATGAAATCTCATTTGTTAGGTCCCTATTGAGACTGCTTGGACTAGTGGAGTGTCTGCTCTAAAGCAGGCTCTTGATCTGGAGACTTCTGTTACCAACCACATCCGTAATATTGTTGCTGTGTGTGAAGATCCCAGCACTGCCAAGGATCCCAAGGACAGCGAGCCCAAGGATGGCAAGAAGTCTGAGAACTTCAATGATTACCATGTATGTTTCTGTTTGTGGCCAAATCTGCTTTGCCTCTTCTGATTTTTCCTCTAATAATTTTTATTTTTTAAATTTTAGCTGGTTGACTACCTCACTGGTGAGTTCCTCGATGAGCAGTACAAGGGACAACGTGAACTTGCTGGAATGATTTCCACCCTGGACAAGATGATGAGGAGCCATGGTGCTATTGGAGAATTCCTCTATGACAAGAAACTCTTAGCTTAAGTTGGTTTTCCTCACTGTTTTCTTTAAGGACTGAAATTTTCCACATTTATTCTTACTCCCCATAAATTCCTGTGTTTTAAACCCCTTTCTTAGTGTTTTAGGTGTCAGTCAATATTCTAGTTAATAAATTTAATGAAAATCTAAGTATTTTAGTGCCATTTTCTGTTATTCAGTCGATCAAATTACTTATGCCACTAATAAATGTACAATATCTAAGAATGAGTTCAGAAATTTTATTGGTTTGGCATTTATTCAAGCACAAATTGTGACAATTTTAATCTGAGAGTTCAGAACAGGAGTGTTCGCATAGAATTGTAGCAATTAGAAATTTTGTACCCTGTGATATCTGGTAACTATTCAGAATGAGTATTCATCTGGAATACATTTCACACTGCTGTTGAAATATTTGTACATATTTGAGCAGGATACTGTTAGCTGAAGGAGTCTGCTATTATCACAGTCACCCTTTAAACCTGGTGACCTGTGTCACCTTGATTCCTTTGTTCTGTGTGAATGAGCTGTTCAGTTAATTTTTTCCGTTTATATTTTTGTAGTATATTCTTAATAAATTTAAACTTTTACTCCACTGTATTTTTTTCCTTGTAGATCCTGGATGTTACATTGCATGAAGGGCCCCTTGATAATAATGATCTGAGGAGAACATTGTTAGTGTAGCTGGATGTTTTTCTTTAGAATGTACTCTCTGGAGTTAGGCGTAGGATCTTGACGATTGTTGGATGCTCGCGGCATCCGTCCAGTGCTAGAGAGTCCAGCTGTATTCGGGCAGGCCGGACAGTTGGCTAGGTTGGAAAATCAGACTTGCTCGACCCGCCTGGCTATCGCTGGCGCGCATCTTCGCTCCTGGCCAGCGCGATAAGTCACGGGAGCACACCGCACGTGCAGCCTGTGCTCCGCTCTGTGAGGAGTGCTTGCTGCCCGGCCCGGCACAGCTGAGCGCTGAGCAAAGTGCAAGTGTGTTGGGCCTCGGCCCCACCCGGACAGTCGCACTAGGCGGGGCGGGGCGGCGGCTGCGCACGGAGGAAGTAGGAAGTCCAAGTCCGCACTGGCTTGGTAAGCCTGGAAAATTTAAACACCTAAACTGGTCCAGCAGCCTGCAAGGCGAGTGGGCGAGCCGACGATCCCATCCCGTTAACACTCTGTGCCAATCGAAGATTTCTATGCTGCGGGTCAGTTTGGTCACGCATCAGGGGCCGAGATCTTGACTGCTTGTCTAATGTAAGCTCCCATGTCAATTTGGCGCTCCGCTCGGGGCACAGGCGAGGAGGCTGAGGCTGCGGCAGAGGGCTCCATTTAGGCTCCCGGAAGGGCCGAGCGGGACGCCCCGCTGACCCTTTTGAACTGCCCCTTTTCGACCTTGCTGGCCCGGTCAGGGGGGCCGGGGGGGTCAGGGGTCAGTCCTGACCTTGGCACCGCTGACAACGCTCGCCGGCCTCGACCGTGACGCGGCCGGACCCGCCCTTCCCTCGGCCTGGCACCGCGATTAGTTCTGATTCCATCTGTCATTTGCCTTGTCTCGGCGGTTCTGGTCCAATGTTTACCCGGCCAAGATGACGGGATACGAGGAAAGGAGTCACCAACGCAATGCATCGCGCGTGCTGCAGGTTTTCCCTTTGTCCTGCCTGCCCTGCCGAAGCGCTGCGGCGCGGCAGAGCGTTGCAGAGGACTGGCCCGGGGAGGGGGGGGGGGGGGGGTCAGGACCGCCTACCCCAAAACGCGTCCTCTGGATTCGGTGGTGCGCTGCAGGCTGCAGGCCACGGCGGGGAACTTCCGCTCGTAGACGGTTCGCAGTCACGCTGTGAAAATCCTTATCGATCCAAGCCGATGCCACTGCATGTGGCGTCAACCCCAGTCGAGTGCGTGTCGCATGCCAATAGTCGCGTGGACAGGGCGGGCCGCCCGCCGGCTCTACTCTAAGCGTTTTGATCATTTTTCGTTGCGTCCCGCCACCGCCTCGACGCGACATGATGTTTCGCACGTCCGACGCGAAGCTAGTTCGCGGGCGGCGGAGGAGGGACAGGGGCACGGTGGAGGGAGAAACGGTGGCGGCACTAGGGGTCTGAGCGTGTCGGCAGTTTTGTCGCTACTTAGGGGATTAACTCCGAGCCTGGGCTATCTAACGTGCCGGTCCGGAGTAACTGAGGTCGGGAAGGCCCGCGCAGGTATGCGGCCGACCCAGCTTAGCTTGCGCGCGACCGACCGTCGCCCGGGCCAGTCCGTGCGAGAGAGAAAGGTCACTGTGCGAGAGAGACATAGGGCTTTTTGGTGCGGCGCGGCAGGGCCCGGTCGCTCGGGCGCTGCGCTGCAGGCTGCAAGCCCTGCAAGCCGATCGGGCGGGAACCTACGAACGTTTCAAAGTCACGCCTTGCGCATGCCTGCCCACGATGCCCGAGCGCACAGGGCTGTTGCTATGGTTTCCCTAGTAGCGGGTCGGGATCGAGTGGTCTGCAGCATACGAAGGTATCAGCCTGCTTGTACTGTCATACAGCGAGCAGTATGCAGAGAGCAGCGCAGCGAGCAGAGAGCAGCTAGTGTGGCATTATATTATATACAAGGGGGGAAATGTCGCGTTGCGCGCGCTGCGCGCGCCGCGCTGCGCGCGCCCCGCCACTCTACGCCACCTCTCGGGACGCTGGGCCGCCGGGCGGCCGGGCCGGTGCCCCCTCCCGCCCCGCGCCCCGCGCCCCGCGCCCCGCGCCCCGCGCCCCACGCCCCGCGCCCCGCGCCCCGCGCCCCGCGCCCCGCGCCTCCCCCCTCCTAGCCCAGCGCGACAGCGCTCCGCTACCCTGCAGCCTGCGACGCGTAGGGACATCTACCATACGTATCATCTGCTTTCAAGTTCCGGCGCTCCGGAACTTTTTGGTCACGGTCGCGTGGTCTGTTTTTAGCAGATGATACGAAGGTATCAGCCTGCTTGTACTGTCATTTAGCGAGCAGTATGCAGAGAGAAGCGCAGCGAGCAGAGAGCAGCTAGTGTGGCATTATATTATATACAAGGGGGGAAATGTCGCGTTGCGCGCGCCGCGGGCCGCGCTGCGCGCGCCCCGCCACTCTACGCCACCTCTCGGGACGCTGGGCCGCCGGGCGGCCGGGCCGGTGCCCCCTCCCGCCCCACGCCCCGCGCCCCGCGCCCCGCGCCTCCCCCCTCCTAGCCCAGCGCGACAGCGCTCCGCTACCCTGCAGCCTGCGACGCGTAGGGACATCTACCATACGTATCATCTGCTTTCAAGTTCCGGCGCTCCGGAACTTTTTGGTCACGGTCGCGTGGTCTGTTTTTTTTTTTTTTCTTTTTTTTTGAGAGGAGTGTGTGAGGTCACCCTTCACTTGAAATTAGTTGCGAAACCGGTCATGGCCCGGCTGAACTAACCTTTCCCAAATAAAATTTATTGTGAAATAAGTTAAAAAGTACACGACACACAATCGTAGTGCAGCGCAGGTTCCCGGTTCCCGCCCGATCGGCTTGCAGCCTGCAGCGGAGCGCCCGAGCGACCGGGCCCTGCCGAGCCGCACCAAAAAGCCCTCTGTCTCTCTCGCACAGTGACCTTTCTCTCTCGCACAGACGGGCCCGGGCGACGGTCGGTCACGCGCAAGCTAAGCTGGGTCGGCCGCATACCTGCGCGGGCCTTCCCGACCTCAGTTACTCCGGACCGGTACGTTAGATAGCCCAGGCTCGGAGTTAATCCCCTAAGTAGCGACAAAACTGCCGACACGGGTTCCTATGCTGAGAGGCCCGGAGTGCCGCCACCGTTTCTCCCTCCACCGTGGACAGGGGGGAGGGAGGGGAGATCCTTGACCATGCGTGAATCGCGGTTCGTTTTGAAAGGCCCGGCTTAGCGGTCTGGCTAGATTACAGCGAGGCCCCACCCTGCCCCCAGGGCTGTGGCTGTGACAGTGTTGCACATGGGCGGGAGTGAACCGGCCGCAGCCCAGCATGAGCTCAAGTGGCGGGGCGATGGAGTGGCTACGGCCTGTAGGGCGGTCGAGCTCGCGAAAAACAAGCTGCTCGCGCTGCTGCCGGGTGCACCTCTCTCGTCGCTGCAATGCCATTTCCCTCGTCCTTTCACAGCAAAGAAAGCCCCCCCTTCCCTCCGCGGCATTCCTCCCCTATCTCACTCCTTTCCCCTCCTGCTTCCCGGCCTTCCCTCTCGCCTCTCGCTCACCCCCGCGTGCCCGCACATTGTTCCCGAGTCGAGGCGAAAATAAACTGACGCGCTATGGCTGTTTCTGATGCTGCAGTCTAGTTGTAGTGTGAGATCTGCGTCGGGGAGCAAGCATGAGCGTACAGCCCGCAAAGCACACACACACGCGCGCGCGCGCGCGCGCGCACGCACTCGCATGCACGCGAGCTGCTGCCCGGCGATAAGCCCACTCGCCCCGCCCCTGTCCTGCCCTGCACCCGGCTGTCGTCGTAGGCCGCTGTCGCTTTGTTTGGAGCTCTCGACTCGGCTTCCGAGCGGCTGCAGCTCTGGGACCTTTTTCCGAGGGGTGCTTCACTATATGAATAAAAGCGTACTCCGTTTTTTTTTCTAATTTTTCTGGGTTTTGGTAATTTTCCTTGATTTTTACTGATTTTTAGCAGATGATAAGAATGTATCAGCCAGCTTGTTTTCTAATTTTTCTTATTTTTTTCTTGACTTTTTCTAAATTTTCTTGATTTTTTTTTTCAAGTTTTTCAAGATATTTTACTGATTTTGTCCTGGGGTGTACGCTAATTTTGTTTTGAGTGAAGGACTCCTCTCCTTTTTCCAGTTTCACGCTATGCCATCATACATGTGAGATTATTTGGACTTGAAGCGACGCGCGCTTCGCCCCGGCCGGAGCGGGATGGGGATGGGAGATGGCACGACACGAACGTGCGTGCCCTCACCGCGGTTCATCGATGTAGCCGACCTGTTGTCACGCTGGGCGCGCATCTCTATGCCTGTTTATGTTGTGCAACACGCACTGCCGCCGGTGCCGGTCGTCGGACCGCGCTGACCTCATACAGCTCTGCTTCTCTCCGGCACAGGCTGGCATGATTGTGATTGTGATTTCGCGGTGACGGGGGGTCGTCATCGGCGTGTTCGCTATGCCATAAGTTTGGCTCGCCGCCGCTGGTGACAAGGGTGACATCGGGCGGGAGGCCCACAGCTTGGAAAATCGGGTGTAGGGCTAAAATGTAAAATCTGTACACATCGTATAAAATCTACAAAGTTTTGGAAAACCTACATGAAAATATCTAAAATTCGTAAATTCACCCGAAATCCTCCCGAAATCTCAAGTAAATCCTTCCAAAGTATTTCAGTCATCCGTCGGAACCTCATCACAATTCAAAATGCGAAACTGAAGGAATTCCCTGGGAGATCAGTCGGGTTCATTTTTCGACTCTGGGATACACCTAGAATCAATTGAAATCTTACCAAAATCAAAGGATATGAATCAATTGAAGTATTGGTAAAATCACTGGAAATTATTTTGAAATCCTCGAAGTCATATCAAGTCTTCGTGAAATCTCAGAAATCTGGAAACCGCAGGCGTGCAAAATTCTTTGTGTGTGGGTGGCCCCTCGAGTTACACTGCACCGTGGCCGGAGCGGCGCGGCCCTCTGCTTATCGGTCCGTCCCGACGGCTGGTTGCCGCTGTCAGGTCCATATGTCATGTGCAGATCCCCGGGTAATCCAACCCCCTTCGCCTCTTGGCCTGTTGCGACGCGACGTGTCCTGCTGACGTGGCGTTACTGCCGCTACTGTTGCGGGTCACCTGCAGCAGAGCGGATCCCGGTGCACACGCGCTGCTAGGCGCACTCCTTGAGTGCGAGAGAGCCAGAGCGCTCTCGCACCCTCGGCAGAGTCCTTGAGAGCGACAGAAATAGAGCGAGGAGTGCGCGCACCGGAATCGCTCTGCAGGGGCGCATCCTTCGGGCCGAGCCGGGCCGGGCGGGTGGCGGTATACCCATACTGCGGTGCAGTGCAGCGTGCCGCGTGCAGCGCGCATGGCAGTGAGATGACGGCGGAGTGGAGGCGGGGCGACGCCTGCCTGTCCTGTGACGACGCACTGTGACGCACGCGCTGGAAACTGCCGCCCGGCCCGCGAAGCTTTTCCAAGGAATGCCCGCCCGACCCGACCCGACCCGACCGGACCCGCGATGCTGAGCTGAGCGCTGAGCGCGCTGCGAATGCCGCGAATCATGGAGGCATAGCGCGGGGCAGAGCGGCTCAGCTCAGCAGAGTGAAAAGCGAAGGCCGCCGCCAGAACGCGCCGCCACGCAACGCCCGTGATTCTTGCCTGTCCATGCACAGCGGAGTCGAGCGGGCTGCATTTACCCCTGCCGACTAGGAAGCATTCTAGTCAAGGGGTACCTCATCTTTCCCAACACTGAAAAATAGTCGTAGGTTTACGGGAAAATTTTCCACGAAGTGCAGTCGTAAAGTTACAATTGCAAATCGTAAAATTACAAGCGCTATATCGGCTTGAAATTCATTCACGAGCAAAAAAGGTCCGTTGTAAATTTACAACATATTTCGTAAATAGTGATTTACAAAATTTTTCGTAAATCTACAAAGATATTTTTCACAGTGAATCAGTGTACACCCTGCGTTCCAATCATGTTCCAGTCACTACCCAGTCACATAATTAATCTATTTAAGCACCTTAAAATTGCAGCAATATATTGCTTTCTTCAATGTTTGGTCAATTTTTCCTCATAGTCACAAGTCAAACCTCCAATCAGTGTAAATCCATTTAAAGAGTGAGGAACCCTTCGATCCTAGCACTGTTGTCTAGGCAAAGAGCGAGTGCGGCTCTCTTTCCTCCACGGTGTTTATTGGCAATAAACAGCTGTGTTGCCAGAAAAGTAGGCAAAATTCCCTGTGGCAACAGTGGGCAACAGTGAGCTCTGCGCCGCGCGGAGCCGAAACAGAGGCCAGCGGCAATAAGCCAAACGGATTGCATCGTGACACCTCAAGCGCGCGTGTCTTCATTAAAGTCTCATCCGCTTTCACGTGTGGTATTATTTTCCAAGTCATTGACCACCGACTGGTTTGTTCCGACTGTCTTCCCTTCCACTACTCGTGTATTATGTTTACGTGCTACCGTGTTAACACGGGAGCGCCGTGTCCCCGGCCCAGGCCGGCCCCTGTGGTGCAACATGGTACACTCGCTCACGCCGCGACGTCCAATTTGGGAACGCTCTATTTTTCCCACAGGCATCCCGGCCCGGCCCGGCACGCCTGTCCTGTCCCAGAGGAGCAGCCGCGCCTCAGGGCGGGGCGGGGCGGGGCGGGGCGGGGCGGGGCGGGCACCGCGGTCTGGTTCAGAAAAAAAGAGTTTAAAAAAAATTGGAGAAGACACGAAACAATGTGCACAAGTAAAACGGTCTCTTGCATTAATTAAAACTAGATCGTCATACTGCCCGATGAGCAGGTAGCCAAGGTAGACTCGTGATATTTAAAGGAAAAAAAGAAGGGGGAAAAAACTGAGAAAGCGTCCCGTCGACGGGAATGATTGAGGAAATTGGGGTTGAAGTTGCTTTCGCGAGTTGGACGGCTGTCGTGGGACGGCGTCAGCGTTCCCCGCCCCGGTCGCCATGCGGGTGGAGGTTGGGGTGCACAGGTGCGAGTGCGACAGAGATAGCGCGCCAATACGACAGACAGGAATGATTGAAGGGCCTGGCCGCGGTCGCCTCTGGTCCGCGTTAGATTAGATAGAACCCTGACACTGATTCCGGTCGAGATTAGTCCGATTATGCACACATGTTTTTGGACCGCTCCGCTCATATTGCTCAGTGACGTGAATTTCGGACCTACCATGGTTTCATTGTCTTATTTTACAAATTTTTAACAAAAATAAGTTATTTATAATTTTTGTGTTTATATTTTAGAACAAAGAAGGATATTAGCTTTGTTTAACGTTAAGATAAGATGTTTGATTCTGTGGTCAGCCACGTCTTTTAGGGCTCAATTATATTTCCCATAGATTCCAAATTGAAATTCCCCGCCCTCAGTGGCTATCGTTCCATCCGCCTTTTCCTGCCGCACGTGTGCTGCGCTCTAGCGAGGGTGATGTGCACCACGACAGAGAGGTCCGAACATGGAGTAGCGACAGACGACGCTCGCCTTACAAAAAAATGGCGGTCTTAGTTTCTTTCGTCTCTCTCACACCTCGCGGTTGAGATGTTTTTGATCGTACTGCATTTTGTTGGTGCGAGAAGGTTCACACTCTCATTTGCTTACGGTTGTGTTATTCGTAGGTTACAGTAAATTTTGAGCTAGCGAATATGGATTCCAAATTATCCGTAATACCGCCGGCCACATCGTTCGTAATATGGGAAGATTCTTTCATTCAGGGAAATGATTTTTTCCCCTCTCCGTACCTTATCTTATGGATGAAAGCGCATTTGTGACACGAATAAATGAACCATCCGCATTACAGATGATTTCATCTACTACGGATAATTTGTGATCCTTGTTCCGCTTGCACAAAATTCTCTGTAAGCGAGTCCGTCGGTAAATGAGAGTGCTGACCCTATAAAATATGACGTAACATGCGTTCCTCAAAAATTAGTTTAAAGGAAGAAATACCGCCGTGTTTTTTTCGTGGGCTTGGCGTTACACCAATTCGTTACACTGAGACCACTGCGCTGACCCTCTGATTCGCGCCCTGCACTCCCCGTGACGCTGCACCGCACCCACGAATGCAGGAGTGTTGCCTACCCGCGAGGCGCCATGGCATGAGGCAGTGCGACAGAGGTTGGCCGCAATCACAGCTGTGTGGAGTTCAGGCCAGGTCGAGCTGCTCGCTCGCACTGCTCGCACCACGGCGCTCGACCGTGTCGTAGCGTGGCCCCTTGCGTGCAGGCAACCAGCCCGCACTCCAGCGTGCGGTACAGTCTACCTCCCGGATGGGCAATGCGGCCGGTTGTGGCCCAGCCAGCACTGTAAGAAATGAGAATCCTAGTACGGAACCGATGACGGAGAAGTTCCGTACCATGATGGGTACGGACGAATCCTTCCAAGCTGTGATCTAATTTTTCTCGTACGGTACTGCAGAAACAACCATATACTACGGACATCTGAACGGACGTTTCCGTTTTCATCAAGTACGGAAATGTCCGGAAAAAAATTAGCCGGAAATTTCCGTACATATTTTTCACAGTGAGCTACGTGGGTCATTTAGTAGTCAACGTTACTAGCGCCATAATTAGAATGCCATAGAGAAAAAAAACGTTTAAACTAGTTGAAGTCAAAGGCGTGTGGCTAAGCGACTTGATGATAAAAAAAAAAAACAACTTATAAATGAGTGGAGCGAGGATGCTACCACCCCCTGGGTCCAAGCTTGTATCAAAATGCGTTTTTATTGTTCTTTGTTAAGTGTTCATAGGTTGGCAGCAAGTGGGAGTGATTCGGAATGTTTTCATTTTATATCACCTGATACCTTAAGTGCTGAGTTAAGCATTTAATTTTAGATTTCTCTTCAGATTGAGATTAAATATTTAATTTTAAATTGGCTTAGCCAACAAGGCGGAGTCGACTCGAGCCCTCAATGCCCTCATACACACCGTCCGGCGTGGCGCGGCAGCAGCATCAGGCTTGAATCCAAAGTTCCCGAAAGGCGGACCGTTTTTGCTCGCAGCGTCATGAGGAAACTGATGATCAGCTCGCCGGGCGGAAAAAGCGGCTCATCTCATCTTCATTTTTGGCTTACTGCTGTTATTCTCCAGGTGCCCCTCCCGGCCCACCTTCCCTTTTTCCCTCCTCGTCCCTGGCCCATTGTCTTTGCGACGGCGGTGAATATCGAGTGAAGATTAGTGAGTGTACAATTTTTTCGTCCCCGCTCAGCTGCTTCTTTATGCACGACGCCGGGCGGGTAGGATGGGGTGCCTGCCTGCCTTGTAAAAACGCGCGAGACGGGACGACGGCCGACTCTCGCCCGCCGTTAACATTTCTTGGAGCGCGGGTCTGAGAAGAACGGGGGCTCGAACAGGTCTCGCTCGATTCTGCAGGCTCGAGGCTCAAGCTCGGCTGCATGTCCCTGCAGGTCCGCTCCGAGGCACCACCCGACTTTGAAAGCGGCCTGGCCTGGCATATATTTGGGGGAAGCAGGGGACCGGGCACTTCGCCTCTTGACCAGCCTTCTTTTCGCAACCCTGTAGGATCGAGGGGTGACTCCGTCCTTGTCGCACTCGCAAGAGAGAGGACACTACTGTAAGCGCTCTCCTGGTGCTCCCTCCTTTGCCCACTCACTTTGCACCGTCATGACTCGCCCCGCGCCCCTGCCCTGCCCTGCCCTGCGCTGCCCCGCCCCACCCTCCTGCTATTCACGTTGACCGAGTCAGCGCCGCAGACACCACACCGGCGGCCTCCCGGGGCGGGGCCCGGGCCGGCAGGCACAAGGCACATGTCCCCCGCCCGCCCCGCCACCAGCACCCCCCTCCCCCCCACTCCTCGTGGGCCGCCCCGCCGCGGCCGCCGCTTCGCGCCACGCACACGTGCTCGCGGCGCCTTGCCAAAGGCCGTTCAACCGGCCCCTTCACGCCGTCCGATTCCGTGGTGTAGCGGTTATCACATCTGCCTAACACGCAGAAGGTCCCCAGTTCGATCCTGGGCGGAATCACATTTTGTTTTTTCATCGTTCGCCGACGATGCCGCTGATATCCCCTATGTCTTCGGCAGCGCGCCACATTAGTTCGCGGCCATTTTGGGTACCCAGAATGTTGAGGGCCCTGCGGGTGAGGTCTTTTAAAAAAATGAAGAAGGTGACTGAGGATTTCTAAACTCTTTGGAAAACAGTAAATCTTTATTACTATGCAAATAAAAATGTGGTGTCCATGTTAAAGGTATTTATTTTCAATTGTTTTAAGTTACTAAAAGGGTTGGAGAAGAGTTCTTATATTTTTTAAAAAAATGTGTAGCTATTAATATTTGGCATGTGGCATTTTTTTTTTGAACGGTTTTGTTTCTGTAATAGAATTCTAAAGAAAATACCCAAGTATCTCAAGGAGACAAGATGGCCGTCGCCACTACAATATCTTTGTAAGACCTGTAGTCTACTCTTCAAAAATGTTTCACAGAATGAGGCATGAAACCTTATTTCCGTGCAAGAAATGCTCGTGGAGCTCGGCGCGCGCGCGCGCGTTGCGATTGCCGCCTCTTGTGGCCACGCTATCGGCTACGCTGTATACAACTTCCGCGCATATACAGTGTAAAATCGAGCGTGCAACTGCCAACCAATGGAAAGTGTGCAGCTTTCCACTGTTGATCAAATGCAAAGTCTTTAACGAGGTAGTTTTACATTTGTAAGTGTTCAATCCGTAAATGTTGTGCGGCGCAGTGGAATACTGCAAAACTACACTGCTCAACTACTGCACGACTGGCACGACTACCGTTCTAAACACTGACAAGTGCACCACCCTCGAGTTTAACAGCTGCAATTGCACACGCACAGCTGTTAAGTTAGACTTTTTCACGTGATAAACACGGAGTTGCACACTTACAGGTGTTTAACAGTTGCACGCACTTAGTACGCTCAGGCTGCCTGCCCGCACGGGGCACGACTAGCTTTTGGCCCTGCAAAGAGTGAACGCGAGACTCAGCAATGGTTTATGAGAAAGACTTTGAAGGGTGGTGACATGAAAGTCAAACTGACCTAGACTGAAATATTGATCCTCATAATTAAGTCGTTGCCTTTTGCAGCAGTCCCGCGAAGGTGGAGTCCACGTTTTCGCGCTCACGTCACATCGCCACGCCGCCGTTCCGTTCCGTTCACCCATCGCCGTCTCGGTTTCCTCCCCCAGGCCTGCTGCTGTGAGCTCTCACGGATTGCTTGATATGCGCGCCTATATTACATTTGGCTGATTTGGCCAGGAAAAAAAAAAAAAAGAAGCTAGGCGTGTCAAAGACAAAGCGGGACTGCGTTTTAAATACGGCGGAGACGAGACGAAGAGAGACGCGCAGCGAAGATGCTCCCGAAGCAGAAACAATGAGGAGGAAGATAAAGAGCGCGCGCGCGCTCACAGTAACGCACACGCACTCGCACACGCACACGCAGGGGTGAAGCAAAGGCTGACCAGAAAAAACGTCCCTCGGACAGTTCTTTATCTCGCGCTCGGACAACGCGAGGCAACCCTTTGGTGGCGGCCAGGGGAGGGGGGAGACACCGCGGCGAGGGGAGGCAGTCTGGGGTGTTGGGGGTGACTGTATGCAAATGAGGACGGAGAAGAAGTGATGATGAACAGCGAAGGAAAGGGTAATGGAACAAGGAACAGGCCGGGCAAGGTGGAGGAGGATGAAAAAAAAAAATGAAAAGAAAAACAAAGGGAGGAGCGCGGAACCCGATCCTTCCCCTGTCTTTGCATGCAATGTCCGTAATCACGCAAAAAAATAGAGTGAGAGAGAGAGAGAATGGGCAAAAGGAGCAGAAAGATTTGGCCAAGACCAGGGATATTGCTGTTCTGCTGAACGTGCTTCCCTGTCTCTCTCTCATCTCAATTCCCCCCCTCTTCAACCTCGCCTTCTCTCTTCTATTTTCTGACAAAATTTTGGCCATGAGCAATGAAAATTTTTTTCTCTGCTTGTAACTCTGAACCAGATACAGTTACTCCCAGGTAGCAAAAGTGCCAAAAGCCGCATGGTGAGTGCATTTTATGTCTCATCTAAAATGCGCATTTTATGGGCGCCTCGCACGGAAAAAAAGGAATTTGTTAATATAGCCTTAACGATATTTTTTGTTCCAGCAACTAAAAATATGTTGGCGGAGCAAAGAATCTGTTACTACAACAGAAATTTTGTGGGGGTACTGTTGTCGTAACAGATTTTTAGTTGCTGGAACAAAAAAAATTATTTTTAAGGCCATATCAACAAATTATTTGTTGTGAGAACTAAATCCTTTTCTCCGTGCGTGCGCATTTGATGCGCATTTAAGAGGGGACATACGATGGACTTACGATGCGGTTACTGGCACTTTTGCTTACTGGGCAACCAGCACCTGTCCTTTTACTATATCAAAAATCAGCATACATCGCCGTAGGTTGCGCATAATCCTGTGGCCACCCTCGTGGTCCAGTCACCCGGTTCAGCCTCACTTCCCCCGTCTCTGTCTACTCGTCCACTCCCGCGCTTCCTTCCTCGTTAGCTGGTTGACTTTTTTTTGGTGCATCCCGACTGCAGGTCAGGTTCTGGTGCCGCTGCTCTGGTCCCCGCCGCCCCGCCCCGCATTAGCATAAGACATTTCCTTGATCAACAACTCTTTATCCGGATTGTCATTTTTTCACCTTCGCAGCCAAGAAATGGACAGAAAAAATGCGGAAGGTTGTGGGAAATTTGTCGAACAGCGGTAAGGAAGTGCATCTAAAGAAGTTGTGGAGCAGTGGACGTCGTGTGAACATTTTAGAGTGACGACACTGGAAAGCGAGAGGCTTCACGTCGATGTGGTCTGCGGCGAAACTGTTATGACCCTTTGCTGAAGTTGAAGTCCGGTCCAGGTAGAGCTACCAAAGCCGACGTGGTCCTGACTAGGGTTTGAAATCTAGGAAATACTTCCTAGACAAACCCTGCCTACTAGGCAACCTGCTGTGTCCTGTACATGACATCCAACTCTCTGCGTTTGTGCAGAGCACAGCGGTCCAGCGGTGCGGCGCCTCTCCGGTCTGGAAAAGCTACGCTACAATCCCACAGCAGAGCACTGCATTGCAGCTTTAACTTTGTCCGCGTTTCTTTGACTTTTCCTTTTTTCGTTGCTCTGGCTCTCTAGCTAACCTACCGCGTCCCTGCGTCGGGAACCGAAGACGGCAGCCGAGAGATCTGCTCTTGAAATCCAAGCGTGTGAATTTCGCGCGCTTTTAGGAGTGTGTATTTCCATTCTCACACTTCTTCCGAAGAGCTCGCCGAGTAAGGAGCATATTCACTCCTTTATACTACTGTAGTCCGATCAATCGTCTCAATTCCCACCGGACCCGTGGGCTATGTGTCACATGACCTCACTGTCTTCAGAAGTGTTCAGCTTCTGGCACACACGAGTTTCACTTTTAGAAATGTTCGAAATTTCACGACGTTACTCAAATGACTTTTAATGAAAATCTTGTTAAATTTAATGACACTCTTCAATTAATGACTATGTAATGAATTTCAATGATAATGTCATTACACTGCAGTGAAATGTCATACATCACTCATCACTCTCCAAATTACACGATAACAAAATCTCATCACATACATATTACTTTTCATTACACGTTACTTAAAAATTTGGGGAAGGCCCTGGGCCACAAGGCCGCATGACACCTGGCATCTGGCCAGCTTTTTCTCTGGTAGTCCTCATGGCCGCGTGGTCAAGGGCGAAGCTTCCTAAAACCGAGGTCGGATGTTCCACTCCCATTATGTTGAAAGGTAGCGAGTTTCTAAGACTTTTAAATCTGTGAGTCCAAAAAGAAGCTGAGAGTGAGCTCAAATCAGAAGAGATTTCTTTAAGATTTTGGGATTTTGATTAAATGGCACGTTGTTATGAAGTTTCATGACTAAAATATAATAAATATTTCATTACATCTTAATGAAAATTTAATGAAAATTGCTTCATCACCGGAATTTTTTTTTGACAGTGTTGGACACAGTGTTTTACACTTTTACATGCGTAGCTAAAACCCATGCACATCATAAGAGATTAAGGTGTGCGACATTCTCGTGGCAAACATATTAGTTCAACTATTGACGCACCGTATGAAATACGTGGACTTTTGACCCGAGCGTTTAAATGTGGAAACATGTTCCGCATACTGTACAATTTTTGTAAGTGTGCTTCACACCTCTGGCTATATACAGTGCTCCTGTTTTGCTCACCGCATTTGACATGATTTTTGTACTACGCCCTCAGATCTTCCGCGTACTTTTGCGAGCCTATGGTTGTTTGAAAATTGGGCGTTTTAACTGCTCGCCGGCCGTTAGGACTTGCCTGGTAAGGGTGCATGCTGCACTGCCCTGGCCTGCCCTGGCCTGCCCTGCTCTGCCCTGCCGTCCTTTTGCTCCATGCCAGCCATTTTTCCTTCCTTACCCCTTTGGACCCCCCACCCCACCCCGCGCGTCCGGAGGGATGGTACCAACCCCTCCACCGACCACACCCCTCTCCCCCACCCCAGGCACCTACCCCACAATCGTCACCCCTTCCATAGTGTCCTCCCCTCCCCCTCCCTCTCTTTCTTCTCTCCGTTTCCTCTTCTTTCTCTCTTTCTTTCTGTCGCGCTCGCTACTCAGGTCGGGTCGGAGGACAGGGGGAGGTGGTATGCAGGGGAGTGCTCCCTTTTTTCACTCTCTCTCTCTCTCTCTCTCTCTCTCTCTCTCTCTCTCTCTCTCTTTCTCTCTCTCTCCCTCTCTCTCCATCTCTCTCTCTCCTCTCTCTCTCTCTCTCTCTCTCTCTCTCTCTCTCTCTCTCTCTCTCTCTCTCTCTCTCTCTCTCTCTCTGAGCAATATACGCTAGCCTTCACCTCCCCTCCTCTCCCTTTCTTTCTATGCCTCACATGTTTTGCGCCAAGTTTTTTTTCTTCTTTTTTCTTTACTTCATTTTCTCTTTTGCTTCTTTCTTGTCCCCTTTCGTTCGAGAGGGCCGCGGGCAGAACGAGCAGAGGGGAAGGAGTCGTGGAGGGCGGAAGAAGGAAGCAAGAAGGAAGTGTGGGGACAAATGCGCGATCAGTCTGAAGCGCAAGCACCTCGCGAGCGTTTCGGCTTGTCCTGCTGGCCAGGACTGCAGCCGCCCAGCGACACACTGCGACGCGTTCACCTGGAGCGAGGTTGGCCTGCCGGGCTCGAGACCCGGCAAGTGAACCCCGCCCCGCCCCGACCGCTTCTGGTTGCAGCACTTCCTCCTCGAGGTTCTCCCTTTCCCCTCTCCTCCCTCTCTCCCTCTCTCTCTTTCTCTCTTAGGCCCAGTGCGCCGCCGTACGCCGCACCGCGCCCGGCTAAATTGAGGCGTATGTTTTTTCCCCTTTCGCCCGGCGCTTGGCGTTTTTCCTTTTCTTTTTTTATGCTCCTCTCCGCCGCGGCCCTCTCTCCCGCCCCCGCGCCTCCCCCGCGCCGCCCCCGCCCGCGCGCTCCGCTACCGCCCGTGACGCTAGCGCTGCCCGTCTCCCCGCGGAGGCGGCTGGAACTAGCGGCGCCGGGCCTTGCCCGTGCCGGGGACGCCGCCGCCCCGTGCCGGCGCTGAGTCGAGTCGAGCGAGGCGGTGCCCGGAGCGGAGGAGGCGAGTGCTCCGCGCCCCGCGCAACGCCGCGCCCAGGTCCGTGTGCTCCCCGCGCGCGGGCTCCGAGACGCTACGCCCCTCTGGGGATCGGAACCGCGCGCCCGCGCCCGTGTGTGTGAGTGTGCGTATGTCTCCGTAGTGCCGAGTTTCTCTCTTTCTGCGCGTGCGTGCGCGTGTGTGCGTGTGTGTCCCTGTGGCGTGCCGTAGCCCCGTCCCGCGCGACGGGCCCGGTTCCGGTTCCCCTTGGTGGTGAGCAGGTGCTTCAGTGACGTGTCGACATGGACGGCCGGCGGAGCAGCAGCCCCTGCAGCGCGTCCGGGAGGCTCACGCCCGGGGCCGGGGCCGGGGCCGGGGCCGGGGCCGGCACGGGGCACAGCAGGGACGAGCCGGTCACGCCGACCTCCCCGGACCAGCACCCCGCCGGCCTCGGCCCCGGCCCCGGCCCCGCCTCCGTAGCCTCGTCCACCACCAGCACCCCGACGTCGCTCGCGGCCGCCACCCCCACCGGCTCCGGCTCCGCCACCGCCGTCGCGACGTCCACCTCGGCGTCCCCGATGAGTGGCGTCCCCTCTGCCGGCGTCCCCGTCAATAAGATCATCGGCAGAAACACCAACGGCACCGGTGAGTAGCTTCCAGCGGTCGAAGCCAGAGGCGAGAGACTCCAGCAAGTTTTAAAGGTTCAGGATACAGGAACACGTCAAAGCGCGTCAAAGCTGGCGCTGCTTGCCCCCCACGCAGTTGATGTGGGTTGTTCGATATGGTACGCCGACCCGCAAAGTGATCGTACGCCAGAGGCGTTCACCACGCAAAACTATATGCCTTGCGTACACTACCCAAAACTGTACGCCTAGCGTACGATGACAGAACTCTCTGGCAACCTACTGCTGTCCCTCTGTTTTGAGGAAGGATTGCTGTCACTTAACGTGCTTCACGCCAAATGTGTTCTTTCATTTTGTCACAGTTGTCTTGGTGCACGCCTTTGACGTAAGATCACTGTACGCCTCGGAGTTCAGTTGTCGAGGTCGAGCAACCCAAATTAAGAGATTAGTTTTGCTTGTGTTTGTCGGACCGCGCTTAAACATGCGGTGCGCCTGCAGAGTCGAGACTAGGCAATATGCCCGTACGGTCGCGTGTCGTGATTGAGTAGTAATGTCCTGATTGACCTAGAGGCCATTTACCCTCGTTAAAACTGACTACCGGTCAGTAAATACACTCTTATTGGCATCTAGTTTTAGGACTCGTAGCCTGGAAATCACTGTGATTAATTAATAATCAGTCTTCAGACCCACCTAAAATGACTTAAACCGCGTATGTGTAAATCGCTCCATTCACTGTGCGCAAAGGCGATAACCCTCGTGCTTCTCCTGCTTATTGTAGCCTCATGGCCTTGTGCTGCGCACGCACCCACTCCGAATAAACTACTTAACCAAACAGAGCGTCTACGCCTAGCCGAGCCTTTTGACATGTGAAATGCCAATGCCGACCGAACGGAGTCAAGGTGGTCCGAGGCGGAGTCTCTACGGGCTCCCGCACCTTTGTCCGGGCTTAGAGAGGCATTACTTGGGCTCGGCTGGGCAGGGCGCTTCTTGAGGTTGAGGCACGCGCCCCGCCGCCCCACGCCCCGCCCCGCCCCGCCCCGCCGCCGAGCCCTGTTTGTACAAGCCGCACATTTCCATATTCACTGTCGGATCGAGTCGGGTGTGACGGGTACGCGCCGCCCCTTCTCGAGTCCCGAGTCCGACGGGGAAATAACTCTGAATTTTGGTGTGTACACATTTTGTGAATTTTTATAGAATTTTCTGAATTTTTGCTGTAATTTTTCCTTTATTTGTGTGAATTTTCTGAATTTTCCTGAATGTCTCCGAATTTCCCTCAATTTCGAGGTGTACAAAATACTCAGAGTTGTTTCCCCCTCGTCCTAGCCGCGCCCAGCCCACGGGTGACCGGCAATCGGCAGAGGAGCGCCCACGGCAGCAGGGCGAGCAGGGCCTGCTTGTGGTGGGGCGGGAGCCGGCGCGAGCGCAGCGCGTTTGCGTGGAGCAGGTTCGGGGAGCTCGCTTAGCGGTCTGCATTGCAAAGTCCTTAGGGCTGCAGAGGGCTTGTTGCGCTGGACGCTGCGGTAGCGGGGCGGGGCGGGGCAGGCGGACTGCACGGCTTGAGGCGAGGGGCCAGGCCCGGGCCGAGCGCGCGGACACTATGTCGACATCGCTTGACCAGTTGACCTTGAGGCGTGAGGAGGAGTTCATCCTATCCCCAACCCCCGCGGGGTGGAGGTGTCGGCAGGGAGGCGTTCGAACTGGCATGTTTAGGCCGACCAGGAAAAGCGAACAAATGCTTCGCCTAAATCGGACACAATACCTTCCATGGAGTTTACAGTTGTGGTATTTTGCGGACAGTGTCAGGCTTAAAGTTTATAAAAAAGTACACTCTAAAGTTTTTACCACCAAATTTGCTGAGTAATTACTAAACGTTTTGTGCTGTCAAAAGTTATGAAGAAATTCTTTAGTATTACTAAACTTTTTCCTAATAATACTAAAGAATTCTGACTTCTGACTGCACAAAACGCTTAGTAGTAGGGTTCGTATTTTTCCGGAAAAATAAAATTGTTGGAAAGAAAGCGGATGTTTTTCCGATTTTTTTTTCGGAAAATTTGGAAAAATTGGAAAAATTGCTTATGCCATGAAATCTGCGTTTGTGATGACAAAAACGATACGAAACGGTCTAATTACAGTCCTTCAGCCTCTGGCAGTATGTGGTATATGAAACAGATGTTGTAAAACGGGTCAGGATCGTGGAAATTTCAAGACTTTATACACAATTTTAATAAACATCGAAATTTGACAATGAGAAGCACAAGATTTTTTGTGAATTTTGATGACCTACACATTTTTTACACCCACAGAAAGCGTTTTCCATCGTTCTGAACCTTACATACGAACAAAAAAGTGTGTTTTAACACAATTTTACCTTTTTTATTTTTCCAATTTTATTCCGACCCCCAGGTTTTTTTTTTCCGAAAAAAAAAAGCGGATTTTTTCCAATATTTCCGGAAAAGTTTCCTAGCTGCCCGTAGCTGCCGAACCCTACTTAGTAGTTAAAGTACTAAGGAAATTTGGTAGTAAAAACTTTACAGTGTAAAGGTAAGTTTTCATTTATTACAAGTACTTATTAATATCAATGGATTAATTTGAAAATAATAATTGTCACAGACGTATCACTTATATGTCCGCATTGCTTTGCTCTCGGTTCACACTCAGAGTAACCTTGCCTGCGCAGCGACTGCTTCTTTGTTTTCTCATGCAGTATCATGATTCAGAATATACGATATTTAATGTTGTTCGTACTTTTTGACAATTAAGTTCCAATAGCTATCAAAATTTTGGGGTCAAAAACATATCAAAATGTGGCATCTGAAATTATTTGCTTTACATCCCGGTTATAGCTTTCTGGTGCATGTGGTGATGATGTTCCCGAAATATTCATTGTTAAGAATTTGTCGTGGTTTCCCAGCACTTACTCGATACGGAACGATTGTCTATAACCCAAAAAGGACCTTTTTGCTTCCTCAAAGTGAAATATTTTGTCGGCCAGTCGACCATTTCTTTTGAAGCCAGTCTATATTATAAAACCAGAGGACAGTTGTTATAGTTTCCCGAAAAGTTCTGGTTTAAATACAGAGGACTGTTTGTAATTTAATGAAGAGTTCTGGCAACTTTTTTCACAACAGATCTTCTGCGAATTTCCAACATTTTTTTTCAAACAGTGTGTTGATGTTGAGTATCTTGGAGTCATTCGCTCCAGGCAGGCACACCCTGCTAACGGGCGCTTGGGGCAGCGTCAACCTCTCTAAACACCCATTCCGCCTCCCCCCCCCCCCCGCACAACCCGTCTGCCCCCGCCCGGTCACAACGCGAACCCTTCCGCCGCGATGACCACTGAGCTGGCCACCTGTTACTGCCTCAACCGGTGGTCAATAATTGCAGTTGTTCGCCTCTAGTTGAGCACAAACGCAAAATGTAAATCGAGAAAATGCCACGAAATTAACAAAGGAAGAGGATGATTTTTTGCGAGGCAAGTGTCGATTAATACACTTTCAATCTAGTTTCATGAATATTTGAGTGTCCATTGGCTTCAACGCGCATTCAACGAACGCGCATAGTATTTCTTTCCCCGTTTCGTCTTAATCCGAGAAAAAAAAAAGAGTGGCAGAAGTATTTCTGTTTAATTTCGGGCCGCCTCGTCCTTCGCCGCTTTAGCAGCGTGGCATCCGTTTAATTAAAGAAATCGTTGGCGGGAAGGGTTAAGAAGGGAGCCCCTTTTTTCTTGTTATCTCTTTCTCTCCTTTCTTATTCCTACCCTTTTCTAATTCTTTTGCAGCGTTCGAAATGTTTGTCTGAAACTTTTGAATTATGGCACCGTTGGGACTCGGAATGCTTTTGTTGATATGTTTTCTTAATTCGATGAGGCGGCGGTTGGCCGGGCCGTGTGCTCCCGCACAGGCCGCTCGGCTCGGCTCGGCGCAGAGGGCTCCCAGTAAAACAGTCCCGTTTTGCAGACTTGCTTCCGCGCCGATATATTTTTTATAGGGCGCATTTTCGCTTTTTTCCCCCTTTCCCTCCCGCCCAGCCCCAGTTGCGTTCTTTTGTTTATTCCCTCCAGTTTTAGACGCACGGTGCAGGCCGGGGCCGGGGCCGGGGCCGGGGCCGGGCTGGGGAGGAGGCAGTATTCCAGACCCCACCCCTCG
This sequence comes from Frankliniella fusca, assembly GCA_029379305.1. Classification (NCBI taxonomy): domain Eukaryota; kingdom Metazoa; phylum Arthropoda; class Insecta; order Thysanoptera; family Thripidae; genus Frankliniella; species Frankliniella fusca. The sequence goes on from JAHWGI010000979.1 coordinate 2,230,689, forward strand.
CGACCACCCCGCTCTCCCCATTGGCGGCCGCGGCGCGGCGTGGCGCGGCCGTGCCCAACCCGCGCGCGGCAATCGCCGCCCGAAAATTAAGGATTGGAAGGCACAAAAAAAAAATTATAAAAAGAAGAGGAGAATATGAGTGGGAAGAAAGAACGAAAGAAAGTACGAACGCGGCAACCTCCTCTGGCCGAGTGCGAGAGAGACGGTGGGGACGCCAGAACCGGCGTGGCTTGGGGCGGCGCGGCGCGAAAGGGCTGGGTTTTGAAGTGCAAGCCTCAAACTGTGTGCGCAGATAAATATCTCGTCGTCGTTTCACCCAACAGAGACGCGACGCGATGTCTCGCGTCCGTTATCAATATCATCCGTGGGGTAGTTTTCATTTACGCCTGACAGAATCGGAGGAGATTTCTTGATGTATATAATATGCGTAGTTTGATCGTTTTGAACCGAAATATGTCAAAAACGATTTAGTACTCTTGTAATCAGTTTTTTGTTCTTTTTCTCACATTGCATTTTTACTGCTTCTCGGTAATTCTCGGTGATGCCCCCAAAATATAACAACGCTCCCGTATTTAATATACTTTCTTCGTTTAGGCGCGTTCGACCCAGGCGAGCCTGCTTCGGGCTTGGCGTGGAAACGCGGTTAGTAAGAAGTAAGAAGCGTCAGTGCCGCGCCGGCCGGCCGGGAGTGACAAAAACTTATTCGAATAAATGGACTCCGGGCTGCGGGGGATAAGTGGAGACGCTGGGATGTTTTTAACCGCCTTGTTCTTTTTTTTCCACATTATTGTACCCAGAGTCATCAATCGTAAGTTGCCAGTCATGTTTTTAAGTCCTTCGTGAGTATTTATTTTTTTCTTCGCCACCTCGACTCCTCTACGGACGCGGGGCGCGGGGCCGCGCGGGGCCGCGCGGGACCACGTCCTGCAGTGCTAGAGATCTGGTGTCCTCAACGGGGTACTTTTGCGTTTGCATGGCGATGCATGAGAGACAACGAAGCGTATGTCACCTGGACGGTCTGATCCGGAACCAGCGAGCCCGACTTAGTCGCCACCGCCACCTTCACAAATACTCCCTTCAGCAAAGATTCTTTTTTTTTCTCTTTTTTTTTTCTTTTCTCCATAACCAAACCCACCCTCCCGCCGCACTATCCTTCCGGGGCGACTCGAGGAAGGAAAGGGAAGGGTTATTCCTGTCTGTTTTTTTTTAATCGGTTTTGGCCGCTTTTTATGAACAAGTGCGCATCGGTGGGAAAGTATAGGTGGCCTGACCTGTTGAGTCAAGAACAAGGAAGGATACTGGCCAGGTACTACAGGTGGGGTGGACGCTCATGGGAATCTCGTATGCAAATGAGATGTCTTTAAAGATAGTTTACTTTTTTTGGTAATTTTTTTCACTTTCACCGTAAAGTTTGGGTGGGTGCTCCTCTCTTGTCGGGGGGAATGCATGGGAATATCCTGAGCCGGCAGCCGCTTCGAACACTGTCACTCTTTGGTTAGGCAGGTCAGTGTCAGTGAGTGTGAATTTCTCTATTTTTAACCTGCAGGTGTAGTCAATCGGAGGGTCTGCACTCTGCTTATATAGTGTTACCACGTCGAGCCACGTGGCATTGCTTTTCAATCACTTGAAAATTTCAAGCGAAACACCTTAAATGTCGGTTTTTGATTGCCTATGGCTATCTGTGATCGGCGGCATGATACGCTAACCCCGTTTACCAACAAAGCAATTTGTCGGTAAATCATACTTTTGTGGGGTACACACACCGAAGATGCTTAATCTAAGAATTACGTTGATTCACGGGGTGTGGAGGATGCGCCATGCCGCCCCGCCCCGCCCCTTTTTTATGAATGGGTTTCTCGGGGGTCCCGAGCTGAGCTACCTGAGGGAGCCGCGTGGTGCCGCGTGTTGCCGCGGTCGTGTGCAGTGCGTGCGACTCCGTCTGTCTGTCTGCCCGGGCCGGCCTCGTGCGGCAGGAGCCGAGCCGAGCGAACAAAGGGACACACATCAAGCCTTACTGCGCTTGTTTTGATACGTCCCGGCAGGGCCCCACCCAGCCCAGCCCCAGCCCGGCCCGGCCCGGCTCCGTGGACTTCCCTCGACATCTTACATTATATCAGCTTTACCGGTGTGAGGAAACTCGTCAGTCGCAACGCGCGGCGTGTTTTTACAAGTCTGACCCTATGTGGAGAGGATCTCTACTTTCAAAACGAAGTGTTTCGCAATAAAGCGGGATTTTCACTTCTCTGGGGGTAATTATTGGTTCAGTATAGGGAGGACTGACTATACGGGGTACTCGTACATTCAACTCCTTAACTTACTCCATTCCGTCCACTTATCCCTGTAAGCAAAGCCCGTCGATGCACCTTATATCGTTCTATTTTTTTACCCTTTTCATCCTCCCCGACCCACACACATACACACACACATGCAGAGCTGGGCACACGCATAAAAAAGGGGTGACCCCTCCTTCCCTCCCCAAATACCTCTCCAGGGCGGGCGGCGCGGCGTCTTCAGACCACAACAACCTCCAGCTCCCCCTCCCCTCCCCTCCCATTCTCTCCCCTCCCCTCCCCCACCGTGAGCCACACGACGGCTCGGGGCCCGGCTCACCCTTTCCCTCACCGCTGTTCGATCCCATCCCGCCTTGGTGCTCCCCAATAATGACCACTGCGCATACGTACAAAAAGCGTGCCTCTGCCTCAGCAACGGAAAGGGTCGGTGGCGTGGCTGCGGGGCGCTTTTTGTGGTGTCAGAGGGTCAGTAGTGGCCGTGCATATGGGGGGGTCATTATTGTCTGTCTCCGGATTTGGTCACCATCTGTTTCGGCCTTTCCGTTTATCAGGCGCGCTCTACATTTTCCCTCTTGTTCTGGGGTGGAGAGCCACCACCGCCCGGTGTGGTGAAGCCGAGGGGGAAACAACTCTGAATTTGGCTGAACACATTGCGTGGATTTTCGTGAATTTTTAGATAATATTTGTGAATTTTCACTTGAATTTTACCAAAATTTTTGTGAATTTTTGTGAACTTTCTTGGAGTTTTGTAAATTTTTCTAAATTACGAGGAGTTGTTTCTCCCTCGGGTGAAGCCCGGGACCGGGCGGTACCCACCCTGCCCCTCCCTGCCCCGCAGCCCCGTCCCGCCCGCAAACAACTTGATACAAAATACTGCGCCGCGGTGTTCCTCGTCCAGCCCGGCCCGGCCAGGCAGTAGGCAGCGCGGCGTCTCTGCCGCGCGCTGTGCGGAGAAAAAACAGAGCAGCAGACTCGCAAACAGGCGAATAGATAGTGGCAGTCTCTCTCGCGGCGCGGCTCTCTCGGCTCTCACGCACAGGCTGGCTGGCTGGACGAAAAAACTCGGAAAAGAAAGAAAAATGATTAGGAAAAAAAAGCTATCCGCGTAGTCTAATGAACGGGGAGGGGGAAGGGTTGAGGCGTCCGGAGGCGGGCGCGCTGCGCTGCGCCGCGCCGCACCGGCCCGCGAGGGTCTCGTCCCGGAGGTGTCCCTCTCGGGCATGCGTTTGCATATTCATAACACCTTTTCGTCATCGTCTTCTGCCACTTTTTTGGTCAGTCTTCCCTTTTTTCTGCAATTCCCATGCATTGTCTTTGGCCACTTTTTTGGTTCGGATTTGGATGTGTCGTGCTCAGCGCTCCGGCTGCGCGGCGGAATGTGGTCCAGGGATCATCATTTCAGGTGCAGCCCATCTTTTTTTTCGGCCCCTGTCGGGTCGCCACTCGCTTTTTTTCTTTTTTCTTTTTTTTTTCTTTTTCACTCCGCTGGCGTCTTTTCGGCTTTTCTCACGGCGAGCCGCCCGGGCAGATCGTCGCGCCGCACAGTCCCGCGTGCAGTTATCTCGTATGCTAATGCGTTCGCGGGTGCCAATGCGTTAGTTTTTGTTTTGACGTTGAACGCATCTCTTCGGATTGATTAAGTATTCCCTGGGAATGAGAAGCAAAGGCTGATCTGCCTCGGCAGCGCGGCCGCGCGGCGCCGCTGCTGATGCAGGCAGCCAGAGGCCTGCGCTGCTCCGTTTTGCTCGTCCTGGGTCCAGTCCTGGGCCTGGCAAGGGGGAGGACTCTTCGAAAAATCATTGTAGGCCCCAAAATAATCATTTAAAAAAAATAAACAAAAATTTATAAAAAAGAAGAAAGATACAGAAAAAATCGAGAAAAATGAACAGAAAACCGTACTAAAATTCAGAAATGTTGGTAAAAGATCAAAATTTAACAAAAAGTGACAAAAATGACAGAAATTTTCCTTGAAAGATCAAAAAGAAATAATAATAATAATTTTTAAATAAAAGTTTTAAAATAATCAAAAGGCATAAAAATCATTGCACATATTTTGTATGAATGATCCTCCCCTTGGTGCCTGGTGCCTACGGGCGTGCCCTGACTCGGCTCAGCTTGTCTCGGCTCGGCTGTGCGGGGCGCGGGGCCGGTGCTAACTACAAGGCGCACAAGAAGAAGCCGAGCCGTCGGGCTGAGCTGCCGACAGAAGAAAAGGCGCCCGAGAAATGTGAAATATGAACGGTGGTGGGGAGAGTAAAGGGCGAAAAAAAAAGTGCGCGCGGTTACTTCCATCGGGCCGAACTGAACTGGCGGGCTCGGCCCGGGTAAAGAGGACAGAAGGAAAGGGCTTGCAAGTAAGATCGGCGCCATGCCATCCTGGGACGCGTTCGTTGTGAATGTTTTCGGGGACACTGTGTTGTGTTGTGCCGCAGTCTGCCTGTGTTTCGGTATCTTTGTACAGTAAGGTGAGGGACGCTCGCCGTGCAGTGGGGCGCTACCGGCCACGATGACGCGGGCTGTAAAGTAATTACTTGTGTCCAAGTCGTGTTGGGAATGTCTCGGCCCGGGGGAGGGGGGTGGGGGGCTGATGCGGAGGGGCGCACCTCTGCTCTGCCGTGGTTTTGCTCACGTCCTTAACGACCGCCCCCGGACATGGCTACTGGGCTTAAGAGAATCCCTCCGAACGAGTCTTATAATTGAGATTCCTAATACAGGTGCACACTTTGGTCGGCACGTCGGAGCAAGAACAAAAAAACAAAAAAAAATAAGAAAAAAGAAGCGGCGGTGAAGGGGTAATGTCCAGCCGATGCGAAAGCTGCAGAAAAACAAATTACATCGAGGCATAAACATTTTTATGCCTGCTGGAGTGGTGCACAGTGATCTGTGAGAGAAGGGCAGAGACACCCTAGAGGAAAGAGCGAGAAGGAAGGGCAAAGGAGCCCGGGATAAGGCCACTACATCCCCAAAACTACATTTCTGTGGTCCCGCCCCACCTTGCCGCGTCGGACCCACCCCGCCCCAGTGGGTGCGCGCGGCCGCGCGGCCAGGCGATCGAGCGCACATGTTAATGTACTTTTTTCTCGGCCCGCCCGCCCTCCGTTGGATACTTACGAGTACTTTTGAGTGCTCCGGGCGGGGCGGGGCGGGGCGGGGCGGGGCGTGGCGGAGAGGCGGTGGCCCTGGCACCACTTCCTTGTTTTTGTCCAGCCAGGCCAGGCCAGGCCGCCCGCCGCCCGGCCCGGCCAGATGGTCAGGGGCGTTGTGTTCCAGATTGAACCATGTCCAGACGCGGGCCGGGCCGGGCCGGGCAGGGGGATGCACCGAGCACAAGGGCTGGGCCCGCCCCGCGCCGCCTGGCCCGGCCCCGCTTAGCACCGCAGGGACAGATGGCTAGCTGACCGCGGAGATGGACGGAGGAGGCGGTTCGACAGCTGTTATCACGGGAGATTGTTCAGCGGCTCAGCTGAGGGAGAAGTTTTTCTTATTTTGTATTTTTTAGAAATAGTTATTAAAATGATGATAGGTTAAAAATGTGTCCTGCCTGCGATGCGAGATGCGAGGCGGCTTAACGCTGTTACTTTGCATCTTCCCGCCAGCCGGACCGGACTGTTGCTGCAGCGCCTCGCCTCGGACAGATGGTGAAGGGTTGGGGCCCTTCCCTTCCCTTCCCTTCCCTTCCCTTCCCTTCCCTTCCCTTCCCTTCCCTTCCCTTCCCTTCCCTTCCCTTCCCTTCCCTTCCCTTCCCTTCCCTTCCCTTCCCTTCCCTTCCCTTCCCTCCCCTTCCCCTCCCTTCCCTTCCCTTCCCTTCCCTTCCCTTCCCTTCCCTTCCCTTCCCTTCCCTTCCCCTCCCCGCCACATCCCCGTAGCTTCCCCCTCCCTTACTCCCCTCTTCCCCTCTCTGTCTTTCTCTCCGTAAAGTCGTGGATGGACAGCGAAGAATTAAAAAAAGGGCTCGCCTCTGCTCAGCAGGGGCCTCCGCCTCCGGCCCACCCCACCCCTCAGTCCTGCCTACACGCATGATCATTTATTCAATTACAAAACGAAAAACTCTGTTACTGCAGAGCTGTTGGAGTTGATAATGATTTTCTTTTTCTCTCGACTTGTCGTTGGGCGTGGGCCAGCAAGACCAGACTCCACAGTCCAGCGCAGTGGCGGATCCAGAGCCAGCCTTTGGGGGGGGCAAAGTAGTACTTTTTGCCTACTTACAGGGGCAAAGTATTACTTTTTGCCTACCTTTCAGGCGGCTACCGAGGAGCCATGGGGGGGGCAATTGACCCTTTGCCCCCCCCCTGGATCCGCGCATGGTCCAGCGTCCAGGAGGGCCCTGCACACACGGATATCCCCCTGTATTAATAACCTTACGGTCATGAGAAATGCGAGCGAAACTCGCCCGGTGCGAAGCGTCCTTTGCCTGTGCCAGTCCCGCCAGTCCTGCGAAGGAACTTTCTCGCACATAAAAATGTGCTCGGTACCAACCCGTGCGGGAGGCCAGTACTGATTTTCTATTACGTCCCTGGCGTAGAATTGTCCATTAGTTTCCCTATTGGCGCGGGCGTAGACTGCACGGAGCAGAGCTCAAAGGGCGAGGCTGTGCGGGCGGCGGGGCCTGCGGGCTCAAGAGTTCGATGAACCTATCGGTGCTCTGTGGATGGGATGTTGTTTTCCGGGGTGTGGAAAAAAATAATAACACCCGGTAAAGCACCCTATAGGAGGTGCACCTTGACGACAAAAACTCTTCGGCTGCTTCTCACACATCGTCCGTTGACCCGCCCAGAACCCGCCCCCGAGTTTGATTGAGAGATAGGTGCGAGACCCTCTCTCTACTTCCGAGTTGAACCTGCCCTGCCCCTCTGTTTTTGATAAACATCATGAGTGTATGTTTTCTCGGGCCGAAATCTAGTGGCTCCATCGTCGGCCGAGGCAGAGACGAAAGTGGGCGCTGCTCGCGGAAGTTGACAAAAAAGTACCCTTTTTTATGCGGTACGGTGCGGCGCGGTGCGCGGCGCGGCGCGGCGCGTCCCCATGTGGACACGTGAGGTGAGATGTGTTTGCGCCGCGCAGCGCGCAGTGCTCCTCTGTGGGGGAGGAGGATTAGTGTGTGTGCGTGGACGCAAGACAACGCCACGCCACGCTCTTCCACCGGCTCATGCCTACCGGCGCGGACCCACGCTTCCGTTCGGCCCGGAGTCCAGCGCACTCCGCGGGAACCCCCTGCCTGCCTGAGCGTTTTGTTTCCGGAGTGGGTTTTTGGCTGGCAATGAGGGCGCTGGCGCTGTGTTGGCTAGCTGGCCTGGCTTGGCCGCGGGGGCTGGCAGGTTCGTCGGTGTGGGTTTTGCTGCTGGAGCCCCCCTCGGCTAGGGCGGCGTGGCGTGGCGTTGCGCGGCAGTCGTAGCCGCGCGAAAGTGAGTTTTTTTTTTCCCTGCCCTCCCCCTGGCGGGCGCTGTTACAGCCCTGCCCTCCCCTTGCAGCCCCTGCTTCTTGCGCCCCTCCCCGTCGGTTTTTCTCTCGCGGGTGTGTTTTTCAGCTCGCTCGCCCGCCTCCCCCCCCCCCCCCACCCCGCCGTATCCTACTTCCTCTCCTGTGCCCTCCGATACACTGGTCAGCCTCGCCCCCTGCGCGGCCCTATCACAGCGGTTCTTAACCTTTTCAGCTTCCGACTTCAAATTAACAGGCCAAAATTTTCGCAAGCACGTAACAAAAAATTACGACCCCTCATGGTAGCAGCAAACCCCACCCCGAAAAAAAAGTTGTTTTTTATCTTTTTTTCTTGTCAGTGCCTTCTTTGCGCTTTCATTCTGATCTTGAGCTGGTACCCCGATTTCTCCACCTCCTATGGAGTTTTACGCGTCCACATCACACGCTTCGAAGGGTCTACTACAGGGTGACAGGGATTAAGTCGTCGGCTTGACTTGACTTGAGAGCGAGGGGTGGTCCAACCTGGGAATCATGTGTACAGATCCCCGGGAATCATGTCGGGAATCGTGGGGAATCGTCGGGAATCATCGGGAATCGCTGGAATCACGGGAATCACGGGGAATCGCGGGGAATCGCGAGGAATCGCTGGGAATCATGGGGAATCACGGGGAATCAACGGGAATCAATGGGGAATCATCGGGAATTATCGGGAATCGCGCGAATCACTGGGAATCATTGGGGATCGAAAAATGGTTAGGAATCGTGCGGATTCATGAAAAAACATAGGAAGCGCCCGGAATCTGTCCAAAACCATGAGATCAAGCTGAAATCCGGCAGCGAAGCGTAGGATGGCTTGCCTATGCGGCAGGCGCCTCGCTAATTGAGCAGCAAAAAAATTCGAAGTTGTTCAAAAGTTGTTCGGTTTAATTGGAATCTTTCCGATTCATTGGAAACTAATGCGAATCGTAGGTAATCACTGCCGGTGACGAGGAATCAGCGGGAATCGCGAGGAATCAACGTAGTTGACGGGGAATCGTCTCGAATCATCGGGAATCGCCGGGAATCTTTGGGAATCACCGGGAATCATAGGGAATCGCAGAAATCATCGGGAATCGTGGAAATCACCGGGAATCACCGGGAATCTTCGGGAATCACTGGAAATCACTGGGAATCTTCGGGAATCACCGGGAATCATCGGGAATCGCAGAAATCATGTGGAATCGTGGGAATAGTCGGGAATCGTGGAAATCAGTATTCCCAGGAATCATGTGTACACGTGAAAGTTAAGTGGATAACCCCTCGCTTGAGAGAACCAGGTCACAAATGACCCAAAGGTTATTCACCGGCCGGAGGCGGCTACTTGCGAGGCCGATTCGCACAAAAGCCTCAAACAACCGATGTTTTCTTTTTCAATTTTCGTACAGATCTGACATCGCAGAAAGTGAGGGGGTCATGGACACGAGGAAACAGAGATGTAGCAGCGATGTCCCGATGTCCCCTTGGAACTAAAAGTGCTCGCGATAGGATCGGTCTGGACCTGGGCTGCTCGGCGCCACTGCGCCACTGACGGGTAGGGAAGGGGGTGGCTGCTTGCTGCGTCTCCCCTATATGCACTCCATATCGTCCAAGACGGCTACTATTGCACCGGAAGAGATATTGGGACATTAAAGAAGTTGGCTGGTTGCACTTCGAACACCGCCAGTTCGTGAGAAGTGAGGAAGTATGGTGTCCGCTCCCCTCCTCCCCCCTCGCTACTCGTAGCGTTATTCGTTCTTTGCAAATGTGTGTGTGTGTGTGTGTGTGTGTCGTGTGTGTGTGTGTGTGAGCGAGCGAGAGAGAGAGAGAGAGAGAGAGAGAGAGAGAGAGAGAGAGAGAGAGAGAGAGAGAGAGAAGAAGAAGAAGAGGGGGTGGGGCCCTAGTGGCCCTAGCTAAGCAGTTAACCAAAGAGTTATGGGTGCATCGGCATCGGCCGTGGCAGACAAGACCAGGACAGGGACCAGGGCCCCGTCATTGGTGCTGCAGGCTGATTCCGAAGATCGCTCTCGTACCGCCGTCCTTGTCGCACCGAAGGCGGTGACCTATGTTGGGAATAGAATAAGGGTCCCATATGTGCGACAAGGACGGTGGCGACCTACGTCGCTCGATGTTGTTAAAGAAGTGCGGTGATTTTGGCGGCGGCTATGGTGGAGGCCTCTCTCTCGTACTGAAGATCGTTCTCCGCGGTTGAAAGGGTAGGGGCGGGTAGGTGTGGGCTACTGGGGCGGGCAGGGGCGGGCAGGGGCGGACAGGGGCGCAGTACGCGGTACTTTGGGAAGCAGTTTCGAGAGAAGGGGAAGAGAGCGGACGGGGGTTGAGAGAGGGGAGGGGAGGGGGATATCGCCGTATACGTGGCGGGGCAAAAAGTCGAGAGGGTTACGAGAAGCCCCACGAAGTAAAAACGGCCAGACTACCTCCCCCTCCCCCCCCCCTCCTGCTCGGCCCCAACCGCCCAGCCCTCGCGCTGCCAAGGCTTTTTGTCAAAGCAAATTGAAGCCATCTTTCGCTGGGCCGTGAGGCGCCATGCCGTCCTCAACCCGGCCGGCCGCTTCCCTCAACCCCATTTGAAAACTTGAACGCCCTGGTGGTCACCGGAACACACCGGGGTCCTTTTGCTTGGACAGCCTGCCTGCGACGGGCTTTGGCCGAGGTTTCAACGCATAACTGAACTGCGCAGACTGGCGCCTCACAATGTAGGGACCTCTTCCGCCCCATATCGCCTCGTTTTATGGCTAGGGGATGCAACTTGGAAGGATGTGCACAAAATCGCTGCCCCCCACCCCCACTGCCACTTCTTTCCTCCACGCTCTCCCTATTGTCTGCGTTTCATTGCGGCGGCGGCCGTTTGGTCCTGTGGGTGGTGGTGGTGGTGGGGAAAGGAAAGAGCTCAACCGGCTTCGCCGTGGCTGCGTCTTGACCAAACGTGAGGCGCGGCTGGAGGGGCGTGTATGGGTGGGAGATGCGGTAGGGGTAGGGGTAGCCGGCGGCGGCGGGTGCGTTAGGGTGGGAGGTAACGCCAGAGCACGCCGCAGATAATACCAGCAGTCGTCGCGACGCGGCGCAAAAGTTATGACAACTGTTATCCGAGGGACGGTCCCCGCCGCCACCGAACCAGCAGCCTGCAGCGCCCGCGATCCGGCGGGGACAAGGGCGGGAACGGCGAAGGGGGCGTAAAAAAAACAAAAAACCAAGCAACCCCTTTGTCTTGTCTTTTCCTCCGCCCGGCTCCACGTTATTCGATCATATCGCCGGAACTGCAGTCACCGAGGTTAAGGAAAAAACCTCGTCACCCGCGCGCTCTGTGGGTCTATTACATGATTTGATGTGAGAAAAGTCCCGCAATTTTAAACAGTTGATCAAAGTTCATTTCGTCCTTTCACCTCTCTCTCTCTCTCTCTCTCTCTCTCTCTCTCTCTCTCTCTCTCTCTCTCTCTCTCTCTCTCTCTCTCTCCTCTCTCTCTCTCTCTCTCTCTCTCTCTCTCTCTCTCTCTCTCCCTTCCCGCCTGCGACGCGCAGCCATAAACCAGCCTGATGAAGTCGCCCGCAGTAGGTTTCGTTCTCTTCTTGTCCTCCTGTGGCGTCCAGCAGGCGCCCGCCTCGCCATGAGGCTCTTTTTACCGCCCCAGTAAGACGCACGCTCCGCTCATTGCCCTCCTGTCTGCGCTGTACACCTTGTCTCCTGCTCTGCCCCCGCTGCCCGCCCGTTTCTCTTAAATTGTAATTGGTTATTTCTGTGTGTTCGCAGTGGTCATGACGTCCGTGCCGGGCAACGAGGCGGAGCTGCAGTTGTACCGGGTGATGCAGCGCGCCAGCCTGCTCGCCTACTACGATACGCTGCTCGAGATGGGTGAGCCGAGCAGAGCCTGCACTGTGGGAACCCAAGAGCGCGAATGTCCTGTGTTCGGACCCTTGAACAAGATTTTTTATTTATTTCTGGAGACAAGTGTACGAATAAATGGACATTTGCAGACGTGTGTTTCCAGTGCGGCGATCCTTTGGTCCTATGTCCTTGGCGGTGCTGTACCTGATGCTGACCTTGCCGGTGCCATGCTTGTGCTCCTTGCAGGGGGCGACGACGTGCGCCAGCTCTGCGAGGCGGGCGAGGAGGAGTTCCTCGAGATCATGGCGCTCGTGGGCATGGCGAGCAAGCCGCTGCACGTGCGGAGGCTGCAGAAGGCGCTTCACGAGTGGTGCAGCAACCCCGGTGAGGACAGGATAAGAATAGACCTTACGACGAGATACAAATGTCTCATGTATTTAGATCCACGATCTCTGCATGGGCTGCTTGAGGATGACTTCAAGAACAGGTGTCTCAAAATTTCGAGATTCGCACGGAGGCCATAGACTAAAACGCGGAGGGGCGGGTGTGGCCAGCGAAGCGGGGCAGGGCGGGCCGGGGCCCGGCTGGGGCGGAGGCTCAGCGCTCGTCAGCGCTGCTGTCCGAGCGGTGTGCCGGCTTTGCAAAAAAGTGGTCGGAGCGCGAACGTCCGTCTCTCTCGCTCCGTATGGACGCGTGCGGGAGGCTTAAACAGCCGTCGAGCCACGAAAGAAGTGGCGTAACGCTGCGCGCGGCAAATTTGAACGGGGACAAACCGGCCGGCCGGGCTGGGTGCGCGGCGGAGGTTTGAAAACACCGCGCGCTGCTTTTTCTCACAAACACAACACAATCGAACGCGAAGCTGGCCAGCGCAAGGCGCAAGTGCGTCGCGTCCCCCGCACCGCAGCCGCGCATGCGCCGTCGCAAAAGGGGGACTTATGCAAACGACTGTACGTATCCGGTTGTGCGTTTTTTCTCAGTCCGCGCCGCACCACTCTCTTGCACTTCTTTCTTCCCTTTCTTTCTCTCTTTCATTTTGTCCCCCTTGCATTTCCCTTCTCCGCGCAGTGAGCGTCCGCGACAGGGGCCGTAGCGTAGCCGGGATGCACCGGAGAGATATTGCCCTCAGCCCATTTTTTTTCCCGCCTCCCTTCGTCCGTCCCTCGCCGTCTTGCCCGCGTGCACTTTTTTCCCCACCGTGCGCCGCGTCGCTTTTAGCCAAGAATTTAAGTTGTGTTGTTTGAGCGTTTTTCTAGCAGCCCGGCTGGGCTGACGCGGCAACGGCAGCTAGTGCCCTCGCTCCGCCAGCTGCCACGCCACGCCACGCCACGCCACCCACGGACCCACGGATGTAATACGCCACCTTCTTGAATCACGGTGGTGCTCTGCCTCCCTTCCCGACGATGGACTTGCAGGACACAGGTCCCACGTGGTCCTTATCCTCTCTCTCAGGCCTCTTCCCCGCTCGCCGCCCCCGGCCCGCCCCCGGCCCGCAATACAACCACCACACTGATCCCTTTCGCCTTGCGTAACGGTGGCTCCCGCTCCACCCCGCGCCGCCCCGAGCCATTCAGTAGCGTGTTTTCCTCCTCGACGTGAGACGTCCGACACCTTCAGGCCGGAATATGCCGAGGTGTGAGGCCGGGCCGCCTAGCAGCGCTAATCGCCATTCAGCCCCTAAGGGGTAGCGTGGCGTGGCTTGGCGTGGCGTGGCGCGGCGCGACGGCAGGACGAAGAAAAGACCAGAGCGGCCCGACCGCGAGAAGGACGAGGAGGATCGGAAAAAGTGCGTCGTGTCTTATGGAAAAAGTGCGAGAAAAAGTCTAAGCGCGCTGTGACGTCAGCAGTTTATAGGCCGCCAACATAATGGGGACGAAAAAATGTCAGCTCCCTTCGCCTCCTCCCCCCCTCCTCTCTCCTCTCTCTCGCCCCACCTCTCTATCTCTCTCCTTTTCTCTACTGTGCCCCTCCCTTTCCCTCTATCCTGCAGGATTCCTTCTCTCGTGCAGCACTCTTCTACTCCTTCTTATTCGTGGTCGACTACAAAAAAGAGGTGTGTATTCGGACCATTTTTTTCTCGTTCTGGTGCGCGTACGCCAGCGTGGCGGCGGCACGGTCCTCTTCTATCTTCTAGATGACGCTATCGGCTGTTCTTTTTCCACCTCCTCTCCCTCACTTTAGCCTTGGGAAAGCTAAAGGCCGATCAACCCAGGAGGTGACTCGGGTAGTTGTTTAGGTCGCGGCGGCGCGGCGCGGTTCGGGTGGCAACGTCAAAGTGTTTGTTAGGGCGGACCGCGCCGGCGGCGTAGCGTTATCTATAAACCCGTACGAGTCCTTATTATATTCCCACATTTCGCGGCGCGTCGTCCTGGCTGCTCGGTTTTATAAAATGTCTGTCGCCCGCGGCGTGTGCCTAGGTCAGGATCCGTTCGATCCAGTAGGTAAAACCCCTTCTCACACACTCACAAACTCTCTCTCACACACACACACACACACACACACACACACACACACACACACACACACACACACACATACACGTGGGGTGCCGCTCAGGTAGCGGGCAGCCCGACCCGGCCCACCCCGACCCGTCTTGTTCCCCAAGGTGCAAAGATCATTCGAAGAAAGGGGCGGCTGCAATGGTGCGTGTAATTCGCCTCGATGATGATGCGCTTATCAAACAGCGATGAAGAGATTCGCTGTTATTGCAAAGTGTTTGTGTGTCTGGAGGCGCGTGTCTGCCTGTTGTTGGTGTCAGTTTGCACTCACCGGCTAACCCACTATTGCGGGGTTCCTTCAAAATACTGTCGTAGGATTGCGCGGGGATTGGAACCTGCTACCTCACACGTGCTATGATCGGCCCAGAATTACTTTGGTCTCCAGGTCCCGGCTACCTCGCTGCGAGGCTCGGGCCGGAATCAGAAGACCTCAGAAATGCTCGCGGACGACTTTGTAGTTTGGGAGTTGGAATAAGGCCGTCGCACACTTCTTTGTGACCGTCTAACGATACACAAGGGTTGGGTCCCAGTCCACGACCTATTGAATGGGGGGCTGCCTACCCTCGACTCACGGTGCGCCTGCGGAGTCGAGGTTAGGCAACCCGGCCGAACTGGACGTGCAGTGGGAGTCGAACCTTCCGTTCACCTGGATAACGTTATGTTTCCCTTCCTGACGACTTATTCCAAAGACCGCTTTCCTCGTCCTGTTTCTGTCGCACCCATGGGCTTCGCCATCTATATAGGTGCGAGAGGGAGAAAGCGAGGAGAGCGCTCTCCGGAATAAGTCGGCAGTCAGGCAGGACAGGGAGCAGGGCGGCGCAGGGCGGGGCGCAGCGTTTGCCCGCGCACTGTTCCCACAAGTGACTTGATGGATAATCGATTAATGGCTGTGAAATTCGCTCCTCATATTTCTGCGTGACTCTGCGCGTCGCGGCCGCGGCGGTGATTAGAACAGCAGGTTGCGCTGCGAAAATGAAAAATGAAGCGGGGGTAAAAAATACAGACAGGGGCGACACTTCTTTTCGAGTTCCCCTCCGTCGCGCCGTCGCCTCGGCCGGTGCGTCGTACGTGCTGCAAGGACATGGCGGAGGCGAAGAAACGTGAACGGCAGAAGAGGGGAAAAAACCGCCGGCAAACCGACGACTGTCAGCTGTCGCCGTTAGCCCGTCTTGCCTGGCGGGAAAATTCAAGCGAGTAGTCCGCAGCTCCGCAGTCCACTCTCAGGCGTGGCCGGGCCGCCCGTGTCCCGCCGTGTTCAGCGTTGTGGCGTGGCAGGGCGGGGCAGGGTAGGGCTAGGGGTAGGGCAGGGCGGGGTGGGGCGGGGCAGGGCGGGGCAGGATGGGTCCAGCGGCGCGTGGCTACCGCGGTGGGGTACAACTGCGTATGGTGACCGGTCCATTTGACGTCAGAATCTCGTGCGTCACCGTCCTAGGTTCTGATGAGCTAGGGAAAAAAATTGTCAAGGCTACCTGGCCCGTAAAGTTTTTAAGTCGTTTTTTGATGAGACTTCTCTGGTCACAAAACCCTTCCAGCATCGGATTTTGTTTTACTAGTATGTTTTTTTTTTGTTTTTTTTTAAAGAAAAAGAAAAAGAAAACACACACTCACCAAAACAAAAATGCATCGATCTCTGGTTGTCAGTAGTCACATAACTAAAAATCCGTCAAGTCCACATTATCCAATGTGGCCGAAAAAGGCTTCGCGTGCTTGGTGTGGGCAATGGCAAGATGAACGCCTTGACTTACACATTAACGGCATCTTTGATCAAGCAGTGGTCAAGAAACGTTCATAGAAATTACAAGCTGAGCGGATACCTACTGCGAGGCCTGCCGTTCCTCTCATTTCCACATTTCCACCACCCGCTGTTTCCTCCGACGGTCCAAACAGCGTCAAAACAGCTGAGTTTGAATCCAAAATATTCACCCAGGAGAGGGTAAGAGAGGGAGAGGGGAGAGGGGAAGAGTTTGATTTCGATTTAGTGAAGGATTCATAAAGGGGAGAGGGGGAAGAGGGCGAGAGGGGTAGGAGTGGTACAAAGAGATAGAGAGGCCGGCAGCCCTTAAATTTAAACGAGTAGAATTTAAGACACATGTTAGCACTTTTAATCGCGGAGGAGAGCGCACGGAATGCGCAGTTGGTCAACATTGTCTTAAATCAACCACTTTTTTTTAAAAAAAATAGGTTTTTGAGGTCAGCCGATCCAAACACGCACCAATATTTTACGTCAGACAAATCTGAACTGATTTTTCACATCGACAGTCAAAATTGTCGTAGAAGCACCTGACTTTTTTTAAAAAGAGGGGTGAAAGGCTGATGCTTGAACCAAAAATCTGGTTTGTTTGTTGCTAGGTTCAAAATTTGAGAAAAACTTGCGGCAAGACATTCTATTCATTGCATCTTTCGTCCGCTGGCAATAATATATGCGCACGCTGAGTCGGGCGGCCGGCCGGGCGGACCCCCGCAAGGACCCCCGCCCCCGGCCCCGCCCCCGACCCGAACCTTTTTCTTTTGTGTGTAGGGTCTCCTCGCTCGTGGATGCTGGGGAGCAGGTAGCGCACACGAAAATCTTGGCGAGAAACAGAACCCGTGTCTATAGGCTTCGCGTTTTGCGCTTTAGCGCACGCGAAGCCTAATAACGCCACACAACAAATCTGCTTACTGTGAATCATCCTCCCATTCGATTCGAACCGGGCCAACGCTCGCTTCCACTTCCGCGGTAACGACCGCGCAGTGTGGCAGCGCCTAGGACAGAAGTGCATAAGGTTTATATAAAAACAGACCGTGATTGACAGAGCACGACGTAATGAAAAAATATTAAAATCCCAACGGTGGGCGCCTTGCCTCCCATCCTTGGGCTGGGAGCGGCGGTCGGGACGGGAGAGCACTACACCCGTTGCTTTCTTAGAATTGAACACCAAAGGGTCCCTCGGTGGTGCGGCGAGGGAAATAACGATGAAAAAAATCGGGAAAAGAAAAAGTGAGCTGGAGATGAGTGTGTTTGATACCGGCACCGCGGCCGGCCTGGCCGGGCCGGGCTCGGCTCATGCCTAAGCTACGGCCGCGGTCTACCAGCAGTTGTTTTATTTTTTTCTGCGCTCGCCTACGATGTGGATTGTTTGATCGTCCGTGTCTGAGGACGGTAAAGGGTTCTCTCGATGTGTTGATGCCGCTGCTGTTGTTTGACGGCTGCTGTTGCTTTATGTTGCAGCCCAGTTCCTGATCCCGCTCGGACCCACCCCCGCTTTCCCGGTGACGGCTCCGCGGCCCGGCGTGCCCGTGGCTGTGCCCGTCCCTCTGGGGACGCCCCTGGGCACCGCGCTGGGCATGCCGCTGGGGACGCCCCTCGCCGCCCCCGGGCGGAGGAGTCCAGCCCCCAACCACTCTAGTCCCGCGCCGTCCTCCTCACCGGCGCCCTCCTCGACCCCCGCGGACCTCGCGCCCCAGCACCTCAACAGGTCCTCGACCACGTCCCCCATCACCATGAGCTCGACGGTGAGCCCGCCGCCGCCGCAGCAGCAGCACGCCGACCCCATGCAGGTGAGTGCAGGCCAGCACCCTTGCAGCCTGGGCCCGCTATGGGCCCACAGGGTCCGAAGGGGGGACCACTTGGAGAAGAAAAAAACATTGCACGGCCACCAAAAAATCATTTAAAAATTTAAAAATTCCAAATAAAATCAAGAAGAAATATACAGAAAAATCGAGAAAAAATGAACAAAAAACGCAAGAAAATGGGGAAAAATTCAGAAATGTGGGTAAAAGATAAAAATTATCAATAAGTGACAGAAATTTTCCTTGAAACATCAAAACAAAAAAATATATATTATAGAATCATCGTGTACATTTTGTATGAGTGATCCCCCGTCGGCAGGCCCCCAGCAATAACAACCACTTGTCATTTGCGCTGAATCCGGCAAGGTGGGTCGGGGCTGGGTAGGGCGGGTAGGGCGGGGGCGGGCTGTGGCGGGACAGGCCGAGCTTATTTAATCCCGACACTCGAGGTCTCGGAGCTCAGAACATGGCCAAAGCAGAAGAAACGCTCTATAGAGAGGGAACAGGTTCTGGGCTGCAAACGCAAAAACGTTTTATGCGACAAACGGATGGCACGGCGACGCGAGGTACCGGGGTACCTTGGAGCCTGGTTGGAGGTACCGATCACTCGGCGGAGCTGCATGTGTCGCAGCAGCGGCTTACACACACATTAAGTAGCAACAGAGCAGTATGTATTGTTTGTGAGCAGTGCGTATTAAGAGACATCGCGTTGTGGATGACTGACCCGGAGTGTACCCCACTCCAACCCCCTCAGTTAAGCTCTAAATTACTTTTCGTTTTGTAAAATTTTCTGATAGCGTGATCAGTCCAATCAGTTACAACGTTACAACACTTGCAAAAAGTAAAAAGAAATAAAGTCGCTGAGATTTTTAAAAATTCTAATCGCCGCCTCGAGACATAACAAGTCCACTCGGTGCTGCGCGCTGCAGTGTGCGGGCCCGACCGAATGCCGGAGCCAGGGAGAGAGGCGCTCTGCTTCTTGAAAAGAAGTGTATGACAG
This sequence comes from Frankliniella fusca, assembly GCA_029379305.1. Lineage (NCBI taxonomy): Eukaryota > Metazoa > Arthropoda > Insecta > Thysanoptera > Thripidae > Frankliniella > Frankliniella fusca. The sequence continues at coordinate 2,249,295 of JAHWGI010000979.1, forward strand.
TTGACGAATCGATTCCTTGCCGCCTGCTTATGAGCCCCTCTCCTCCCCTTCCCGCCCCGCTCAGAGGGCAGCAGGACGGACCTGACCGGGCCGGCACAACGCTGCACAACTCTTGTGTATTAATTACCCGAGTTGAGCCGAGCCGCCGATGGCCTGGCCTGGCGTCGTTGAGTCCAAATCAGGAGTCCATCCGGAGGCTGTCGAGAGTCGCGCCGCGCCCCGCCACACCCCGCCGCACCCCACCGCACCGCGACGAGTCGGGCCGATAATCAACAACTGGGCTGCGACAAAAAGCCTCGCCGGGGCCGGACCGGGGGTAATATGCCAGGGATATCCATCCCCGTGCGGCGCCATGGCGGCGCTCTCCGTCTGCCCCGCTGCGCTCCGCGCCGCTTTCTCTGTCTCTCCTCGACTCTCCTCTCCGCCTCGATCTTGATTGACGTGGTGGGATGTGATTGTCCACGTAAGCGTAAATCAAAGAGTTGTGGCGTTGCGCGCGCGCGCGCGCGCGCGCGCGCGCGCGTGTGTGTGTGTGTGTGTGTGTCCGGCCCGGTCCGGTCAATCCAGCATCCAGGCCGCGTGGTCCGGCCGCAGGAATATGAGCGGCGGGGCTGGTGCAGTGTCTAAAGAAACCCCACTGGAATCCGAGGCTGAGGCGGCGATCAGGAGACGAGTGTTTTTTAATTCGGGTGTCTCCTTTTCCAGACCGCGATGGGCAGCGTCCCGGTGGACTTCTCGACCGCCTCGACCACGACGACCACCACCACCGCCTCTAACAACAACCACCACGCCCCGAACAACCACAACAACCACCACCTCCATCACCAGCACGGCCACGGCCCGCACCACGGCTACCACCACGGCCAGCCGTCGCCGTCCCTGTCGCCGCAGCACGCGGGTGGCGGGCGGCCGCTGTCGCCGGCCTCGGCGCCGTCCTCCACGCCGCGGCCGCTGTCCCCGAGCCTGCAGCTCACCCCCGTGCTCATCGAGTCGCAGATCCAGAGGCTGGCCGAGGCGGCGAGGAACCTGGCGCCCACCCTGCCGTCGTACGAGCCCCGGCCGCACAACACCAAGAAGAAGATGTGCAAGGACCTGGAGGTGGGTGCTCCCCTCGCACCACCGCACCCCTCCCCTCCCCTCCCCGCTGCGCCGCAGTCTTGTCGTACACCCAACGCACACCCTCAACCAACCCCCTTCCTTGCCCTCCTCTGTTCTGATTCTTCTTTTCGTTTTCATTTTTTTAATAACTCTGCTTCCGCACCGCTCTGCACGCAACCCTTTTCTCTCTCAGCCCCGCCCCTTCCCCCCCCCCCCTCGCTGCCCTCCCCTCCTCACGCCGTACGCTGTCTGTGGTGTTTGCAGCTCGTCATGAATATGTCGGACGATGACCCGCGGCGGATGGACGAAATTCGGAAGTACGCCGCCATCTACGGCCGATTCGACTGCAAAAGGAAACCGGAGAAGCCGCTCACCCTACACGAGGTAAGGAGCGGCGCGGCGCAGGGACGATAGCCTATGCCGTCAGATTCAGAAGAGCTCTTTCGTGTCTCCGTCCTTGTCACACGCATGGGTAGTCTCCGCCACTAGGAGTGAGTGATAGGGCACTACGAAACGATCTTCTGAATCTGAGGGCAGCAGCCCGCGACCTGGCGGGACGGTACAGGAAAAGGCAGCCCCGCGCCACCCCGCTGGGCTCACTTCAGCTTACGCGAGGCGAGGACACCTCAAGGCGGGCGGACGCCTCGCCTTTCATACACAATAATCGTCTTATTAATGGGTCGTAAAGGGCGGGAGCCGGGCGAGGGTCGCGGTGGCCCGCCCTCGTACAGAGATATCAAAACAGACATAAAGCTATACGCGGAGCGCTATTGCAGTGGAGCCTGCCGGGTCTGGGACGGGCCAGGGTGACATCACCATACTCCGACCCGATGTCGATCGCGCTAAATTGATAAGCTGCCAGTCCTTGCTTCAGGACATATTCTATAGGCGGCTGCTGGTGCTGCGGGGTGTCTGTCGTAAGGGCAGGGAGCGATTTGGTTTTTTATCAAAACTAACATCTTTATTTTCTCAGATGGGCAATGGATGTGCGTCCCGCCAGCCGAGATGGTTAACGCACTTTCCCCCTGTCCCAAATCATCTCGGATGGCGAGACGTTTTGCGGGTTCAGATCCCAGTGAAACATTTGAGACTTTCGATTTTTGTCGAAATTCGCAAAGGCTATAGCCTCTGCATTTTTAAGGAATTTTGGTCGAAAATGAAATTTGCTCCAAATTGACGGGGGTTGCACAGAGGGGCTCTAGTGCACAGACAGACCAACCCCCGAGGTTTAAATCATCCGAAAATCGGCGAAAAAAAATTGATCGACCGAGACTCGAACACGACAAAAGCGTCCCAACAGCCTAGACGGTATGGGACGGGGGGAAGGGACGGTAACCACTAGGCTGTCGGTTCGCACACCTGTTGGCGATGCGAATAGGAATCCCTATCTCCCAAAAGACAAACACACTTCTAATATTTTATGTACCCTCGTTACCGTGTGGCGGCTTTCGAAGTCCCAGCCGATCTCTGCCCTCCCTATACAGCACTTCGACTGAGAAAGGCGGATTTTAATTACAATAAACGGCGGCGTACGAGTTATTTTGCGGACTAATCGTCGTCGATGCGGGGCAGGAGGGATGGGCTGGAGTTTTCATGGTCATTTCGCGGTCATTCCCTACATTTCTCCACTGGGCCCTTTGCACGGGGCACGGCTGCGACAAGAAATTCTCCCTCTAAACACGCTCTGGCAAAAAGGCCGCGGGTCTGCTGTCCATGCCGTCGGGCAGGGCAGGGGGCAGGGCAGGGACCCCTCTCATGCTTCGCTTCGCACACGCCCCCTATCGGTAATTACTCGCTGGCGTCGTAAAAGAGCGGCCGGGGCCGGGACCGCGGCCGGGACCGCAGGGGCGTCTCGGACACGGGTCAGGATGCGGCCGGCGGCCGAGGAGAGGAGGCCCCGCCACGTCCCGCCCGGCCCTGCCTCAGCTCAGCCCAGCTCAACCCGCTCAACCCCACCCCCACCCCCACCCCACCACGCCGTGCCGTGCCGTACGCCGCCCCTTCTTCTCTGACGTTGTCAATCCTGTTCGATTTTGTCTTCCAATTAACGAGTGCCGAGTACCGTCTTCTCCCCCACGTTTTTCCTCGCGACCGCGGCCCCGCCAGCCCCGGGTCCGGCCCGTCCCGGCCCTGCTGCCGCTGCTCGGCGCCTTGCCCTGCCCTGCGCGGCTTTGTCATTTTATCATCACTAAGCTGCTGTCCGTCCGAGGACGGCTTGGAGTGGAGGGAAAGGGGATGAGCGTAAATTGTTTTTCAAAAAAGGCGAAATGTGAAATTGACTCGCCTAATTGCAAACAGTGTCCTGGCTCGCCTCGACTCGGATGCCCGGCGCGGTCCGTCCTGTCGTGCTGCCCGTGATAAGTTTTAACCACCAATTATCCCTCTGGCTTTACGACTGGCGTTCAATAATTTATAGTTAGGTAAACTACTGACAGCCGCGCCGCACGGCACAGCGCATGCCCTGTACCTCGACTGGCTCTGGCTGCTCGGAGGGAAGCTTTTTTCTTTCCTCCAGGCTTTCCCGGCCCTTTCTCTACGTGCCCTGCGGCGCGGCCCCGCCCCGCCCGACCCCGCCCCGCCCCGCCCCGCCCCGCTGAGGTCCACACGCGCTAACGCTAACGGCTCCACCCCATGGGGCCTATGCTTGCAGGTGTCGGTGAACGAGGCCGCGGCGCAGATCTGCCGCTACGTCCCCGCGCTGCTCACTTTGAGGGAGAAGCTGTTCCCGCTCGCCAGGCAGCTGGTGCGTGACGCGGGCTACCTCTACTCCAAGGGCCACTCCAAGTGAGTACGAAGCGCCCACCGCGCCTAGGGGCGGGCCCGCGGGGGATACAACTCTGATTTTTTTGTACAGAATTCAGGAAAATTCAGAGAAATTCAGAAAAATTTAGAACAAATAGGTAAATGTCAAGCATAAATTCAATAAAAATTCACGAAAATTCCCTAAAAATTTACATAATTTGTACACCAAAATTCAGAGTTGTTTCCCTCTCGGGCGGGCCGTCCTCTGAGAATACTCCATCGCCAAGGCGCCCATCGCCGATCACAGTCGCGAAAACGGGTGTCTCATCTTCGATTTTGTTTCTTATCCCCTGCAGCCTGTCCTACTACCGGCCGAGGTGCCCCAGCAGCGATGACATCCTGACGGCGGGCCACAAGAGGCCCAGGCTGGAGCCCAGCGGCTCGCCCTCTCCCGACTCGAGCGAGGGCGACCGGGAAAAGGGCGAGCACCGCGCCGAGCACCGGCAGCGCAGACAGGTCCTCATTTTGTAGCCACGCCTCGCCAGATCGCTCGGCCTGAGCCCTTGCCGGCCTGCTTGGCGCCCAAAGGGTTGGGTCCCATCCCCTCCCCCCTGCCTCCGTTCCCCGTAAATGGTTGTCCCAAGCCACGCACTTTGCCAACCAGCTTCAACACTTATGCGCTGACTCCATTTCGTGCAATCCTCACATTTTCTAGTCATTGTTTGTGGCTATGTGCCTTGTGATATCATTAAGCTATTTTAGACTTAATTATTCATATAACAATAATTGTTATTTTAACACACTTTTCCTTCTCTCTTCGTAGGGCTCTGGCACTCTTCTCTTTTTTTCCCGGTTATGTATTCCCTTGGAGAGTCATATGCCTATAATGCTTCTACAACCTTTTTTACTTTTATTTATTTTTATTATCTTTTTCAGTTTTTTGCAAAACTAACCAGCTAATAATTTTTCACCTTAACAATACGCTTATTGTCATTTAACATGAGTTTTTTTCTTTTTACTTTCTTTTTGCTTTATGATTTGTTTATTGCAGTGCGAATTGTAGTAAACGCTGCTTCGAATAACCCCACGGACTGAGCTGTCCTGACATTGTGTCACCAGGTACTGTAGATTTTCGTAAGATGGTGTGTGATTTTTTTTTTTTTGTTAACTAACTCCTCACTCATGGTCCTTTCATTGTTGCCTGATTTTTTTTTATTTTTTTTTTAAGTATTGCACGAGTACGTCGCAATCTCTGATTTTCCTGGGAATATGAGTTAGTTATTTTCGGCTGCATTCGGTCGCTGTGCTTAATGAACGCACAATACTAACCAATCCTTTTTCTTCCAGTCTGTACACAAAGCTTCTGGTTAACTTGACTTGACCTGAGAGAACCAGGCCACAAATGACCCAAGGTTGTCCACCCAGCTCCAACCCTACCCCCTTGCTTATTTTCCTGTAATGCATGATAATCTACCTGTCGTACTCTCTGCCAGAGAGCGGTTGAGGGCTGAGCTCAGTTCACTGCGAGCTCACAGTTCCAGGGATACTGAACGGGACGGGACGGGACGGGTGGCGTGTTGCAGGAGCGCCTGGAGGCCCTGTCGGAGGAGCTGCGCGCGCTCTCCGAGCGGCACGAGGACCTCATGGCGGCCACGGGGCTGCACGACGTGGTGGCTCTGCAGCAGCTGCAGGCGGTGCGCGACGCGCTGCAGGCGCGCCAGCTGGCCCTGCAGGCCGAGCAGGCCGAGGTCATCCGGCAGAACCTGCAGCCCAGGTAACTGAGGGCTGGGGGAAGTCTACCGGGACGGCCTGCCCCGGGGTGTCCATTGTCCACGCCCCGGACCCAACCCCGGGACCGCCCGGTAGACTTTTCTTAACTGAATATCACCATGTACTGTAACACTGGGCCTGGTGGGGCTGCTGGACAGCTGGGCCGCTCCATCCCGGGCCCGGGCCGGGCCCCCTATTGAAATCTTGCGTCATGCGGCTTGCTTCGTGCTTGGTGATGTGCAGGTCGTGGAGGCGGGCGGTGCGGCTGCGGTCCTCCTCGCTGACGATGGACTCGGAGCGCGGGGACACTGACGAGGACTCTCAACTGTCGTTCAGCAACGCCAGCTCTCCCTCTCAGGTGCGGCTGAGTCCTCCGAGGACACCTACTTGCTCGGCGGCCAGCTGGGCGCGCGTGCGCTCGCCAAACCAGTTCTATTTGCGCTAATATCTGACGTGGACAGTTCCAGGAAGTCGGAGATTCGCGAGACTCGGAGACTATAGAAAGAGTTAGTAGAAGCCCTTCCAAACAGGTAGAGTAGATCGCCGATAAAAAGTTGCGAAAGTCGGCCTTTTCCCTAGCGCTTCGCGTTTTCATATTCATGCAATGTTCCAGGATGGCACGCTGGACTCCTCTCCTATGGGCAACGGAATATCTTCCTTATCAAACGGTATATTCAGTGAAAGCAAAATCCAGGTAAGTCGGGGAATTTGGCAAGACTGCGTTTACCTTGTAGAATTCGAACTCTGGCATGGTCATGATTGTTTGCTTGGGTTCAATGCGAGGGGGGAATCACTCATACAAAATATGTACCGGGTGTTTCTTTGAATGCGTAACAGTGTTGAGGGTTTGCCTACCCCATTCCCCCGTAAGGCGCCATGGCCCCTGAAGCCCTGGCGAGTATGGAATCCCGCAACACTGTTACGCATTCAAAGAAACACCCGGTACAGTGTTCTTTTTAACTCTCGATTTTTTTTAAAATTTCCTTATTTATTTATTTATTTATTTCCTTTGATTTTTCAAGGAAAATTTCTGTCTCCTTTTGATAAATTAGGTCTTTTACCCCCAAGTATGAATTGTTTTCAATTTTATTTCGGGTTTTGTTCATTTTTTCTCGATTTTTCGGATTTTTTTCTGTATTTCTTTTTTACTTTATTGTGATTTTTTAAAAATAAATGTTAAATGATTTTTTTGGGGGGGCCCTACAATGATTTTTTGAAATGAACCCCCCTACCCCGCGGTTCAATGTGCTTGGTTACTTACGTACAGCAGACTCTTGACCCTGGCCGTTCCTTGCAGGTAGTAGCCTCCAAGGGCTCGGACATCATCGCCGTGGCCAACCCAGCTCTCTCCATGTCTTCAACGCTCAACACTACAGGACGACCGGGAGAGCCCAGTCCACCATCGTCGGCGGCTCAGGTCCGCATAAGTCCGCGCGCTGACCTCCTCAAATTAGAGCCTCAGTCTCCGCCGTCCTCGCCCGGACTTGTGCATTAAACAATGCCGTAGGACTAGCTTGTAAATGTTACTGGGCCGAAGCCCTTTTGTGATAAAACCAGTGATTCTGAGAGAGAGAGAGAAGAATTAAAATTCATCTCTCACACGCACTGTTGGAAGTGCTTGCGCTCATTCTCTATTATGTATACTGTATGTTATTTTATGAGAGACTAGACTGCAAAGCAGACTGATCATTTTAATAAACAATAATCATAAAATTATTATTATTGACTCTGCATTCCGTTTTTCTGAAATCAAACTTTCCCAGATGCAGCTATAGTCAGTCAGACGAGATAGAACAGCCTTGCGTTTTGCAATTTTCGGCAAAAAAAATTTAAGTAGCTCTTAAGGGACTTAGTTGCTCGGGGAACTCAAATGTAAATTCGGTATCTTCAGGAGGGTGGTGAGGGAGCTCCCCGCGATAGTTTCGAACGGGCCACTCCCGGGTTGACTCTTGATTATTCGACATCGAGATTTCATACAGTTTCTATGAGTCTCGAATTTGAACAGTCAAGAGTCGACCCGGAATTAGTCCGTTCGAGACTATCCCGGGGAGCTCCCTAATGACCCTCCAGACTAGCCCCCACGGAAGGGTAAGGTGGGTTCTAAAGACAACGTAGGTCTTTCTTGTCACTTTATATTTTAAATCATATCCATCGCTCCACCAAGGTCTGCTGTCACGTGTCGTTCTCTGAAAAACCCGGCACAGGCAAGTACCCTCTGGTTTAAATTTTCTCAACAAGAAGCGCGGCAACTGCGACGGCGAGGCCGGACATCAGCACTACAAAGGCGGGGAATAAGTTGACCATGCCGAGCGGCGTGGGCGGCCGCTTGGCGTGGAGATCGGGGTTGTAGCCGTGCTGGCCTTTGGCGCTCTGGGCTGTGGCGCCCAGCACTTGCGCCAACTCGGCGAAGGCCTGCAAGTGCCAGAAGTGCACGAGGCCCGAGGCATGCAGACGGCCCAGGTATTTCCTGCGCAGGCAGAGACATCAAGTCGGAGGCTGTCGCGCCGTGTCGGCCCTAGGGGAGTGTCTCTAGCCAGGGGCACGGGGCACGGAACACGGGCACCCACCTGAAGGGCTCCTCTAGGGGCGATCCTATGTTGGTGATGAAGGCGGAGTACTGGTAGGGGGTCGGCAGGTCGAAGATGTGTAGCGTGCGGTTAGGCGGCAGGGTGTACGGCTCGACCAGCGTACGCCACTCGTTGTTCATGAGGATGGCGGATTTGCGGCGTTCGGCGAGGCTCGGCAGGGCGGCGGTGTAGTTGAAGTGCGGCTTGTACAGCATGCCGCGCCCGCGCCGCGAGCTCAGCGGCGGGACGTCACCGTAGAACTGGAAGAAGAACCTGCAGCACACGCAGCAGCGGAGAGGAAAGGAGCGTGTAGCGGCGGGTGCGGGCGGGGCGGGCAACGAGCGGCAGAGAGCTAATGCCTTACCTGTCCGTCATGAGGATCTTCAAGTCGCTCTCAGTCAGCTGCTCCAGGTCCATCTCGTCAGCCGGCTTGGCCACGCTTAGCTCGCTCAGCAGCTTGCCCTCGTACGCGGCGTTGAGCACGACCGAGAGCAACATCCAGCAGCCCAGCAGCAGGCGCAGCGACAACCTGGGTCAGCCAAGAAGCGACATGAGCAAAGAGTGCTCTCGAAACTCCGTGGACAACACCGCTTATCTGCAGCAGGCGCTGCACGACAAGGCATATAACAAGGGTAAAACCAGATTCATTACCACAAAGAGCTATAATATATATAATAAAAGAAAAAAAATGGCAAAGTACAAAATTGCACCATCCCATTGCAGGCCAGCAGACCTCGAGGAAAATGGGGAATTCTTTTTCTCCTCCAAAAACAATCTGATAGGTTTTAAAGAAAATCGTTGCCGAGACTCGAGCCAAATCTGAAATCTGCTGGCAAAAATGTATGTCGTTTAAACCACTGAACCATTGCCCAATAATCGGGGGTAGGGTGGGGATGGTTCCCCCTCCACCGGCCGCGGCCGAGTCTCGAACCCGGGCCGTGCACTTAAGTGTCTCGCACCTCTTGTCGCGCACTCGCATGGACTGGACCAGCGGCGGGGACAGCGTCTGGAGCAGCACGACCTCCAAAGGGCCGCCGCGGATGAGGTACAGCGCCGTGGCCACGCACACGATCGTTAGGGCCAGGAGGTGCATCACTCCTGCGAACACGGCCATGAGGAGAGGCGGCAGGTGGCAGCAGCGAGTAAACCCGATACCACCGACTCAATGTGCTTGTCGTGGTCTACATACCGGAGCTGAACTCGTTGGTGAGCGGGTGCAGCAGGCCGCGCGAACAGCCGCGCCCGGCCGGCACCACCACGTCGGGCTTGGCCATGGCCCAGGGGAACATGGCGAGGCCCTGGTGCAGGGCGTTGCGCAGCGGCTGCGGGCTCACCAGCGCGTACAGGCTGCACGAGCGCGCGCTCAGCATCCACTGGTCCTCGCAGTCCAGCGACAGGTACTTACGCCTCGGGGGCACCGGCTCGCCCCGCTCGGACATGCTGGCCAGGATCCTGCGGGCAGCGGCAGCAGCAGCAGCAGCAGCAGCAGCAGCAGCAGCAGCAGCAGCAGCAGCAGCAGCAGCAGCAGCAGCAGCAGCAGCAGCAAAGACAAGTGATGATTGCGCCCGGTCGGACCCGGGGCCCGGGTCCGACCCGGCTGTGTACGCGTTTCGTTGTGTCTGCCCGACCCCGTTCGGGCTCACTCACTTGCTTGCGACTTGGTGGAGGATGACCGACGGGCCGAAGTAGATCTTCTCGTGGTAGCGCGAGTCGGGCGGCAGCGGCGGCCCAGACCCGGGCGAGGGAGGCGGCCGCCAGCGGGAGCAGGGTGGGTCGAACAGGGAGCCACCGCCCCGCTCCCACCCGCTGCGGTGCAGTGCAGCAATGCGGAGGTAGGAGGCAACTTGATTTAGAACTCGTGAAAATGTCAAAAAATGGATGAGAAGCTGTGCGTTGGGGCGGGCTTTTACCGGGCCAGAGTCCACGAGTCTATTTGGGTTGTCCGATTCTCCCCGGTGCACGACCTCTTGAACGGCACTTCGTGAAGAACGGTGGTGCCGTTGGAGAGTGAGACAGCGAGGCGCGTCTCCAGGAATATGTAGCTCGCGCACTGCGAGCAAAAACAGGGATAGTGGCCGTGGGGCGCGCGCCTGGGCCGCGGCCGCACGCGACGGGCTGCGAGCTGTGACCACACTGTGACCACACTCACCGCCATGAGCAAGTCCAGGTCCGTCTGCAGATCGGCGGGCTTGGACGAGGCCCAGAGCAGCGTGCGGGCCGGCTCACAGAAGCTCAGGTTCCCCACGGAGTAGGACAAGCGCGCGGCCGAGTCCTCGGCCAGCAGCGTGATGCTGGTCGCGAGGGGCGCCATATGCAAGAGCTTGTCGTCAACCCCGTCACCCAGCCGCCACTGTCGCCGAAAGAAATGCGAAGCGCCGAGTTTAAAAACAAACGCGGACGTTGCTGTTTTTCCTTTTTGAAAACGGTTGTTCAAGACAACTTGGGGGACCTTGGAGGCGTCGTTCCCGAGGCTTCGGACGAGAGCGATGGGCGGCAGGTGTTTGAGGAGGCCGTCCAGCCACCAGGCCTTCCCCACGACGAAGAGGTTGGCCACCCTCCCCGGGGCGGAGCTGGCCTGCCACGACAGCGAGAGCCGCTAGTTAATACTTAGCCGAGGCCCAGAGGCACGACGGGTCCTGGAGTCTCCCTCACCTCGAGATGCGGCTGGAGCAGTGAGAGGGCGCTGGGCACCTCCACTTCCACCGAGCGCGTGTCCGGCAGGCGCCTCAGGAGCGCGGGCGGCACCTCCTGCGCCGACCTGCGTGCGGAAGCGAGCACCAGGAACGTGGCCAGGATGAAGGGCGTCATGCGCAGTCCTGCAGAGCGATTCAGGTGCACGCGCCCCTAGGTGCGCTCCTTGAGTGCGCGAGAGCCAGGACGCTCTCGCACCCTCGGCAGATTCCTTGAGAGCGAGAGAAACAGAGCGAGGAGTGCGCGCACCGGAATCGCTCTGCTTCTGCTGCTCGCAGCCGGAGCCCGGGGCCGCGCAGGCCGCAGCCCCGACCCGGCCCCAGTCCAGAAGGACAGCGGAGGGCGCGGCCGGGCCGCCAACGGCACATGCTGATTTTCCCGAGGCACGACGTCCCATCGATCATGTGTGTTCTCTTAGTTTGTTTTGTTTGCTCCCCCAAAAACTTGCGCAACCAAAGTTAGTTTGGTGTTGCTTGAACGGAGAGTGCCGATCGATGCGGGGAATGAGCGGCATTTCACTAGCAGGGACCCGTACGTCCCAGCCAGAAACACGTAAGTGTGGAGGAAGTGTGTCGGGAGGTATGCAAGCCCGGATGGCGGCTGTGAATATGGGTTGCCTACCCAGCACCCGTCGGGCGTTGTCGAGGAACGAAAGAAAAAACCTGTGCTGGTGAAACAAACTTTATTGAGATTCCAACAAAAACATAGGTACTTCAACCATTTTCAAATTGTGTGCACATACTATAAACATTTTTGAACTGGGTCATGATATACAACACGAAGGTTGAAGGTTCACAGTTACCTTAAGGGACATACAAAAGCAGAACTGTCTGGTTGAGATGGAACACATTCCGTATGGAATGTGCGACCACACTTACAACAGGAGATAGTTGCACTATCAAGGAAATCCTTTCCACAAAGGACACAAGCATGATTGTTTTCCGAGTATTCCATGCAATGTCCACATATTGTGTCACAAATAAATTTCCTGTACTCCCCCACGTCAGAGAGAGGACTATGCTTCTCATATTGCAGAATGGCTTCATGAGCAAACCAGCAGATATGCACTCCACAATTTACAGCATCAGTTTGATGAAGATGGGAAATAAATCTAAGCGACCATCTAGATATATCAGGCCTCACAATCTTCATAATGCTATTGACTGAATGAACAAGTTTAATCAAATCAGGAGTCAGTTTTCCCATAATAGGATCCAAGCACCTCATCTCTGCCTTGTCTGCAAATAAAACAAGGATTGCCCAGTGATCATCAGATAGAATCAGAGGAAATATAAAAATGTTTTTGTTACACATTTCTTGATTGAAAAGATGGGGCAGCAAATCACCATGATACAAAGATAAAACATTATCTGTAGAGAGACAAAAAGTTTTGTCATTACTACTTGATAAAATGCTCAAAAATGCATTGATTACAGCAGGTAACATCCATCCAACTCTAAAAGAAGGCAAAACCAGTCTGTATGTGCTTGCTTCCTCTTCATTCAGATCCACATCTAAAGATTTTATGTGAAGAAGATTAATATTTATATCACCAATACACAGAAGGGTTTCCAGCGGATCAATTGAATTTTCAACAGCAACATAAGATGGGTTATCAACATCCTCACTTTCTTCATTATTATCCTCTCTCTTTAAGACAACTATAAAGTCATTTATACTTTTCAAGCTATTAGAAGATGACACAATATTTCCTGACTCTTCACCAATATTGCTTCTAGGGGGTAGGTCTTGAACACTTTGCAAAGACAATTTTTTCTTAGATGGCAATTCAACATAGTCAAGAACAGGTTCTGTTGTTTTGAGGATTTGACACTTTTCAATCAAGGATGTTACTGTCGCAACACACATCTGGAGAAGGTGTGATGGGACTTGTCTCTTTTCTACTATGTCACATAGAGTAGCTAAGCTATTCTGTAAATTTGAATAACAGTCTTCTGCATCTGATGTTTCAACAGGTTCCTCGCTGCTAATATGAAAGAGATCGGAGTTCATTTCTTCGCTAAGCTGACTGCTACTCTGCGTAAGTAGAGAGTGCAGTTTGTGTATGTGCTTACAAAGAGGAACTGTGTCAGGACATGTGCAATGGTACAGATGAGAACAAAGACCATAGCAAGACGCTGATGGACATTTATCACAACAATCACTTTTTTGACAGACCTCCCACAGACATTCAATTTTGTAAACTTCATCACTTTTAGATGAATTAACAAGCCAAAATTTAGCAGTCTTTTCACCAATGCTGTCATCGGGCATCAACAATGAGTTATTGTGGCGCTCTAAAACATCTTTGGATGTTGCACTAAGCCCACAATCAGCCTCCAGTTTCCTGGCTGTTTTATCATGCTTTTCAATATCCAACAGGTGATTGACTAAGTCATCCACTCGTATATGAGTGACCCTTTGACTGAATCCAGTTTTAAGCCTGTTATGGAAAAACTCAGCAAAAGAAATGGTATCAATTTCACCATGACTTAGATTATCTCTATAGCATTTAGCCCATTTTTCAGGCCTATCCATGAAATTCTTCTCAAAATAATTGACAAATTTTGGAGCCTCTGACAAGAACCTGTTTTTAAATGAGACATATAATTCTTCAAATTTATTTTTGTCCGAGGAGTTGATAAGAGCAATCAGGTCATTATAAATTAGGTCTTTGAGATCTAGTGCATCGATGCATTGAGGGTCCTTGACAGACGTCACAACCCTTTTCTGAAGTGCATCTTGAAGGGCTCTGTCAACAGTCCATAGACACAAAATATGAGGTACTGCTGACCCCAAACCGTGCTCTATTCCTTTAATTAAAACGGGATCATCTCCAGAAACAAGACAGTTAACTGTGAGAGTTTCATTTTCATCTTGATATTTCAGCCGCAATGCCTCAACAAAATATCCAATAACGTTTACAGACATACTGTTGGAAATAAAGTGTGCTACAGCTACACCTCTATTATTTTCATTGCAAACTACAAAATTCAGGAGTTTCCCGTTCTCAAATTGCGTAACATACGGAGCTGTATCTACTATAAGGACTTTCTTGCAGCCTTCCAGCATTAAATTTTTCTGCTCCTTAGTTTGCAGGCCCAACATGAAAACTCCGTCAACATCCTCTGAAAGACATTTTATCTCTGGAGGACCCCGAACAATAGGCTTTCCTTGTGGCTTAAAAATTACAACAGGATCATATTCCTCTGATCTCAGTCTTTCCACAAGCATACAAGTTGAAATACTGTCTTCTTCATGAAGCCTCATTGTTTTCCTAAACTTAATGGCCCTTTGTTGAATTGCTCGTTTAGTCACAGCTTTGCTGCGAGAAACTGGTTTTCCTCCCTCTTCGCCATTACCATCAAATTGAAAAGACTGCAAATTTTCATAAATTACAGTGGGTGGAACACGGAGTGCAATCTGGTTTTGAATATGATTATTAAGAGAAGTAGTTGCTGGCTGATGGGCACAGTCACTACTGTCTGGTTTGTGATTGTGTGTAGGATGGTACTCCACATGAACTGAACCATCTGGGTGTGTGGTGACCACCATTCTTGCAAGACAAACCATCCCTGTTTTCACCTGACCACTTTTCCGCTTCCTTGTAGTCTTTCTTTCTGGTTCCCCTTTTTTCCTATGGGCTCGTAGAGGCCCATCATATTGACAGTAGAAGTACTTACGAGTACCATTTCCTCCAACCTTGTACTTTTTGCAGCCTGATTCACTTGAAAAATAGGAAAATGTTCTACTCTCTTCATCATCTTTCCACAGTTTGTAATCCGCTTCTGTCTTGAAATTAAGAATCTGGGGAGGTGATATCTTTGCTCTATGAACATCCTTCAGATGGTTCACTAAGGCTGACTTGTGTGCAAAAGTTTCTGAGCAAGAATCAATCACACATGCTGTCCTTCTTTTTTTCAAAGTAGATGTTGAACATTTCTCATAGTGACGGGCAAAGTTGTCAGTTCGTCTAAAACGACCGTTGCAGCTAGGGCACTGCAAATTAAAACCTTTATATAAGTTTTGGAAGTAACATAAATTGGATGGTTGCTAGAAAAAAAAATACATACCTTGTAGACATCTTTGGTACGTTTGAGTGGCACTATCATCTTCCCAGGAAATGCTTCTTCCTCAGAACCTACAATCTCAAAACAAGTTTAAGACTTAAAAGGAGGGTTCAGCACTTTAAAAGTCTGAGTCATTGGGAATTTCAGAATACTGATAGAAACAAAATTTTGAAAGTAATTACCCTTTGCATCGTTATCATCAGATACAGCCAATTTTGAACCATGCACATCCCATAAATGATCCATCAGTAATTGTTTAGATGGATAAATTTCTTTACAAGAGGCAAATATGCAAGACAGTTTTTTCTGGTCCAGATCAGGAGTTGAGCAAGTTTTAGAATGCTCCTTTAGACTATCTTCTAGTGAAAAATGTTGGGAGCAATTTGAGCACTGAAAAATAAAAATTTACACAAATACAAAATCAAGGCAACTGGCCATTACACCTTGGCAACCATTAAACAGCAAAAATAACAGAGCAGGGCATTTCATAATTATGTGCAGATTTTGAGATCTTTCATGACTGTACTTTGTTTATTTGTTAAGTTTTCAAGCATAACATTGGATGCAGAGCGGGAATCAGTTTCTGCCTTGGAAGAGGAAATGCTTTTACTTCTTAAAATTCGTTTGTAGTTCAAGTATATGGGTGCATCAAAGAAAATTTGTTACCTGAACTGGTTTCATGTTTGTAATTTCACATCCTGATGGAGAGCTACTGGAGGCGGCAGGTTCACTGGGATCAATAAGGTGGATCTTGCTTATTTCATCATGTTGTTCTGAAATAACACAATACAATATAACTAAAAGTGGAAAGGTGAGTAAATTTGGTATGAAACTTTGTGAGACTTACTCTCCTCAAAAACTTCGACAAGCACATCAACCTTCTCACCAAAAGGCCCTCTTTTATTGACTTTGGTTGGCGAAAGCTGCTTGTCTAAGATCTCTGGTGAAGATTCAGCAATGCTTTTAGTGACCAAGAGAGAGTCTTTGGTCAGTTTTTGTTTTGCTGTTAGGGTAATGTTTCTCTTTATCACAACATTTTTGCAAGCTATATTTAAAATGAAAAAAGATTAGACAACACAAAAGTTACATCACAAAAAAAGAATTATGAATAAAGTAAAGAGCATTACCAACAGTCTGGGAATGATTCACGTTTCCTCTTGTGGAGCTTGATGTTGATGCTTCACCTTTGCGTTTCTGACTTCTGAGTCTTAAAGGTGAGTGAGGGATGGATTTTGCCTGCTTCGGTGATTTCATTTTGTTATTCCTGGTCTACAAAGTAACGAACATTAAAATTTCCACTCATGGTGAGTGCCTGTTAGCAGTTTAATAATTAAGTAAAATAATTGAATTACAAGTCAGCCACGATCATTGAAAACATAAAACTAGATTTTTTTATTACAGAGTGAAAATCAACATTTCAAAATTATGATACTTCGGTACTTTGGTTCAATAGTATGTGACAGACTACTTCAATGTAAACTAACCTAGATTGACATTGCTGAAGTAACCTGTCATTAGATTTCGAGTACAAAATTATCGGAGCTGTGCGCGAAATTATGCAAAATTTCTAAAATTAAGGGCACTAAATAATGCTAAATGGGTGTTCCCTCCTCATACATGACACAACTTGTTTTTGTGTTTACCTGTCGTTTTCCTGCCCCAAGTCTGTCGTGTTGTTAATAACTTGGTGCAAATATCGTCAACAAGTGGCACCAACATGTCAGCAAAGAGTTACTTTCAGGTAAAAGAGTGTGAAGGTACAAAAATTCGTGCATCGTCCCATTTATATTCTTCCCAAACCCATAATCATTGATATCTTCATCAGTCATCGAAGGTTCTGTAAGTGGCTTTCTCAGAATTCTCGAAACTTCTTTCTACTTTTTCAGAATTCACTAGCGAACAGCCTGGAACAAATGCCTATCGGATGGGCTACGTGCGTATCGACCGACACCTCCTCAACCACAACCACTGCGTACCGTAGATACCGCGTGTTTACAGCTCGTAGCAGTAAGCTGTGCGCAAAGTTTGGGAACTCTGGACCAAGATTTCAAATTTTCTGTCAATACAGTTTATTGATTCGCCAAGTAGGACGGTGAGTTAGATCAGATGAAGGTGCCATTGTTAATCGTTCTGTATACCTTTTGGATGTAGAATGATGATGTCAAGTAAAAGAACGTGTGTCTTCCCACCTTGCCTTCTGCATTATGAAATGTTTTTGAGCATCTCATCGAAAGAACAGAAAGTCTTTCTTTGTTACATTTTTGCCTATTTCTTATTTGTTCGATTTTTTTTCCAGTGGTAATGGTGTTCTTCACTTGTAACAACTGTGGAGAATCTCTGAAGAAAAAAGATGTGGAAAAGCACTGTAATACACGCTGCAGGGGAGGCCCTTTCCTTACCTGTGTTGACTGCTTGAAAGACTTCAGGTAAATCAACGTACCTTGTTTAAGAGATAGGATAGTCTTTGAAAAATATTTTATTACTACTTATTTTTAACCCTAGGGAAGATTACGTGAAACATACTGTGTGTGTAACTGAAGATGACCGCTACAGTGCCAATGGTTTAAAAGGTATCCAAACCAAACAAAAAAGCAAGCAGCAACAATGGGTTGAGGTTGTACAAGACACTGTTAGTAAAACCATTGATGATGGTGTCGTTGGACTAACTCCTAGTATTCGTAGCCTCATGCTCTGGCTGCAAGATCAACCAACTTTGCCAGATAAAGCCAAACCATTCACTGTAAGTATTATTAATTCCTTTGTCCAAAAATTTCTACTCCTTCGCAATTAGTTCTGATAATATCAGTACAATAATTTTGCAGAATTTCATTAAAAATGCAAGAAGATCTGAACCGCCACAAAACATTGAATTTGTGTGGAAGATTCTAGAGCAAGCACGTAAAGACCTCCAAGCTAAACTTACAGCTGAGAGAGAGGCAGCTGAGGCTGAGAGACGTAAGGCTAAGCAACAGAAGCTCCAGCAGAGAGAAGAAAGTTCAGATGATGACTCGGACTCAAGTGATGATGAAAAAGAGCCCAGCTCTGCAAAAAATGGTAAGGACAAGTCCCCTGAGCCTGAAATAAGCCAAGTAAAGGAAGAGAGCAAGAAGGACAAGAAAAAGAAGAGAATGGTGTCAGAAAGTGAATCTGTTGTAAATGGATCATCAGAGTTCAGAAAACACAAAAAAAGCAAGAAGAACCCAGAACATGAAATTCAACAGGAAAACACCACTAATTTAAACAATGCAATGGATGCCTGTCATTTAACTGCTCAGAATACCATAGAAGAAGACAAAAAATTGAGTAAGAAGGAAAAAAAGGAAAAAAAGAAGAGAGAAAAGTTTGAAGCAGAAATGAAGTCAATGGAAACAGATGAAACTGCTGAAGCTGAAGAGAATGAAGAAGAGCAAACCCCTTCTGAGGATGTTGAAGAAAAGCCTGAAGGTAAGAAAGGTAAGAAGAAAAAGAACAAAAAGAAAAATGAAGAGGAATCTTCAGCTTCAGCTTCAGTGGAGCAGCCATCTGAGGGAAAGAAAAAGAAAAAGAAGAACAAACATGGAGCTGAAGAACCCATGGATTCCACTGAAAAGGCTGAGAAAAAGAGTAAAAATGGTACAGCTCTATTATCAATTAACTTCATTCTCTCTTAGTGAGTTTAAAATTGCAGTTTAAATTTTTTTTTCTTTCTTGTTTTTAGGAATGCCGGAGAATGGTAAACTTAATGAAACCTTAAACATGGAAGATCTAGAAAAGACCAAATTCTCCTGGGACCAAATAATCCTACAAGTTCTAGAGTCTCAGTCAGACAAGGAAATATCGCTTAAGAAGTTAAGCAAAAAGGTTTGTAATGAATATCTGTATTCTTTAGGAGACACGTGCCATGAGGATGAACATCAAATAATGACCAAGTTTCAGAAGAAACTCCATAAGATGCACAATGTACAAGTACTCAAAGATAGAGTTAGATTGAAGACTTCAAGAGACTGAAATTCCCTTATCTCATGTAAACAAAATTTTGCTAGGGACTGGGTAATTTACTCCATGTTACAATACTTAAAAAAAATTAAGAAATTTTTGATTCCTACCTATTGAATAAAATTGCTGCTATAATTCTTTTTGAGTGTGGTAATGATTGTTTACATGCATAAAAATTATTGTTAAATTTTGAGGAATTTGAATTCACAGTAGCAAGGGGATTATTTTCTGGAGTCAATAATTTTTTGCATATTATTGGATTCTGTTGCTGATATGACTGATGATACTCATGTATCTTTAAGTAGTTAATAAATCTTTTGTGATACCCATCTGCCTCAATTTATTCTACTGTGCATGTTGTCCTAAGTATGTTGATGGATGCAAGGAGACTATTGGAAGTTGTGGAATGAAACAAGTAAAAACATTTTCACAGTGGTACTTTATTGAAAACCTGTGTTTTCCTCGGGGCTACTTACAAGACTCTATGAAATAAAAGCATGGCTGAATTGCATTAAGTTTATGTGAAAATTTTAGAACTTGCACACTAATCTTCTTTTAAAAATGAAATAAACTCTGAATTTTATGTTAGTTAATTGATGTGTCTCCTCTACCACTCAAAACACTAAAGCAGCATATCATTGTAAGATAGTTACCTAAAAGAAAGTTATCTCTGTCTTTGTGGAAGTGAAACATGAAGTAATGTTTGTGGTTATCATTGATATTCTAATTACGTGTCAATTTTTGTTACGGTTTTATTTTAAAAGAGACCTGCAGTCTTTTTCAAACTCTGTTGCCTCCACAGTGGCAATTGAGCAAATGTTGGGTAATCCATTCCAAACACAGACACAAAATCACTGTGAGTGAGATGCAGCTGGGGAGAAAAAAAGAAGAACTTATTTATTCTAATTTTCTAAGATAACTCATTTTTACAAAATTACAGAAAATGATTCAAAACTCATAGGTACTTTACCTCTTTACGAAAAACGTCCACAGTATGTGGAAGGTGAGAAATATCAGGATCCAAAAGCAGTTGCAAAGGAAACTTATCCTGCTCTTCAAACTCACGAATGCAAGGCAGGTCAGCTTGTGACTGCTGAGACAAATTAGGAATAGGACGGCCTTCGAGGTTGGCTCGTACCTCATCAAATGACTGGAAGTCCTAAGATGAAAATATTGATGATTTGTACAACATCTATCAGTTCTGAGTTGAGGGGATATTGCAGGACTATCATTATTTTAATAATAATTGATTTGCTTACATCCCACATGTTCGGGTCCCAAGAATTGAAGAAGCCAATGAACATTGGAGGCTCATGGCCCTGACGCAGAAGCACAATTGTTGTGTCTAGTTCTCGAGAGGCAGGATCTGGTTGAAGCATTTATTTTGTGGTTGAACAATGGAATAAGAAAATAAAGAGAATAATTTTTTTTTGGCAAAGTAAGGGAGTATGAAATAGATCTGCCTCCATACCAGTTTTGAGGTACTCGATGGCGAGAGTCGTCGCTTTCTGGCGAGCTTCTCTGCTGGCATTCCGACCGATCCACACGAATATGGTGTCCCGAGCGTCCAGGATAAGTATTTCGTCCGGGCAAAGCTCCTGCTGGGATACGTTCGGCAGCTCCTCGACTGCAGACAGACCAAGGCGTGGCGGCTTATTGGCGACCGGGTCGGGGGCGACATAGGCAAACAATCCAATGACAGGACTCGGCAGCATGGCGGGACTGCCTACCCGGCACGCGGCAGGCGATATTCCTCCATTCCTCTGAAGGCTGCCAACCACTCACCGGCGAACGCAGATGACGACGCCCCCAGGCACGCAAAGAGCCTGGCCGGCCTGCTGTCGTGCTGCTCTGCGCCACCCTCCTCGATCTCTTTGGCCTCGACAGCGTACTCCTCGACGGCCAGGCTCGGGCCCCCGAGTGCCACCCAGAAGTCGTCCTTCTCCTGGCCCTCGTACACGACGATGAGGTCCGAGCCGCCCATGCTCAGCGCGACCCGCTTGGCCATCTCGCGCTCGTCGCCGGTCGAGCTGCGGCCGCACCAGAGGAACCAGCCGGCGCGCTTCGAGCGCAGCACGAACACGGAGCTCGAGCGCAGCGAGGACGCCCGCCGGGGCACCTGGAGGACAGCACGGGATGGAATGGGACGGTGAGGTAGGAGAACGTCCTCCGGACCGGAAGTGCAGCGGCACCAACCTGTACGGAACGGGTGTCGTAGGTCTGCGAGCCGTCGACCCGGAGCAGGAAACTGGCGGGCAGCCCGCTCGAGCTGTCGTCGGCAGGCGGCGCCTCACCGCTCAGCACCGCCAGCCTGCCCTTGAAGACGGCGCGCAGCGAGGGGGGCTCGCGCCCCTCCAGCACCCTCACGATGACGGCCTCGCAGCCCGACTCGTCGGCCACCTCGCGGCCCTTCTCCGAGGCCCAGAGCGCCGCGGTGGCCTGGCGCTCCCCGCTGGCCGTGCGGCCCAGCCAGTAGAAGACGGCGTGCTGCGGCTGGGGGCCGTAGCGGTAGTGCAGCACGTAGCACTCTGCCGAGTGGAGGCGGGCGGCGCGCCGCGCGGGCACGGTCACCAGCCCGGAGCGCGACACCCGCCACAGACGCGCGTCGCCGCTGCCGTCGTCCAGCAGGCGCAAGTCCGCGGCCAGGCGCGGGCTGTCCCGCAGCGCCAGCGCGTCCAGCCGCGTGTGCACCGTGGTCGCGGACTTGGGGGTCTTGGAGGACTTGGAGGAGACGGGGGCGGCCGTGTGCCAGGTGCGGAACAGGCAGCGGAACTCGGCCGGCTCGCAGCCCTCCGTCACGCGCGTGATGGGCGTGTGTGGAGCGTAGCCCTTCTTGCGGACGAAGCCCTGCGCGTTGCGCATGGCCTCGACGCGGTCGCGCTCGCTCACGAGCCTGCCCAGCCACACCCACACGCCCACCGACCCGTGGTCCACGATGTACGAGTCCTGTGCCCAAGAGCGCGCGTCAGTCATTCAGGAGTAAAACCGAGCGGGTAAAATCAAGAGTCAAAATAATAAAGAAAGAAACTAAACAATCGAAAAAAATTAATGTCGTCCAACTGATCGTTCTGATTTTTGATTTCAAGTAGTCGATTTCCATGATTGAAAAATTTCGTCGATTATGATTGGAAGCCTTGCCCTGCGCGAGGCGCTGCTGGAGTACTCACCGAATGCGACAAATCGGAATGGTCTAGTGGTCCGCTCTTGACCTCGGTGACCATGCAGGTGTCCTCCTTGTCCGCGCAGTGGTACAGCGTGAGTCGAGGCCGGTCGGCGGCGCGCTCCAGGTCCAGGGCGTCCAGGCCGTGCGCGCCGTGCGAGGGCGGCGCCGTGTGGTGCACCTCGAGAGCGGCGCGGCGCGGGTCGAGCGCCTCGGCCAGCAGCGAGAACTTGTCAGCCGGCAGCAGCACCTCGCGGCCCTCGTCCACGAGGACCAGAGCACGCCGCGGGGGCGGGCCGTCGTCGCGCATGCCGGCGGCCACCTGGGCGGCCTGCAGGCGCTCGGCCGCAGCGGCGTACCGGCCCATCCACAGCACCAGCGCGTGCGGCGTGGACACGATGAACACGCCGCCGGACGAGAAGTGGCGCCACGCGACCCCGGGCAGCTCGGTGACCACGGGGCAGCGCCGACCCGGCCGGCCCGACACGCGGAACAGGTGCGCACCGACGCCCGGGGCGGGGGCCGGGGCCGGGGCCGGGGCGCCCACCGCGCTCGCGCTGCCCTTCAGCACGCGGATGCCAACGTGCTTGAAGTAGGCGAGGAAGCGGGTCGACTCGTAGCCGTGCACCTCACGGTGCAGCACGCAGCGGCCGCCCAGCACCTCGTCCAGCTCGGCGGCCTTGTAGGCGGCCGCGCCGCTCTCGTCAGGCCCGGCCGCGCCGCCCAGCCACACGTGCACGTGCTGCTCGAGCGCCTCGCCGCGCGCCTCGCGCACCTGCAGCAGGGGCAGCACAGCTCAGTCTGCGGGTAGGGCCTACCGGGTAGGCAGATCCGCAGATCCACTCTTCGCGACATCTTATTTGTTACACCCTTACATCTCACATCAGAGGGTCTGACACCCTCATCACACGGTTCAGAGGGTCTGACACCACCGCAGTGTTTTGCCTCGTAGCGCGTTTCACCTATTCTTTCTTTTCCACTCAGTTACTTCCGAGTGTCCTAGGCCAAGGAACAAATGCCTAAGAGACACAAAATGCCCCCCAGCAGTGCCGCGCCTCGCTCGCTCTGCCGCCACTTATTCGCGATCAGTGCGCCGCCCAGCCGCGCCCCGCCGCGCCCCACCTCGCTCTGTCGGCTAGATTGAGGACGTCCCGCCTCGGCGCACCCCGCCACCGCCACGCCCTCCCTCATCGCTGTACCGCGCTTCCGACAAGAAGGAGGACTGCGAACAACTACTCCTGCGCGCGTGGGCGGGGCGGGACGGGGCGGGGCGGGCACGCAACTCAACCAGCGGAGCAGGACTGGTCAGACACACTGCGCAATTGGATACGACGGGACGCACACGACGCACACACAAGCTGCAGTGAGATCTGAAAATCGTAGACAAATTTCCCTTTTTCAACTGGTCTCTAACCGTCAATAAATGGATGGTATGCAAGGGAGCGACGACAATCCTATTCGCATCCTGCGATTTAATTTTCTTAATCCTGCATCGGTTTATGCTTCTCATAATCAAAGCAACATTTTTATCACCAAGTTAGGCAGTGTTGTCAGAAAAGTTAGGCAAAAAAAAAGTACACCTGTGTGCAGCACCCTGCAAAACGCCCCGAAGCCGAATTTAAATTATCTCCGCGTCGAACGGCGGCCGCCTGTGCCACGAATGTTGTCCTACCCTACCTCTCCTCGAGTTTCCGCCCAGAGTGCGACGCCCCGCTCCTCGCGGCTTTCGCAAGCCCGACTGCAAGCAGGTCGTGGGTGGGTGCAGTGAATGTGTGCGGGGCAGGGCGGGGCAGGGCGGGGCGGGGCAGGACGGGGCGGCAGAGGCGATAGGTCAGAGTTGCGGCTTTGTGGGCCTTTGCCTTGCGGCTGCTATGAGCGTCGTTAGCGCAGTCTTTTCCCCTTTCCCTCTCCGTGACTCGCCCCGGGGCCCCCGCGGCCCGCGGGGGATGCAGGGGACTGCGGGGGCTCCGTCACATGGCCGCACGCCCTCCCCGCACGCCCTCCCCGCACCGGGTACCTCATTGCGCCGCGGCCCCCGCCCTCTGGGCGGACCCAGCGCAGGTACGCCCCCCTCCCGACCCAGCTGGCGCGGTGCTATGCGCGCTCGGCAGGGACAGGGCTACAATAGGAGGTGCGAGAGCGAGGGAGATGGCCGATGTGGTCGGATGAACTGTGATGAACTGAGGGGCTCAGGGTCACTAAGCGTTCCGCATCGGAGCGCACCGCGCACAGCGCACGGCATGTTGGCTTGGCGGCACTGTCGATTTCAGTTACCTGGGACCTGGCAGAGGGAGGACGGGTTACTACAACATTTACTAACCAGGCAAGCCTTAGGCTTGAATGCTGAGCTCCATGTACCTATACATTTATACCTCGATATATATACCTCGATATACATATCTAGGTTTAAATGTGCAGACTGCATGCATGTGTACATTTAAATTTTAAGATAGGATAAATAAATAATCACAGGAAGATACCTCTTGTGAACTAAAGGTATTGGGGGGGGGGGCGCAAATCTATGCTCAAAACCCCAACAGAGGGCTTCGGTACGCTCAGCAAAAATTAAAACAACCGAAAAATTTAACGTCCAGATATAAAAAGATTAGTCTCTGACAAAATGCCGAGCGCTTGCCGTTTAAGGAAAGGCTGCAACACGCTCTCCGTTTCGCGATCTTCCTCTTTTCTCTCTCTCTCTCTCTCTCTCTCTCTCTCTCTCTCTCTCTCTCTCTCTCTCTCTCTCTCTCTCTCTCTCTCTCTCTCTCTCTCTCTCTCTCTCTCTCTCTCTCTTTTGCGAGAAAGTGATAGCATTTATACGGCGCATGCTTCCTCCCTTTTGTTTCTGCTCCAGTGCAGTTCACTCATTCATTCGAGAGACATAATGATGAGCTGGTCAGGACGGGGAGGCGGGCGGGGCGGACGGGGCGGGGCGGGGCGGCGCCGGGCGGCGCTGTGTTGGGGCAGTCGTCCATTGTCTGCGAGTGATTCATATGGAACTGCTTGAGCGGCGGCGCCATCGCGAGCGGCTAGGGGGAGTGGCGGGCAGGAGAGGGCCGCCCGTTACTTATTGTTGCCTTATCCGCGAGGCATCGTAGTGAAGCTCCGGAATCGTAGAGCGGCACCGCGAGGCCCCCCGGCCCGGCCCGGCCCGGCCCGGCCCGGCCGGCGCTGCTCTCCTCAGCACAGTGTTTGCCAATCACAGCAGGGCCATGCCAGGACCCACCAGGTCCCACCGCTCCCCGCTCAACGATGGTACACTTCTGGTCGACGGGGCGGGGCAGGGCGGGGCGGAGCGGCGTAGGCGGGGGTGCGGCGATAATAACGACATCTAGCACCACCAACTACTCTAACCGTAATTAATGCACAACCCTCTCCATTATTGACTCACTCTGGTGTGCGGCCCCGCCGGCTGGTCGCGCTCCGATGAGGCGAAGAGGAGGTACGAGTCGCCATCGTGGAACGTACCCCACTGGTCCCGCGGGACGGTCACCACCTGCAAATGCTGCAACAACAACAATAACATCAGAAGTAAATGGTATCTGTGCTCTAAGTTCTCCAGTCTTTAACTCCCCGCCAAAATATCCGCTCTTACAAGGGCCTCGGGCGCGATGTCGTGCGACCTGCCGCGCGCAACACTCACGACACAATGGCACGCCGTGCAAAGAGATGCAAATCGCCTGCATTGCATTGCGCGCGAGTCGTTGCACACAGCGCCACTGCACGGCGGGGCGCAGTTCCACCCCGCTGCAGGTCCCGCGCGGGTCACAGGGCCCCATACATAGACTGCCTATTAGCCACTGACTGGGAGGTTAATCCCGATGATGTCACCAGCAGCCCCACGGGCCCACGGGGCGGGGCGGGGCCTCTGACCAAAGAGAATAGAGGAATAATTAAGCCGTGAAGATAGGGATCAGATCAAGATCAGGAGGTCAAAATAAGCGGCCGGTTCGGGGGACGACGGTAAGGTTTCGGCCGCTCCGCACCGCCTTGGACCGGGACCGTAACGTCAGCGTTCATTTGGATCTGCCGGGCCGGGCCGGGCCGGCCGCGTGTTGCGCGCCAGTGAAAGGGGAGAAACTTTTTTTTTGATGTCACGAAGAAGGAAACGATTAAGTATTTTTTTTTCGTCAATCCGGAGGAGGCGCCTACCCCTCGCCCCCCTGATTGCGGCGTTGCGTTCCCAGGCCTTCTCGCTGCGAGTGCAGAGATGAGCGCAGCCGCTAAGAGGCGCGCGGCCCGCAGCACCGCCCAGTCGCGTCCAGGGAAAGTGAGGGGAGGGAGGGATCCGGATGATAACCCTGATGGGCGCAAAGCAAAGAGCATCTTTCCACCTCAGTTTCAATTTTCCACGCAGAACGCGAAAACATCTTACCAGAGTTGTCTTTTCCAATTTCTCTGGGCAACGGGTAACAATTTCGGGATTATTTGGTTGCGTTGATCTCTCACGATAAAGCCGGCGCGACGGGGCCGGGGCACGTGGGGGGGGGGGGGGGAGGCAGCGCGGTGAGGTAAGCGCAACCGGAGATGCAGGCAGGCCTGCGCCCTGCGCGGTCCTAGCGTGCCTGTGCGGGCGGGGCGCGGCGGGGAGGGGCGCGGCGCAAAACGGGGGACGCGCCCAGGGCGCAGCAGTAAGAGCTCTTCGCCGAGGCGCTCTGCTCTGCAGGAGTTTAATTGAAACGGCGACAGGCAAGGCCCGTTTCGCGCGAAATGGGATAATAACGGTGGGCCGGGCGAGAGCGGACAGACCTCTGAGCTGCTCGGCGCCCCGCCCAGCCCCGCCCAGCCCCGCCCGCGCGAGCACGCCTGGGTTGCGGGTCTGGTGATACGACCCTTTCCCGCGCCGCATCTATTTGCACTCGTCACAGTACAGCAGCAGCTCTACGCATCCGGGAGCATTTTCAGCAAGACAGAGGGCGTGGTGCGGTGGTGTGCACCGCCGCTGCACCAGGAGGAAGTATTCGCAGAGATTCCTGGACCATAATTATTCCCCCGTTCTGTTCCCAGCAGCAGCGCGAGGTGCTCCAAGGCGGGGCAGGCGGGGCAGGCGGGCAGGCGGGGCAGGCGGGGCAGGCGGGGCAGGCGGGGCAGGCGGGGCAGGCGAGGCAGGCGGGGCAGGCGGGGCAGGCGGGGCAGGCGGGGCAGGCGGGGCAGGCGGGGCAGGCGGGGCAGGCGGGGCAGGCGGGGCAGGTGGAGCAGTTAGGGCAGGCGGGGCGTGAGAGCGGAGGGAGGAGGGGGCGCGGACTTTCGCTGTCGCCAGTCAGACGCACCAGACTGATGTGCTTCGCGCCGAGGCCCCGGAGCACCGCACCGCACCGTGTGTTATATCGCGGGTCCGGCCCAGCGCCCAGCGCAGGCGGGGCGAGGCGGGTAATGAAGGAGCTTCGCTGCGGAGCCTGCGGAGCTGGGCCATAAGGAAGCGCCGTGGCTCCGCGGGCTGGGCGAGCCCAGCAGGGAGGCTTCACTGGGGTAACGAGGCAGCCCGGCCCAGCCCAGCCCGGCCCAGCTCGTGTCCTATTGTCGCCCCATCCCCAGACACAGACAGGTGCGGGAGCTAGTTGGTACGGCGTCGTAGGCCCTGGGCGTGGTCGGCGTGAATCCTACACTGCGCGCACGCCCTCTGACCAACCTCTGACCTGCCACGTCTACTTTAGTCCCCGTTCAGCCAGAAAATGTCATGACGCTCGCGCGAGTCCCGGTGCCGCCCGGCTTCGGCGCCGAGCCCGCGCCCTCCCCTGTCGGACATTTCCACGAGGTGCGACGCTGCCGACAAATTGTGCAATAAAAGTAGAACGTGTACCAGCGCTGCGGCTGCGCCTGCGCTCGTATCTCCTCTCCTCTTCCTCCGTCCGCTCACCTCGACCCTCCAGACGTGAAAGCCGGTGCTGTGGCGGCTGACGTGCCTGAAGGCGGGCTCCGCGGGGCTGTGGCTGTCGCAGCTGTGGCCGCTGGAGCTGCAGCTGGTGCTGGTGCTGCTGGTGGTGGTCGAGTACACCTGCAACACGAGGAAGAGCACGCGTGAGGCGACTCGGCCCACCCGCCTGGCAGGAGAGCCGGGCTAGGCAACCCGCTGCGAACGCCTGCCGGGCGGGAGTGCCTACCCTCCGCTTCACAGGCGTTTCGGACCGGTTTTGGCGAGCCTGGTGTTTGGCCCTCATGGATGTCTAGCCTTCTCTGCACTCACCCACTCGCCGGCCTGGCGCCGGTTCCTGAGGATGCGCATGCTTGTCACGTCGTCACGTTAGGTCACGCTCGTCCGTCACGCACGCCCGTCACGCCGCGACCATCGTCACGCCTGTAACAAAGTCACACGGGGTCAGTGCGAGGAAGGTGAGTCGACAAACTGCAATGCGCGAGACTTGAACGCTTCGCCGAACTGGTACTGGTGCACCAGCGCTTGTACACTGTAAAGAGAAGTGGGAGGCCTTATTAAAATATAAAAAGAAGCATGTAACAAGGAAGGGGTGCAGAGTTTCAATATGGGTGTTATTTCGTTAAAAAAAAAAATGACCGTAGAAATATTTTAAATACAACTTTCAGTGGCTTCCAGTGGAAGTGATGACGGTGCTGACGCGGGGAGCAAAACGGGTAAGGAAAGGATGAAATAATAATAATAGTAATAAAATCTCGCATACTGCGATTGCAGATAAATCAGGAGCGTGTTTCTCTTGGGTTTGACTTTCGGTAAGTTGGCCCGCCCCGCCTCGCCCCGCGCCGCCTGGCTGCCACACCGCACCAGTCTTAAAGTAAAATATGATTTCATTTTTTCCCCTCTGTTTTGCGCTGATGAGCTCGGCGCGGCTGCTCGCTTCTCATCACCCGCAGTGTTCCCCTCCTCGTCACTTTCCTTCCGAACACAACATGGAGTGCAGCTTGTCACTCGCCGCAGCGCAACGCGACGAGCTCGGGAGCTCGGCCTGAGTCTGATCATCATCATTAGCGTAACAAACGCGCGCGCGCACACACACACACTCGTTTTCACACGCACGCACACACGTCGCTCCGCGAATAGCTCGGAATCGCTTCTACTGCAGCGCATGATCTGCTTTCTCTGAAATGCAATCGGTTCATCGCGAGTCTGGCCGCGCTTCGCGTCGCGTTGGTTCAGGTTCTTGTCTGCGTGTGAGTGAGCCACCAACAGCGGACAACATATATAGGGGTACAGCAGGTACCTGCACGACTGACCGACCGCAGGCTTCTTTTGTTATCTAATGAACGACAGGCCACGTCCGAAAAGCAACTGTTATTATTCTCTCTCGCCTACTAGCCGGCAAGCATTGGTAATAGCCAATAACGCATATGGCTCGAGTGCGCCTTTTACACATTTTCCCCGTGGACTGCCCTACCCAGGCCAATCGGGTCGTCACATCTCGATATCAGATCTCACGCTCACGCTATCCCGCACTGCTGCTGTCCGAATCGAGGAGCGGATCACTCATACAAAATGCATACAATAATTTTGTTACTTTTGATATTTTACGTTTTTTCTTTCTTTTCTTTTTCTTTGATTTTTTGTTCTGATTGTACTTTTGATTTTTTTAAAGCAAAATTTCTATCACTTTTTGATAAATTTTGATCTTTTACCCCCATTTCTAATTTTTTTTCCCCAATTTTCTTTCGATATTATACATTTCTTCTCAATTTTCGTTTTTTTTCTGCATTTTTCTTGATTTTTTAAAAACTTTTTGTTCTAATTATTAAAATGAATTTTTAGGGGGCCGTACAAGTGTTTTTTCGATGTGATCCCCCCTCGGTCCGCATCGCGTCGCAATAACAGCGCGAGCCGAGCGTGAGCGTGCAGGGCAGTGAGAAGCCGTCCCCTCCCCTCCCGGCAAGTAAGTCGCCCGCCGCTATACCCGTACTCCCGTCAGCGATGACCGCAAAACCGGCGAAATGCCATTATTACTGTGAGAACTCTATGAAACTGTCATCCGGGGCTGGTGGCTGCGCTCGGAACAGCGACCGCCAGTATTCAAGAAGGTGGCCATTCCGGACGCTCCTCCTAATACCGTCGACACGCCACATGCAAAAGAACACTCTCAAAAATTTTACAAGAAGGGAAACGAAGGAAAATATCCGGTCCGCATGTAGGACGTTTTATTTACCCAGTGCAATATACAGTATACAGCAGAGTAGAAGTGTGCACTGCATTGCATTTGCGGTCGGGTGGGACGTACCTGAGCCAACTCACAAGCCAATACGTTTCGATTAAACGAACAGCCGTTTCAGTACATCCGACACATAATCATAATAGCAGGAAGTCGATTTAGTACTGCATGAAATCGGGTCACTGTGGTAGTTTGGCCCTGAGAGAACCGGGTCACCAATAAGGCAGTAAGACAAAAACATTCCTCGTAGAGATTGCGCTGAACCCGTTTTTTTCCTGCTTTTAAAATTTTATTTTCGACTAAACACGAATAGACCAGCACCGTCACGGAGTAGAGAGTAATGACACATCCGACACGGAAAATCACATCAAACGCCCTATTCTGTCCTGCTTGCCTCGCCCTCGCCTCGCCCCCTACTCTAGCCCCCCCCCCCCCCTCTACCCTCCGGCTGGCCGGCACGGCTGAGCGAGTGCGGATGTCATACCCCATGCAACTCGAAAGGGAACGACGGAAATCAGCTGCCGGTGAAATAAAAATAATAAAAAGGAGAGGAGAAGTAGTCATTATTACAATCGATGATCAGGCGTGCTAACGCGTTAAACGGCCCCCTAGATTTTAACACTTACTTCAGAATTTTTATATATAAAAAGAAAAAACTTTGATAATATTCATCAGTCACAACGCTCTCTCAAAACCAAATCTTGAATTTTATCTGCCTCAATTTTGCTTTCTACATCGTGCTTTTGCTACACAAAATGTCGGTGGGCCAGCTATCAACAACGCTGCCGCGCCGCAAGCAATCACCATAAAAACCAAACATGCGAAAAAAATTAACAATTAGGAAAAAATGTCATTTTAGGAAATTCTGGTACGCTCGAAGTCAATTAATGTTTTGGTTTCACAAAATATTTTCGCGGATGGTCTATGTAGAAGATATTGAGCTACAAAGTTTTTACCTTTTTGGTTGAGTAACTCAATATGTTTAGACTCAGTGTTTGATCTGTGTCATTAGTTTAAGTAGCATGACAAATTTCATCATTGTCGATCAAACGACTAAGAAATTTGCTTTTTTGCTTAATTTTAAAATTTTGCTTCAGACATGTCCGATCAGCTTGATTTTTGAACTGTAGGCTCATTATGCAATGGTCATTCGAACACTGAATTGAAATTTTTACTCCAACGTGTTCTTCCAAATTTTAGTTTTTGAACTACTGTGCATGAGTTGAATCAACAGGTCCCTCCCCAGCCACGCCTCTCTTCCCCGGCGCGCCGAGGCGTCGAGCTCCAACAATAGCGACCCGGCTCGGCACAGGGTGCTCGGCTCGCAATTGCCATAGAAACACGTGATGCAAACGAGTTTCACACAAAAACTGACAGACAGCTCGTCATCGGACATACCTCAAAAATTTTCTAATTTTGCATAGTATTTTTCAGTAGAATTTGGTGAAGATTCGCTCGACGGGATCGGCTGCGCCCATAAGGGGCCATCGTCAAGAATAAATAATAAATAAAAAACTCACGGGCGTGAGCAATAGGCACCCCTAACGGGGGCCTAAAAAGGAGAGGAGAAGTAGTCATTATTACAATCGATGATCAGGCGCGGGGGTGAGTGCGGGGCGCGACCTGCTCCGCTCGTCGTGCCCCACGCAGCCCACCCCGCGCCGCGCCGTGAGCCTACCAAGAAGAGAAAATTCCAGATCACATCACTGCGAATCTCGGGTCAGATCGCAGCCCGGCGGGTCCGGGAGCTGGCGCGGCGCGGGCGGCTGAGGCTGAGGCCGGGTAGCGGCCCCGCGGCGGGGCGGGGCGGGGCCCCAAGGAGCAGGGTACACTCTCAGGAGGGAGGAGAGCGAGTGGTGCGGCCTCCTTTCGAACAGTCAGTGAACGAGTCTCATCAAGCCACTTTCCATAGTCACATCCAATTAAAGGCGAAATCAGGCGAATCATTCAAAATTCCCTCAAATACTTCAGAACTTGTATGAAACTTGAGGAAAAGCTTGTTGCTTCGGTTCTCTGAAAACTTTGCACCTGGAATCTAATCACTCCTCTTGTAGCTGCCAGTCTCGTTTATTCAGTTTCCTGACAGTTCCAGTCTTTTGACTCCAAGCCCATAGGAATGGATTTCGGGGTCGAAGTGTTAAGTCGAATCGTCGGTTTTCTGACTAAAAAAATTGACGTCGAATAGGTGTCGGAAAGTGCGAAAATACGTCGTTTCAACATCCTTCCAACGTCGATTTTTAGGTAAAAAAAAACATCGATTCGACTCAAAATTTCGAGGGTTCATCTCTGGCTGTGAAGTCAGCCTACGCCCATCTTTGTCGTCAGGCATCCCTCGGGGGTGAGCGCTGCCGTCCGCGGGGAGCTCGACGACGGCGCGGCGCGCGACGAGATCAGCACAGCACACGACTCAACGCGAACGAGGCGACGAAGAGCCTCGGGCTCAGCGCTGCGCCGGGGAGCGGCCCAGGGGATCAGCGTACTCGTAACTCTGTCCTGTCCCTGTCACCACCCACGAGCCGAGGGGCCGCGGGCATAATGAGTGAGAGGGAAAGCACACTGGTAAAAGAAATGGATAGTTTTGATACACCATGGTGTTTATAGTTCTATGCACGAAATGGTGTATAGAAGGAACTATACATGACAACACGCCTGACATCTGTGCACTTCGAAAATGTATAGATATTTAACGTTTCATGATGTATAGAAGTATGCATTGGAGAGAGGCTTCGCATGTCAAAAGCATAGGGATACGATGCTAACCCAAATGTGTAGTCTTATTGCAAAATGTCTAAAAACTACACATCGGCTAACGTTTAGTTAAAACTATGCATGACATTGTGTATAAGTATTATACATTAGGAGCTACGCATCAGGTGATGCATAGAACTATACATTTGTTTTCCCAGGGCAGAGGGAGTACACTCGGGGCTGCGCTGCGCGGAGTCACCCTGCTGGCCTAGCCTGCAGCAGCCTGCACTCCGCGGCGGGACGTGCTCGTGCTCATGCCTGCAGCAGACTGATTCTGATGAGCGTGTAGTAGTATCCTCTCTCTCTCTTGCTCCTTAGGGACATCCCCCCCGTGAGAGCGGAAAGGACAGGAGGGACGAAACCAGTGTGCGGAATCACCCTCCTACTGACCGGCGCGGCGGCGCTGCGCGGGGCGCAGGTCGTGATGGCCGAGGCCTAGGAGGCGAGGCGAGGCTGCCGTTTGAATGATTCCTGGGAAACACTGCTGCTGCGCCGGGCAGTCGCGCCGTTACCTCCGGGCTGGGCGGCTGGTACGGGGCTGCACGCTGCGGCGCTGCGGCTCGCTCTGAGGTCCGCGACACACTCCCGGCACGGCACCGGCACCGGCTCCGGCCTGCAGCTGGAGCGGAGCGGACTGGCTGACTGACTGGCGCCAGCGGCTGGGCTGCGCCCGGCCCGGGCAGACTGAACAGCGCCGCGCCGCGCCGCGCAGCGGAGGGGCACATCTTCAACAACGCCCCCCCCCCCCCTTCCACGGACGCCACCTCCAGCGGGGCGTCGCTGATCAGCGCTTTATGCACTCCTCCAGCACCATATAGTCTTGGGATTCCAGCAGATTGCACGACTGCTTC
This sequence comes from Frankliniella fusca, assembly GCA_029379305.1. Classification (NCBI taxonomy): domain Eukaryota; kingdom Metazoa; phylum Arthropoda; class Insecta; order Thysanoptera; family Thripidae; genus Frankliniella; species Frankliniella fusca. The sequence goes on from JAHWGI010000979.1 coordinate 2,283,072, forward strand.
ACCTTACCGAAAATGTTTCCCTGATTTGACACTGAATCGCGAAACGCTCCATAAATCAATGTGTGTGTCTCCGACAACATATTGCGTGAGGAAGCTCGAAGCGATATCGATTATGGACGTGATTTGATGCCAACGTTCAAACCAGAGTATTTATTCGTGTCGGGTCCCGGACCCGAACTGCGTTCAAGATATTTTGTGAGCGGGACGTTCGAGCTCGATTCGGCAATATCTAACTCGCCCATGTCGTTTTCGGACGCAGTTTAAAACACTGATAAAAACATAATCAATTGTCGCAGACCCGCTGTCTGCTGGTGCAAGCTCCCTGCTGTTGGCTCCCTCCAGGGCCCTCACGCCTCACGTGTTCCCTGCGGGTTCCCTGTGTGTCCCCCTATAGGCTTCCTGCGGGTACATCACGTCACGGTTGTGCTACGGCGGTTACGGCCATCCATGCCCCGAGCCGCACCGGAAGAGCAGACGGGCCGGGTGCCGGGTTCGGCCGGGCCGTATGGTCCCAGTAACACAGTGGGTCCGGGCGGGCACCCTTTCGCTTCGCCATCACAGCGCCATGGAGACGAGGACGCGATGGTTTGGTACCGATGTGCCCCCACAATCCCTATTGTCACCGAGCCCTCACGGCCTTCCCCATGCCCGCCAATAAATTAAATAAATGAAAACTTCTCACGGCATACACATTGGCGAGCGTCCCTCACCCACCCAACCCCACCCAGCATTCAGGTGAGCCCATAGCCTATTCATGCCCCGCGGCTGGGATTCGAACCCTGGGCTGGGAGTAGGGAGGCCCCGGGTGGGCGCGGCCGCGCGTGGATTTGGCTTAGCTGCCCCCCCCCCCCCCCCTCCGGCCACGCCAACGCTTAGCTTGCCCGGCCCAATTATCAACTCATGACACCAAGATTACAATGACCAAGGCCAAGGACGCTTCGCTGTGACAGGTGCGCCACGCCCTTCACGGTGTCCAACCTGTCAGCAAATTACCGGTCGCTCGGCGCTTCGCGTCAGCGCCGCCCTTGTCCAGTGCCTGCTGTCCTCTCCTCTCAGCACGCCAGCAGTGTCCGGCGGGTCTGCCTAGCCAGTCCCCTACCCTCCTCACAGCAGTGCTCCCGCACGCCACCAGTGTCCGGCGGGTCTGCCTAGCCAGTCCCCTACCCTCCTCACAGCAGTGCTCCCGCACGCCACCAGTGTCCGGCGGGTCTGCCTAGCCAGTCCCCTACCCTCCTCACAGCAGTGCTCCCGCACGCCACCAGTGTCCGGCGGGTCTGCCTAGCCAGTCCCCTACCCTCCTCACAGCAGTGCTCCCGCACGCCACCAGTGTCCGGCGGGTCTGCCTAGCCAGTCCCCTACCCTCCTCACAGCAGTGCTCCCGCACGCCACCAGTGTCCGGCGGGTCTGCCTAGCCAGTCCCCTTTGTAACTGCTGGCGCGGTGCCTCTCCGCTGGGCTGTCGTGCGAAAAGATTTCTAAGCGTCCCACCTTCTGCGATTCACTTTCTTTCTCGATACCATAAAATTGGAAGAAAGTATAGTGGCAGACACAAGACCAGCAGCAGCGTCATGAGCGTCTTGTCTTTGCACACCCCTCTCCCCCTTGCAAGTGGTGTACGCGGGAGTTTGTCATTTGAGCCGGGCCTGCCTGCAGGGGCTAAAGAGAGTACAGCCTCTCTAGCTAGGGGATTAGGGGTCGCGGGGCCAGCGCGTAAACGCGCAAGAGGGATGGACGTGGATGGGACGGCCTGGGACGGCTCGATCTCCCGCGAAAAGTCGTCATTGGAGCCGCGCCATGCGGGCTGCCTAGTGCCCTCTCATCAGAGGGAGTCTTAAATGTATAGAGAACTCCAGAGAAACTGTAAAGAAGAACAGCACGAAGAACAAGGGGGTCTGTGATTCATCGCCAGCGTTCTCCCTCCATTTGAGAAACGTGGAGTGGGAACGCTGGCGACGAATCACAGGCCCTCTAGTTCTTGGCGGCTAAGTTGATTATGGGGAATGGCTAAGGAGACCCGGCTCAAATGATGTGCGGCCGTGTAAGCGCAAGCTGCTCGGCAGCTTTACTTCACTTATAAGTATACTTGCATGGCTCTTTAGGGTGGTGAGTCCCAGGAACCCCCAGCATCCCCTAAACTTAACGCTAGCAAAGAGTGACGTGCAGTAGGACGTTACGTATCACCACGACGCCGGCTGCCTCTAAAAATTCCGACGTAGATGGTGAGCTGAAGCGTAACAACGAGGAGCAGGAAGATAGGTGACGGATAACAAAACGGCATTTGTTCTCAGCTCTGCACGGTCAAGAGCAGAGGAACACCAAAAGGCAATTCCCGTTTGGTTATGTTCCTGGCCTGTCTTCGCGATCCTCCTCAGTCCTCCATTAGAATCTTCATAACGGTTAACAGAGGAATGACAGTAGAGTGTGTTTTCATACATGGGGAACTCCCGGATTTTTTTTTTTTCCAAATTCATTTTTACAAAAAGGGTACCAAAAGAAAGGTAATACGGTAAAACATGTATGTTCATGTTCAATTGACAAAACTAGGACACTGTTTCAATCCATTGTAAAAACCAGTGGTACATTATTCCTTTGTAGACGCTTGCAGCTGGTCTAATCTCTGATTAAGTTGCTGAACTAAAGTATTTTGGAGAGACTGAAGATGCTGGGCAACATTCTGAGGTCCGCGAAGAAGTGTTTGCAAAACTACAGCTCGTGCTGCATCAATGTTTGGGATGATAGATAAATTGTCAATCTGACTTACACTTAAGATTTTTCGATCCACAACAGCACCTGCAAAATTAAAAAAATTATATATATGAATTAATTTGTACGTGCTAAGAGTGATATGAATACTAATAAACACTATCCTATCCAACTCACATAACAGATGATAATGAGTTAGTTTCTTATTGATTTGAGCAAGACTTGCAAGATCTGCTTCAGATGAAAATGCAATGAAATTAGCAGACTCAAATAGAGGCAACAAGTTTCTGAACTCCGTATCTCCTATAGCTTCCTTGACTATGTACTTATTTCTGATGACCATTCTCATATTTGCTTTAAAGAGTTGAATTTTGGCCTGGAATAAAGAATTTAATGAAGCTAAAATAAAATACACGACAAGGATGAACTAAGTCCGGAATCATAATGTGAACTCACATTATGGAGTTGATCATAATGAAAACCTGTCCGGTGAAAAACAGCACTTAGTTTCGACGTTCGAAAGAGGTCTCTTAACTCAGATGCATAAATCTTCTCAAGAGCATCTAGCTGCAGAAACATAGAAAGTGCAATGTTGGTGTCTTTAAATAAGTTCGGCAAATATTATAAAATAAAGGAATATATAGAACGGACTTCATAAGGTGGAGTTTTTTGGACTGGCTTCAAGCACTTTTCAACAGGGGGTCGGGTGTCTTCTGCTTCCATGTGTTTAGTAAGAGCTAAGAATTTCAGCTTAGGAATTGAAGGAGTTTTTGGTCGCTGAATATTTGGACGATTACTTCCATATCGGATTTGTTGCTGAATAACGGGTTTAACCCGAGAGAAAACTGAAAATAGAGAGACATAACCTTTAGTTCCACCAGTAATCAAGCTCATATAAAAAATACACACACAAAAACAGAGGCGCGAGATAAAATAAATGTACGATACCTTTCATAACACTGGATGACATTGCCCCCAAAATTCCACACCAAACAAAACCACAATTGAGAACGAAATTAAAGGAAAAACATGCAGTATAAAATGGAGAAGTTTTTCTGCTAGGCCCACGTACGCCAACATATGCAACTGACCGAGTACACCAAAGGAACCTCAATTATACTTAGAATCTCTGGTATCATTTTGAAGTTTATGTCATAAAACTGGGCTTAACGAGGAAAATAAATTTCGTAGAGAAATAATAGCTGTTTAGAAAAAAATAATCAAAAAGGCGTTTTACTTTGTGATGTTTCCTGCTTGATGTTAATCTTTTTTGTTTGTTTACTTTTGTTGTTGTTTCATGTAGACGGTGTAAGTAAGTAGAAAGAACCATAGTAGAAAGTAGAAACGTATAGCGTGCAGCTACCTTTCTGCGAACGACTTTCACATCAAAGTTGGACCCTTCCCGCACTTTGCAGAGGTCTATTTTATTTAATTGTAAGGTTTTAGCCAAAGGTTGCCAAAATGAATCCTCTGACGTAAGTAACATAACGCTTGATAAATGATAGGATGATAGGTTAGTGTGCTTATATTTGTTGATTAAACCCTTATCCATTCATAAATTTTAGGAACATGAAAAACGTTTTGAAACTTTCCGAACAAGAACTTCGCTCAAGCATGAAAACATCATGGCATGATCAATATAAACATAGTGCCTGGATTTTTGTTGGTGGATTGCCGTTTGATCTCACAGAGGGGGATGTAATTTGTGTTTTTTCTCAGTGAGTACCCGACCCCCATTTTTGTCTGCCCCATCATTTCCTTAAATATTAACTCTTAACACTTCCCTTTTTTGTTTTTCTACAGATATGGTGAGGTGGTTAATATTAATCTGGTGCGCGACAAAGGGACTGGGAAATCAAGAGGCTTCTGCTTCATTTGTTATGAAGATCAAAGGAGTACAAATCTTGCTGTTGACAACTTCAATGGCATCAAAGTAGGGAATTAATATATGCTCTCCATTTGAATGTAATGTTTTCAGTGAAAATAAATTAATTTAAGTTTATTTGTTCAGCTTCTGAATAGGACCATCAGAGTGGACCACTGTGAAGGATACAAAGCACCAAAAGATGACAAAATGGATGAAGAAACAAGACAACTTCATGCTGAAGGGTGTGCACCTGGCTCCAAGTTTGGCAGTTTACCTCAACTTCCGAAGGCTGGTTCTAATGGGGGGTTAGACAAAGGACCTAATTTACCACCCATGGAAAGTTTGCTGAAGATAAAAAAGGGTAAAGTCTGTCAAATATCTGTTACTTCTCTTGTAATTTCCTCAAATTAGCCATTTTGAATCTCCTCTTATATCTTAGGAAGGAATTGAACACTTCACAATGAAAAGAATGTAATTTTTATAAAAATTAAATATTTGATTATCTGTTTTCTGTTGGCAGAGAGAGAAGATACCTCAAATAAAAGCAAAGAAAAGAAAACAAAGAAGGAAAGAAAGGAAAAGAAGGCAAAGGATGCAGTTAAAAAGTTATTCAAGAAGAAAAGAGATACTTCAACTAATAGTAGTTCCAATGGCAGTAGCCACGAGTCAGATGATGCCAACTCCAGAAGAAAACAAAAAATCAAAAGGAAAAAGCATAGGAAATCATCATCGAGTAGTGATGATAGTGATGAAGAGATCAAAAGCAAAGCAATGAAAAGAAAAAGTAAAGATAGACTTATGTCTAAAGATAGTTCAGCCTCTGATGAAAATAGTGGTGATGACATCAAGAAGTTAAATAAGTCCCATAGAAAACATCATATGCAAAGTTCATCAGATAGTGAAAATATGCCAAGCACTGCCCAACAGCATGACAGAAGTAATGAGAGTAGACCTACTAAATTTAAAAACAAAGATACTCTTTCATACTTTGAAAGTTTAGGACCCGACAAAGCAGTTCCAGTCAAAAGAAAAGGGGATGTTTATCATGGTGACAAAATGTATAGTAGAGAGACACATGGCAACCACAAAAGTCAGAGAGATGTCGAAAAAGGAAGATGGAGTGATACAGGTAGAGAAGAAAGGTGGAGGTATGAGATTGGGAATAAAAGAGATGACAGAAACTATGAAAGAGAGAGGAAGGTTGAGAAAGGTGGTGATGGTTACAGAAAGTTTGATGGTGAAAAAAGGTATAGAAATGAGAGGACAAACCGCAGAGAAGATCAATACAATACACATAGAGAAAAAAGGTCATAATTTGAAAGTAAAGCACCCCCCTCCCCATTTCCTCTGTTGTTTATGATACAGTATTTATTAATGGGTAAGGGCTTCACTTATCTCGTCTTGTAAGTTCAACTATAAACATTTTTTTTAAAATTTCATTTGTATCACATTTATTGAGTTGTTAAAATTTTCAAGATTAAATTCAACAGGCCATTTTGTTACTGTAAATAGTTAGCTAAGATATAATAAAATATGGTATTATAAACATGCGTCAATATGAGCCCTTGTCATTTTGCACTACTTCCACACAAGTCAGGCTCATTATTACATAATACGTATGTATTAACTAGTGGCAATCATCAAGCGGTTCGCACAAGAAATGATGGATAAGAATCAGAACAATTCAGTAATAAAGAAACAAAATTATCTAACAAAAAGAGGAAAGAAAAAGAAGAAAATGTGGTATTTGCAGAAAGGCACCTGATGGATCAAGCATTTTCAACTGGGCATAAGAAGAGTTGCCCATAATTAATTGATTGGACTTGGCTCAAGAAGAAATCCAGGATAAAATTCTTTGAGGTGAACAGAGCAGGAATGCACAAATTACAATCTAAAATGAGTCTTCTTGTTGTCACCATTTACTTGTGAAGTAAAAACTTCACAAAAAATAATTAAGGAAGACGGTAAAAATATACAAAACTTATTCAACTTAAAGAAAACAAGCACCAACACAATCAGATGAGTATGATATTGGACAAAAAACACATCTTGATCAAACTTAGAAAGATGTTTCATTGACAGAACCCACTGCTGCATTTTCTGACAAACACCTGTCAATCTCACTCTGCACACACATATCATTGAATTTTGTTGAATTAGACATTGGACTAATGCCAGTTATATCATTCAAGGCACATGGAATCTCTTCTTCAATAGGGGTTTCTTTAATACTATTGGTAACTGTTGATTTCCCTAGAAAATCTTCCGTTTTTACTTCAGTGAAATCCGGGAGGCAAGAAACATTTGTTTCATCCTCAGCTTCCACACTAGATGATTCATAATCAAGGTCAATAGGGTCTTTTTCACTTACACTTGAAGTATCAGTATGAGAAATATCAGTCTTTTTGAGAAGTCTGTTGGAGCACTGATTCCTTTCATTCAAGCTTGATGGTTCATTGCCATCAAGACAGAACAATAGAGATTCACTCAGATTGTCATTGCTTAAAACATTGCTAAGTCTCACCTCTCGCTCAGATGAAGAATCAAAGTCACCTGTATGACTGGAGAAGCTCAGGTCAACTGGACTTGCTGTTAGAACACTACGACTTAAAACTATTTCTCGGAATGTTCCTGTTAAAGCACTTCCTTCACTACTGCAACTATAATAATCTAACGAACCATTTCCTGCACTACAATTGCTACACTTTTCCTCAGAACAGCATTCACAGCCCTCTGCTCCACCAGGTGCCTTATTTTCAGGTTTAGAGGTGTGCTCCTTTGAATCTCTTGGCACCTCTTTGGCAAGCATTTTCTCAATTGGAATACGAATAGACTGATTGTCATTTATGTAATCAACTGCATCATGCTCTGTAAAACTCTCCTCTTTCATCAAAAGTTTGCAGTTCAAGGATACTCCTGCTTCACTGAGTAATGTGGCTCGAGATGTAGCATCCCTTCTCAGCTCTCCTGACTCTGAACGCCCCCATCCGCCTAAGTGTGCTAGCTGGGACAAGTTGGAGCTGGACAATGCCACGACAGGTTTCCGACTGCGTGGTGTCATCATATCCTCCTGGAAAATAAGACAAAATTAGAATAAATCAAAATCACAAAATGAAAACGGTTAGCTAATCCTGTTTGTCAGCATAGCAAGATGGTAGCTAGCTAGTATTATATGGCTCAAAATAAAAACACGGACAAGAAAAGAAAGCACACACAATGATAAATTTGGGCTCTTGACATGTTAGTGCGGTGAATGTGTCAATATTTTTAACGATTCTCCAAAGCATATTTTGAGAAATGACAAAACATGCACATGCTGATTAGTGAAAAAGACACCTTACAGGGGAGTTGTGCAAGACACTTGCTTACCTGCATAGCCTTAGGCATTTTCTGCGTGGAACGGGTTATTGGAGACATAGAGTTGTTACCAGTGGCATTGGAGGGTGTTAGTAGGCAGTTGCCAAGCGGGCTGTCAGTTTGCTGGCTAGCACGTGCATGGGCAGGAGTACTTGTCATCCAGGCAAGTACATTGCGAGGTGTTAGTATGGGAGCATTAGGGAGCCCAACGGAAGAAAGGTTGCCACAGGATGAAGCAGAAACCACAGCAGATGCGGAGGCGGGGGCAGTACTCACAGGCCATGACTCATCTCTAAAGGTACCTGGCGGATGTTTGACATCAGGACTTAGTGGAAGTCTTTCAACAGAAGGAGTAGGAGGAAAGGGAGTAGGGAAACCAGATTCAAGGCGAGGTGATTTAGTTGGACCACAGTCTTTAGAATCGGTGTTTACATCACTATGAATGACTGAGGAAGTGGTTCGTTTGAGCACAACACGAAAGCGCTCATCACCTGCTGAATTTGAATCATTACTAGAAGTTGAGCAATATTCCTCTTTGTCAATCAAAGTGTTTTGAGATGTAGCAGATGCAGAGGTTCTCTTTGAATTAGCTGACAACCGCAGACGCAAAGACTTAGCCTCATCGTCTGCATCAACAAGAGATTTCTTTAAAGATGGCATCACAGTTGGTGATGAATTTGACACATATCCTTCAGTTCCACTCTTCTGAAAGATATTCTTAACTTTTGAAACAGGGGAACTTCGAGGACTCTGTAAATCAAAATCCCATGTTAGGATTATAAATCTCAAACGAAAACTTTCACCTTTCACCATCAACTCAAAACTTACATCAATAGCCTCCTTCCCAAAATTATCATCATTTGATTTTTTAGGATCTTTAAATCCCTTGTGGAAACCTGTCATGTGCTTCTATTGGAGAAAAACTATGTTAATCTCATGTTCTTACAAATTCAAAAAAGGAAAAGAGAAAAAGACACCAATCATTGCCTTGATGGATTCTCCAAGGGAACGGCTGCGTTGTCTAGGCTTATTGGGAATAATGGTTCGCTGTCTTGATCTGCTTGCCCTCCCATGGGATCCCAACACCAGCTGCGGAGTTCCCTGACCATTTTCCTTGTTGAACTGCTTAATGAGTTTTCTTTTCTTAGTTGACTCAGGAAGGGACTGAATGTGAGCATACAGTTGGGCAAGAGCTGCTTCTGTTGGATTGGCAGATGCACTTGCTTCTGCAGTTCGCTCACGGTCCACAAAAGTAAACACAGTTTTAGCTGCCATTCCATCACAAGTACTTTCATTAAGCTGAAAATAGGTGAAGAAGTGAAAAAATAATGGATGTAAAAATGTCTCTTGATATTGCTCTCCGTCAATTTCATATATCTTCATAAGTTAATATATTCACATACTTACATCTCTCTTGGGCAATAGTGCTCTCTTCTCTCGAGAAGACCAATAAGCCCTAATGTCTGTTGCTAGCTGAGCTGGTATTTGGAAAAGCAAAGGTCCTTGCTTGATCATAAAAGAAACTACTCTGGACATTGTTTGGGAGTTTGTGTGCAGGGCCTCTGGACTCAACTGTTCAAACAATTTTAAATGCTTTTAAGTTGATGGACATTTCATGGTGTTTTCTAAATTTAATCATGATTACCTTTCTGGGACAGAGAAGATGTGGGGTAAAAAGAGTGGCCAAATTGTCAGCTGACATCTTGTTAACATGGGCATAGGTAGAAGTGAGGTGTAACAAACTAATCAAATCCTTTAAAAGCTGCATATTTTCTTGTGGTAAAAGCAGCAAAATGAGTTGAATTGCTTTCAAAAGTCTTTCTTCTTCTACAGGTTCCTCATTGCCCGAGCAGAGCTCTAAATTAGATAAAAATGAGATATAACCCACCTTAAAATGAAAGAAGAAGTCATGATTTCTTACCAGCAATTTGACAATGAGCAGGATAGTGGGCTTCAGTTAACAATGGTTCAGGAAGCTGTGCTAAGAAATTTTTTAAAACGCTTGCACAGTCATGAACAGAAAACTGACCATTTTCTAAATTTAATGAACACCCTGCTGTCAGCATATTTTTGAGCTCTTGCTGCCTTGTCATTTTTCCACTCCTGCGGAATATTCCTTCTTGAACAAGATCTGTACATGAAAAATATATTACAATGACATAGAAAATAGATTGTCAAGAAAATAATGTAAACCTGGTAGATTACTTTGCTCTTGACCCAGCCATTGAATGAGTTGATAAACTTGAGAAATACTCTCTTGAGTCAAAGACACTCCCTCAATACAAGGCCGGTTGACAGTTTTTGCTTTTTTTGCAAAAGGCGTAAAACTCCACTTAATTGGTCGAAATTTTCCAGACTTTTCAACTGTGCCATCACACCTGCAATTGAGGAGAATGGCATGAAAAACTAACTTATCCAAATTCACAAAATTACTTAATAGTTACAACTTACTCGTCGGTATTCAAGTCAAGCACAAATGAGAGATGCATTCGAACTAAAGTCATGAATTGTTCAGGATCTTCTCTACGCAGTGTCTCAGCAAGCCCAGCATCTTCTGCCTTCAGACCCAACACCATTGTACTGGCTTCATTAAGAATTGAAAACACAAGTTATGAGTGCAAGAAAGTAACATAAATGTGGTCAACCATGAGTACTGATTCCAAACTTCCAATCATGCAGAGTAATCAAAACTATACAAAGACAAGAATCAACACATGAAAATAACTTTTAACATTAATAATTCACATGGCAAAAATTTAAAAATAAAACAACAACAACAAAAAACAAACCTATAGAATTAAAACTTCTTCGGGAGTCTTGAAAACCACATATAGGTAATCATGCAAACATCCAGTGAGGCGGTTTATGTTACAACAGACAGACGCACACACATACAAAAGCCGGTATTCAGCGATCCAACCGGTATCATAAAAAATTGGTACGTGATAATGAGGAGTTTAAGTGACGTATAATAAGAAACATGGTTCACGGTAAGATGGTCATGTTTCACGAATTTCCCCGGACGAGCGATAAAATCAGCTTCGGTAAGTTTACCTTACATTTTCACATTTCTAATTTTCAAACGATTTAAAAACAATCCACCTTTGCTGATTGGTCAGTCATTCACCGCCTTGCTACCATCTACCATCGTTGCTCATCTGCCATCTTCCATCGTTTCTAGACCGTTTTTTTGAAATTTTCAGGTCAAATGATTTTAAAAGAAATCAGATCCACTTTTAGCTTCAAATCCTACTTGAAAGAGAGATCAATGTATCTAATGATGCAATTAGAAAATGGAAGATGGTGCGAATTAGGTTGGCCATATGTGTGCTGAGGGCTGAAGGTTCGAGTTCCTGGTTCGAGTGTTCGAGTTAGAGTTAAGTCAAAAGTCGCCATCTTGTTTTCGAATTCCGTAAGTTTGCGTGGTTTGCGTAAGTCCTGGGCTATCTCGGCGTCGGTTCGTTCGGTTAAGCCTCCTCGTTCTTAATCATTTCCTTTTATCCTGATCCCAGTTTGTGTAGAAATATCCATTTCACCAGAACCGATACTGCTATTTGCCCATTTGAGCTTTTTATATTTTTGACTGTGGGATTAATTTTCTCCACGGAGGTAAGTCGCTCTTCAACACCAGCTTTTCGGCCCCCGCAGGCCCAATGCTTGTCCAAGATTTTCTTTCCTTTTGCCTACTTCGCTGGGCTGCTCAGTAACTTCTATTGATTTTTTTTGTGTGTGTGTGTGTGTGGAACATCGTGATCATTTTGTCATATGATTCTCTTCTGGTCGCTAAGATTAGTTTTGAAGTTTGTTCATGGGGGGTGAATGCACTTCTATTCTTAGCAACTCTTGCGCAATGCTATTTTCGATTTTGTTTGCTCATGTTTTTTATAGTCATTTTTATTCCTTTGCAGAATCATTAAAATGGCGGGAATCAACAAAAAGATCATCCTGAAGAATTCCACCCAGATGTCTTTACATGAACGGTGAGCATCAGTGTTGCAAGACGTTTCCCCTGGGTTGACGATTCTATTTATTATGCAGCAAGTGCACTACAAGGGCACAGGGCTTTTTAGCCCTGGCCTGATGCTGGGAAAATCAGATGATTCTTTTGGGAAGTGTGGTGTTACTTGATCTACGGTCAACTGGGAAGAAAACTCCAAGCACAAATGAGTTGAATGTTCATGTCTCGAGGTGTAAATTGTTGATTGGGGTACAACTCAGTTTGCCTGAAATAACTCATGATTGAGTGTATTGGCAATGGTATTGGTTTCGGCTGTGGTGGTTATTATAGCATGGAGTGTGTCATCAAACACCATGTGGATAAGCAGTGAGAGTTGATATGAAAGCTTCCATCTTATTTTGTGAGGAGGTAAATAATGACTATTGATAGTTCAAATGGTTCCTCAGTTTGCTTCATCATTATTATTTTGTGCCATCTAATCATTGTAATCTATGGGAAGTCAAATGCTGATGTCTGCAAATATAATGCCAACATGTCAACTTCTTGGATGAAACAATCAATTTATACTCATGAATATGGTATGGCATTCATCTATAACTTCCATCAAGTGGAGCATGCAGCAATCCACAGTATTGCTTTGAAGATAAATTTCAACAGATTTGCTTGGACTTAGTAAGTGTGCCTGAAAGTGAAAAATTTATCTCCCTTCAGCATCTTGCAACCACGAGGCTTGCATAAAAATTATTGTAACGCATCATGAAGAGAATTGGATTGATGAGGTCTTGCAACATGAAGAATATTTTGTGACAATCAGCATTGGAATAAGTGAAATCTGACCATAATGAACAAAGAATAAGTACAGCTTGCAACCTTCAGTGAAAATAGCCCATGATAATATTTGAAGAAAAATGAGAGGAAGAAGGAAGGAGAAATAAGATCTATATTTTTTTGGAGCTACATCCCCATTATGTCTTTTGGGAGATGGGAAGTCCATTGAAATTTCACTGTGAGTGAAGTCAAAATGCCAATTTTCTGAAGAGGAAACACCAAAGTTGGCTTGAATGCATCATCATAAGCGTCTCCAAGATTTAGATGGTTGCATTGACTTAGCTATCTCTCTTGCACTGCATCCACAAGCCTATCAATTGTTATCTGAAGGCTACCACCACAGCCATTGAAGCTGATGATTCTAACAGCATTCAACCACGCTATCTGCAGTTTTGTCACAGCAGATGCTTTTCAAAACAACCTGTTTGGTACAAATCACCTAGTACCCAAAGCTGGATTCCTAAAGAACCAACCAATTTTCACAGAAGCGAAGGGGCTAACTTTATTTACCAAGCTCAGGATCATTCAGGCATTTCATGTCTGAAGTAGTTTCTGGTGTTACAGAGTCCATCACTTTTTTCTCCCATTTCCATAAAGTTTAGATTACGTAGATTGAAGATAAAAGTCAATCCTAAAACATTTTCTCCTTTTATTGGAGGTTTACTTAATGAAAGTTAGTGTAAATATCTCAATTTTAAATTCTTACTTTATATAATTCAATAAATGTAGCTCTCTTCCTTCTCCTTAGAGATGTGTTACATCTCTGTACATCTCTGTAAAGGGCATATTTAGATCCTGGTCCTGGCAATCATCATGGAATTTGCCTATCCTTTGTCCCCTTTAAAGTGCTCCAAGATTACATGGACTCAACTTTGCCCTTTTTTATCTGTGGACTGGTTTTCCATCCTAGCTTAATTTAAGCAGTTTTTACATCTTGCACAGCTCTATTTTTTTGCCAAGTAACAGCTCATTAAGGAAATCCTTCAGGAGCTTTGGCAGTTTGTATGAACCAGAATGATTGGCCATTTTTATAGTCTCTGGGTTTCTCTGAGCTGTTAACTGCTATCAAAGGGACGAAACTTTTCTGGAAGCCATAAAGTGGTTTTGTAAAGAATCGTACCCTAGGGCAAGGTTGCCAGGTTTATTGCATTAAAAGCTCAAGCAGCAATCACATTGTGCTGTGCAAGTACACCAGGCAATTGCAGCAGTGTCTGAAATGGCAGAAAGTTGATAAAAATGAAATATGGCACACAACAGTTTCACGTACCTGCGTCATCAACCGTCACGTCAAGAGGGAACAGTTCAGACGGTGCGGGCCAATCTTGCTCTTCAGCAACAAGCATCAGCTCGGAACAGAAGACTTGCTGCACAGATGGAACGCCGCCCAGCAGTGATGGCAGCTCTCAAAATCAAACAGGTATGAGACCAAGTTACTGTGACCTTCTTAGATACATGTTTATATTTTTGAAAATTCTTCCTTTATGTGGCTTTTATTGCAGAAAACTCTGCGTCAGCGTCTTGGTGTTACTAGGCCCAGTTTGACCGATCGTTTGTCTATTAGACCAATTGGTCAAATGCGATCTCAGTCAGTGCCACGGTCACCAAGAGCCCGCCTCTCAGTTGGTATACGCGGAAGACTCTATCGTCCGCAGGCTCAATTTTCTCCTCTGCGTCAAATCAGGACTCCTGGTCCGGTTGTTCGTCAGCCGCGAGGATCATTGTGTAAGTTGAATGACATGGTTTAGTTTAGATGGAAAATTTTCCACAATCCACCTTTGTTTTTCCCTTCTAGCTAGGAGTGCCAGTCTCGGAAATTTGAGTCGCAGTCAGAGTACTGGCAATTTGAATACAGCCGGCCGATTTCAGAATCAAATCCAAAATCGAACCTTTCAGAACTCATTTAGATATAATGTAAACAGAGTGCAGACCCAAGTCAGACCTCAACGAGGCATGAGAGGAAACAGAAGCAGAGGTTTCAATGCCCAAAGAACTTTCAGAGGAGGAAGAGGTAAGTGAACCAACAACTTTCAATTTACTGCTTAGTCCATTTTCTGTAGGATACTCATTGCAACCCTAGGTCAAGTGCAAGGTCAACGCAGAGGTCAGTTCATCCAGCAACAAAGGGGACAGCAACGTGGTGGTAGAGGTACATTCAGGTAAGGTCACTGACCCATTTTGCCGAAGCTGGACATAGAGCTTTGTCACATAACAATTTCTTATGTGTGTAAAATTTAACCTAGGCGAGGCAATCAAGCCGTTAGAGGCCAGGGAGTGCGCGGAGGTGCTGCCGGGCCTGTTGCTCGCGGTCGCGGTCGCGGACGTGGAGGCCGGGGACGTGGTCGAGGAGGTCGTCAGGCACCACCCAGCCGGGAGGAGCTCGACAAGCAGCTGGACCAGTACATGGCAAGCACCAAGTCAACACTTGACAAGGAACTGGACAGCTACATGAATCAAGGGAACGAAATGAACTGATCTGAATTTACATTGGGTCATGACTTATGATCCCAGGAATAATCTTTAATATATACTAGTGTCTTATTTTACTGGAGACGACATATTTATACTTGATCAATTTTAAATTGCTTATTTGACTAATTAGGAAAATTCCTTCTTGACTATGATCCAGCTTATTTACTATTTATGTTACCATCATTACACAATGTAATGAATGCATATTGTTAACTATTGATTTCTTTAATCTTAAGTTGTGTTGTATTATATTTGTATATAGACCTGCAGAAGCTCTATTGTTGGTGTGAATGTATGTAGATTATTTTAGTACATTGTAGCCAAGCAGTCAAAGTGAAAGTCTTATTCTCCCTGAATGCTGAATGCCTTCAGTTTTTAAGAGAGCTGTCTTCTCTTAGCTCTAAATTACTAAACTTAGTACAAAAAAACGTGCTGTCAGTTGTAGAAATTGCTTCCTACAAGACTTCAAGTACTAGACATTTTCTTGCATTTTTCTTGCCACCTCTTTTTTTTGTTTTCATGTCAAAGCAAAGTGTGCTGGTTTCCTGGAAATCCAGGTTTTTATCACTAAAAAAAATAATGTAACAAATGAATAACACAAAATGGATTTATAATAATTAAAATATAAAAAACACCTACAAATAATTTTATTTGTGAATGTTAATGGAGAAATACTGCGCCTACGAATCGTGCGTATAAGCACTTGAAATAAGAATACCCTCTGCCACCACTGCTGCCCCCTCCCCTTGGCCTTTCCTTAGCTCCCTCCTTCCAAAACTAAAACAGGTGAGGTTTGAAATAATGCTGATAGTCAACAAAAATCTCTGCAGCCCGAATTGAGAGATTTTGTATTAGCCCCAATATATAATGTAAAGATTATAATGACCAATGATGTGCGCGTTATATGAATTAGACCATATACTGGCTGTATCTGGTCATTTGAGCCAAAATTCTAGGGTGGATGTGGATAGAGCATGCATAGACAATCCTTTTTGACCATGTACACTACTGGGCGTAAACGTCAACCGAAACGGATAAAGGATAATTAGGGTCGTGATTGTGGGTCCGGGTCCGACGCCAGTAAGGTAGGCAGTGAAACGTACATCGTACATACATGCAGTGCGAGACGCTTGCACCACGGCGCTGAGGGAAAAGGATGATTTATGCATGCTCTACCCACCCAATATTTTTGGCCCAAATGAGCAGATATGTCCTGTATAACCAAGACCTTCCACACAGTTCACAAACTAAAAGCATAACCATCATCTACTTCTCAGCTGCATTAAGAATATTGGAAAAGTGAAGAAAATAGAGCATCCAAAATGCAATTTACTTTCAATGAGAGCAAGTCAAACTGCCCGCTAAACAGTGTTACACATAAATACATTTTAGGCGAATTTTGTCTCTCATACTCATTGTAGGGCAGAAATTTAAATTTAACTATATCCAAGTACACGTAAAAGCCCTGATTTTACCCTAAATCGCCCTGAATGAACTCCAGATATTGTCTTACCAAGTGGTACACTCTTAGCTTAGTATTTGAGTCCTATGGGTAGCAAAAACTTCCAGCAAGAATGTTTCTCCTCTGTCAACTATTCCCTCCCAAGTTTCATAAAAAAAAAAATATAAAAAAAAAATAAAGATACTGATTCTTAGCTACCTCAATAAAAGTTCACAACACTATATTGCCAATTTTAAAGCTGTATCCTGCAATTGGTCTTTCTGCCTTGGCAGAATTCTGAAAATTAAAGTGGAGTAATCATAACTTAAAAAAGATGCAGCAAAATTACCATGGCGTTTTCTGTGATCACTTTTGGAAACAGTTCACAGGCCTTAAAACAGCTTGACTATTAGAGCTCAAACACCTTGCAATATTTTTTGCAATTTAATTCATATTCCACTTTTACATAATGTATTTTTGTAGCTACACCTACTGTAATTATAACAATCTCCCACATTATTTCTTAAGCTGTTAAACGAATCCACATCAAAGTTTTCAGGTTTTGTTCTTTACTTGATTCCTGATTGCTTTTGATGTAAGATTGTGTGGGGACACAGATACACTCCAGATAACAATCTTATCAATGGCTGATACATCCTTTGGTTAGTGTTTGGGTGTTGTGGGCAGCAAATTATTGCAAGAAGAATGTCTGTCAACTTTCCTCCGTTCTCCCCAAAATTTTATTATGAACAGGTACAGATGTGTGTGACCCAAATGGAGGCGATCATTGTACTGATTGATGGTTTACTCAAAAAGATCAGAACAATTCAAGGCCAACATTTTGTTCCTTAGGTACAGATGTAAAGTGTGACCCAAATGGAGAACATTGTACTGGTTGATGGTTTACTCAAAGAGATCAGAACAATTCAAGGCCATCATTTTGTTCCTTTTCTGTAATTTGCAGTTGGAATTCTGCAATGGCATTATTCTGAAACTTCACTTTAGAGGAAGGTAAAAAGTACTCATTGCTTCTTTGCTGCTGCAAAATTATTGAGTGTTTTCTGTTACAGAATGTTAGCATCACTAAAGCTACAAACTCGATTGAATGCCCGGTTAAGGAAAAACATGTACGCAGTATCCTTTGGCAAAATCAAAAACCTTAGAACCCTTGAACCTTTAGACAACTTGCAGTTTTAGGTGCAGTTTGTGTTTATTCCTTAACATTTGAAGGTGCTATTATAGGCACATTTCAGGAAAAGAGTTCTCAGACGTTTTGGGAGTGCGTGAATCGTTTACCTCTGGAAGGCAACAGAATTGTTGCATGGAAATTTTGCCATGTCCTTCACAAAATTTTACGTGAAGGCCATGAATCAGTTGTCCCACAATCGCAGAGGCAGAAAGAAAAAATACGAAATCTGGGGAAGCTTTGGGCAAGTTAATTCAACTCTGATACTTCTTGACCGCAGTTGACTTCAGCTTGTAGTTTACAGTTAAAGGCAACTGTATGTTTTTATGACAGGGTCATCTAAAGGATAGCTATGGAAAACTAATTCAGCAGTATAGCCAGCTTCTGATTGTAAAACTGGATTTCCATAGGAGAAATCCTCGCTTTCCTGGCAATTTAATGGTTTCACAAGAAGTTCTTGATTCAATTGGTGAAAATAATGTCAATAATTATTTTGAAATGGCAGTGGAAATGTTTGATTATATGGATGAAGTACTTGCCCTGCAGAGTGCCAGTAAGTGTCTGGGCTTCACTTCTTACTGTATTTTAAGCTCTTTTTATTCCGCTGACTGAAACACTTATTCTGCCTTTTCTTAGTATTTGGATCATTAGACATGTCACGGTCCAATTCAATGACAAGTTGTGGACAGTGCCGTTTGGCACCTTTGATATCATGCATTCAAGACTCATCCCAATTATATGATTATTGTGTGAAGATTCTTTTTAAACTTCATTTGGAGCTTCCTGCTGATACTTTGCAAGGACACAGAGATCGCTTTTTGAAACAGTTCAAAGATCTGAAACAGTTCTACTTAAGTGCAAACACCCTACAATATCTTCGCAACTTGGTTCATATTCCACTTTTACCTGAGGTATTATTGTAATTCTTACAATTGCAAATTTCCATTACCTTTTTCAGCAGTTAAACAAATTAATTTTAAATAAAATTGTTCCTTTTTTTTAAGGATGCACCAAATTTTTTAATTCAACCTGAACTTCTGGGCTATGTGACACCTGTGGAACAGCTCCCAACGGCCCCGGAGCAATCTGAAGCTGATGCATCTGCTTATTCCTGGTAGTGCCCCAACTTTGCTGGACTGACTCTTCCTGTATCAGCTTGTAGTTCAACAATACTATTGTTTTGACGAATGGAAATTTGACTGGATCGAAGTCAAAGAAATCTGTTATTACTACATTAACACCCTTTTGTCCAGGGTGCTGCTGATTCAGCCAGGATATGATTGCATAATTGCAAGGAGCAGCACACTTGTCGAGAAGATTTGATAGAGGGTGCCGTACAACAAACGATGGTGTGGGTGTCAGCACACATTGAGTAACATACCCTATAATTATGTAAATAAAAGTATGTGCGTTAAAAAAAAATGGATATTGCATATTATTTTAATTTAATAGATAAATAAAAAGGATATTTAGAAGAAGAAATTGTTCAGAACTTTTCTTACCTACATGAGAAGAACGTTTGGCAAGACCATGACTTAAGAACGAAACCATGCTTTGAATAGACGTTGTTTGTGGCCAAGGTGTGGGCCAAAGACGACTTGGCCACAGTCGCACATCATCACCACCTATTGGACCACGGTATATTAATATAACTTGATATTTCCTACTTGTCATCCAGCTAAGAGAGATTTTAGAAACATCTCCACATTCAGGTAAAGGACACAACATATTTCCAAAGTGATCATGCAGGAGATTCTGAAACAAAATTGCAAAATAAAATGATTAATTATGATTAATGCACTAGTTTGTTGCTTAGAAACTTTGAATATTGCAATTCCTCAATATTGGCTACTGTAGATGGCACATACTCATGCGCTTACATATCCAGACAGATGATGATAAAATAACTATATTTTTAATGTAAGGAATAAAACTATTTACTTGAAGCAGCTTGTGATGTTGAGTACCAAACTTATAAAAATGTTGAATATCCAAAATCACTACTTCTTGCTGATTACTCAGTAAGAAATTTTTAATGGAATTGAAAGGTTGAGTAATCTCCTCTGCATACATCCCGTGTACAAACTGAAAGATTCCGGTAGGTTTATGCACAGCAATTCTCAGATCAAAATACCTGATATGTAACAGATAATATACAATATCACAACTTATAGAAACTTAAAGGAAATAGTGTGATAATTCATACTTTCATACCTTGTTCTATGGGTTTTTTCAAGAATCAATTCGAAAGAGATGGAAAATGTACAAACCTTATTCCCAACTGAAGCTGTTCCTCTGCAGTCCTAGATTGAGTGACACACCACTTGTAGACTAATGGTTTCACAAAAGGGCCTAGAATTTTTCCTAAAGCCTTCACAATTAAAGAAGAGTCAGGTGAAATACCAGATGTTCCCGATATTCCACTACTCATGGAATCGTGGGAACCTGCAGAGACAAAAAGGCACCTCCAAATCCAGCATGATATTTAAAATCAAAAAGGTAATCAAAAATTGAAAGAGAAAGCACACATCGTACCTGGAATGGCTAAGCTATTGACAGGGATGAGTTTGAGTGAATTTGGAAGATCACCCATCCAGCTTTCAAAGTTGTTTGAAAACTTGAAACTCTCTAACCATTTTAATATCTGCACTTCAGCGCTGGCCGACATAGTGCCTAGAGCTGCAGTAACTTTGGTTTGAACGAAACACCAAACCACGACAGAATGACCCGTAAAGGAAACAATGATGTGATAGTCTGTCAACTCCTGTCACCTCGGTTACTTCTCCGACCATAACCTAAAAGTATCGGAAAACCACCAAACCAAGTCAAAACTTTGTTCTCTGACTATCGTCATGGGTAATTTTGGCCCCGCTTCTCCCATTTGCAGTCCGAAAAATCATCTGAAGGGATGTCATTTAAAATACACCCGCCAACAGGCACAAACCCAACCCAAAACCTTCTGCTTATTGTGCTTTGTTTTGTCAGCAAAAGAGAGGATAGGTGGAGGGGGCAATGTTGTTGAGAAACCCATTCATCCATTCAGCCAACCATAACCAGCGACAACCGAAACTGTTGTCATTCCTGATTTCTGCGCGTACAGAGGACGAGGCCTTTCTGCGTTTCTACAAGTTCCGATCACAGTTGGACATTTTAATTAGAAGGATGAACATACTGAAGTATCAATTTAGATGAAATCTCAATCATTCTCAAACTATCTACGTTGGAAAATTAAGGATAATGGCGTCTTTATCACTGCCGAGAGTTCTCCAGCCTAGAAAATCTAGCCTCGAGCTAGACCGAGAAAATTTTGAGAAATTTCAGGTTTGTTAAATAAATTGATATCTCGTCAATGTATGTTGGAAATGCTACATTTCGAAAGCAATTTCATTGGGACGCAACTTATTCAGTTAGGTGACCGGTTTTGAAGCTGTCAAGTAAGCGAAATTTCTCCGATCAGGAAATAATTGCAGAGCCCTTTATCTACATTTGAAATGAATTTTAGTTTTAGAGGAAAAGGAAATATCACCCACCTAAAATATAAACTGTTACTTATTTTGTTTCCCAGTTCAACATTATTGTTGATGGTCTTTGCTAACCTCACAACCTTTATTAGTTATTTCCTGTCCATAACTTACAACCTTCTCAGAAACATTTTCTCCCTTTTTGTGTTTGGCTCATACACAGTCATAAACTATAGAATGCTCATGATCTTTACTTTGCAATAGCTATCTTGGCTAGTTCAAGAACGCATGAGGCAAAGTATATTACTTTTTAACACTTCTTCCCATGAAACTTCCTGATTAGTGCTAAGATAAGATTATGTGGGGATATAGATACATTCCAGATTACAATCTTATCAATGGCTGATACACCCTTTGGTTAGTATTTGGGTGTTGTGGGCAGCAAAGTATTGCAGGAAGAATGTCTGTCAACTTTCCTCCGTTCTCCCCAAAATTTTATTATAAACAGGTACAGATGTAAAGTGTGACCCAAATGGAGAACATTGTACTGGTTGATGGTTTACTCAAAGAGATCAGAACAATTCAAGGCCATCATTTTGTTCCTTTTCTGAAATTTGCAGTTGGAATTCTGCAATGGCATTATTCTGAAACTTTACTTTAGAGGAGAGTGAAAAGTAATCATTGCTTCTTAGTTGCTGCAAAATTATTTATGTGTTTTCTGTTACAGAATGTTAGCATCAGTAAAGCTATAAACTCGATTGAATGCCCAGTTAAGGAAAAACATGTACGCAGTATCCTTTGGTATAATCAAAAACCTTAGAACCCTTGAACCTTTAGACAACTTGCAGTTTTAGGTGCAGTTTGTGTTTATTCCTTAACATTTGAAGGTGCTATTATAGGCACATTTCAGGAAAAGAGTTCTCAGACGTTTTGGGAGTGCGTGAATCGTTTACCTCTGGAAGGCAACAGAATTGTTGCATGGAAATTTTGCCATGTCCTTCACAAAATTTTACGTGAAGGCCATGAATCAGTTGTCCCACAATCGCAGAGGCAGAAAGAAAAAATACGAAATCTGGGGAAGCTTTGGGCAAGTTAATTCAACTCTGATACTTCTTGACCGCAGTTGACTTCAGCTTGTAGTTTACAGTTAAAGGCAACTGTATGTTTTTATGACAGGGTCATCTAAAGGATAGCTATGGAAAACTAATTCAGCAGTATAGCCAGCTTCTGATTGTAAAACTGGATTTCCATAGGAGAAATCCTCGCTTTCCTGGCAATTTAATGGTTTCACAAGAAGATCTTGATTCAATTGGCGAAAATAATGTCAATAATTATTTTGAAATGGCAGTGGAAATGTTTGATTACATGGATGAAGTACTTGCCCTGCAGAGTGCCAGTAAGTGTCTGTGCTTCACTTCTTACTGTATTTTAAGCTCTTTTTATTCCGCAGATTAAAACACTTATTCTGCCTTTTCTTAGTATTTGGATCATTAGACATGTCACGGTCCAATTCAATGACAAGTTGTGGACAGTGCCGTTTGGCACCTTTGATACCATGCATTCAAGACTCATCCCAATTATATGATTATTGTGTGAAGATTCTTTTTAAACTTCATTTGGAGCTTCCTGCTGATACTTTGCAAGGACACAGAGATCGCTTTTTGAAACAGTTCAAAGATCTGAAACAGTTCTACTTAAGTGCAAACACCCTGCAATATTTTCGCAATTTGATTCATATTCCACTTTTACCTGAGGTATTATTGTAATTCTTACAATTGCAAATTTCCATTACCTTTTTCAGCTGTTGAACAAATTAATTTTAAAATATAAAATTGTTCCTTTTTTTAAGAATGCACCAAATTTTTTGATTCAATCTGAATTTCTGGGCTATGTGACACCTGTTGTGCGGCTGCCTACGGACCTGGAGCAATCTGAAGCTGATACATCTGAGTTTGCTGATGCTTCAGATGCAGGTTCGCCATCAGGCTCATTGTCCGGAGACCTTGTGGACCTTAGTGTCCCTCAGCCTGCACCTGTCTCTGTGCCTGATGAGTGGATCCAAAGAGTTGAACAGATGCAACAAGAGCACTTTACTCGAGTGGAGAAATTACAACAGGAAAACATTCAACGAGTTGAACAGTTGCAACAGGAAAATAAGAAATTGAGGCAAGACCACCAGAATTTTGTAGATTGTCTCCATACTCGTATTAATGATTTGGAAACTGCTTTAGCTACCAAAGACTCTGAACTCCTACAAGAAAAACAGCTTCGTGAGGACCTGTTGCATCAGACAACTACTGCTGATAAAACTGAGGAAGCTGAAAGTAAGTTCAATATTTGAAATGAGGAGTAGCTCATAGTATCTTACACCTCCTCCCTCATTTCTTTCCATTCTTGTGTGCTTTTCTTAAGAGTTTTTTTCCTTCTCTCTCCTATTTTGCTTTCTGCACTTTCTCTTTTCAAGAGCCACATTACATCAATGTTCCAAAATCCTAATATGTTTATTATTACATTGTTTTGTTTCTTTTTCATTTAGAACGTGCGAAAGCTTTTGAAGAAAAGTTTCTGAGGCTCAAAGAGGTTTACAGCAAGCTGCGTGAAGAACACATCCAACTTCTTCGTCAGGTTTGTTTCTTAATTCTACTTAATGGAGTGTGATATCAGAGACTATCCTTTTTTTCTTCTTTTTTTTCTTTTTCTTTTTTTTTTTTTCCTTTCTTAATTTCTTGAATCTGTAATTAGAAGAATGTGAAGGAAATCTTGTCTTTTCTGTTTTCAAAATAAACCATCCTTTTCAGAAAGCAGGTTTGGAGAAGGATTTGAAACTGTGTGACAAGATGGCACTGTTTGCTCAGGCTGCTAATAGTCTGATAGTGTCAATAGTAAGGCTTCTACCACCACTTTTACTTTAAAATGAACATGACTTCTATGCTGTTTGAAAGACATAAATATTGATCACATGTTTCATATTCATGTGTTACTTTTTAATTAAAATTCCCCATTTGTGTTCATGTAGATTGAAACAAAGATAGTGTTTCTGAAAATATCCAAATCAATTTCAGACAGCAGCAGTCAAATTTTAGTGGTGGTGGATTTTCACTTGGCACAAGCACCTTGTACACTTTCACTTTGTATTTGAGTTTGGGCACTGTATGCAGTATAATCAATTAACACCACAGGAGCAAATGTACACCAAATTCAGTCATTTTCTACCTCACAACAGTATTGGCTTATAAAACTAAATCCTGGTGCTAAAGCGGAGACATTTATTCCTTTTCTTTACTTATCAAAGAAACTTTCAAAATCTTATTGTTCTCAAAATTGCCTTGATATGAGAGAAGGGCTCCCTTTGTATTTATTTCATGTCTATTTCATAAGAATAATTTTTAACCACTGAGGAAACATTGTTTTGTGTTTTGCTTTCAGAAAGCAGATGTCGATAAACAGCTGACTGGCATTCAAAAGGCTAATGAAGAATCAGAAAAGCGAAAATTAGAAGTTGAAGCTCAGTTGTCTGAACTAGTTGCCGACCATGATAAAGTTTTGGTTAGTTTGTAAAATTACTCAAATATTTTAGTCTGATTGTCCCTCATAGTTCCCCTTCTTACTGACTTTCTAATGTGTCTGCCTTCTCCTGCAACACTTCAGGTTCTAAACAAAGAGTTGGAGCAGTCTCACAATAAATTATATGAATTACAGCTAGAAGTTCAGGAGCAGCAAAATGCTCTTAAAAACATTTTAGGTAAAGGTACATTTAAGTAATCCTTGAACATCTCTAACAAAATATCTATTAACCGATTATTTTCCATTTGAATCTTTAGTTTCGTGTGTTAGTGAAGCAGAAGGAATGGTGGAAAAATCAGTTCATGAAGTAGACAACCCTGCAATATCAGCTTTAACATGCACTCCAGGTTTGTGCTCATCTTGTTGTCTCTTCATGCTGAATTGTTTGCACTTTCTAATATTTTTTATTTAGATTACCTCGAATCATTGGTTGTACCACTGCAAGAGTCTATTTTAATGCTTCCCGCAATGGTTCCTGACTTTGCTAAGGAAAAGTTTTGGAATGGGACTATTTTTGAAAAACTTATTCGTCATGTCATTCTGATGGCCCATTTGTCAGCTGCTTATATCTTGCAAGCCAAAGCAACATCTAACACCTCTCCTGACATTGAATTAGGAGAATGTATGTATTTGTTATTTGGGATGATTGTTGTGCTCCTTCTTTGTATTTTCTTTTCTTCCTGATCCATAATTTAATCTAAGTTTGTGTTTGCAGATATGGCAGAAAAGTGCAAAGTTTTTGGTGAGTCAATTCTATTACTACTGAAGAGTATCAGAAATGAGGAATGCAGCCAAGTTTTGAAGCAGTTAGCAAACTCTGCTGTGGAAAAAATTAATGAATTATCGAGTATGCTTGAAAGACTAACTGGTCAAATAAAGGGTGATTCTGTAGAAATTGTGGGTGATATGGTTGAGACTGAACTAGCAAACATGGATAAGGCCATAGAGGAGGCGGCGAATAGAATTGCAGTGAGTTAGATACTATGTATCTGGTATTAGTTGATCATGTAATTTTAACTAAATAACTGACTGTTCAAACCCTCTTGTTCCTCACAGGAAATTCTCAGTAAATCTCGTACAAGAGACTCTGGTCTAAAGCTGGAAGTAAATGAAAAGATTCTAGACACTTGCACATCTCTCATGCTTGCTATTAGGATTCTTGTTCAAAAAGCACGCCTCCTGCAAGGCGAAATTGTGGCCAAAGGAAAGGTATGGTCTTCTTTCTAAATTTTAATTAAAATGAAGAACTACAATTTTTTTATTATAGCTCTCTTTTCCATTCACTTGCTTAGGGCACTGCATCTGCTAAGGAATTCTATAAAAGAAATCATCAGTGGACTGAAGGCCTTATTTCTGCGGCTAAGGCTGTTGCCATGGGAGCAAAGTTTTTGCTGTATGCGTTATCTTTATTATTTTTTAAGCTCTCTATTTTCCTTCATACACCGTACAATTTTTTTTTTTTTTTTTTTTTTTTTTTTTTTTTGTATTTCAGAACTGCTGCTGACAAAGTGGTTAGTGGTGAGGGCAAACTAGAATCTCTCATTGTTGCATCTCAAGAGGTTGCTGCTAGCACTGCACAGCTAGTTGTTGCAAGTCGTGTGAAAGCATCCAGGGACAGTGCAAACTTAATTGCACTGTCTCAAGCGTCAAGAGGTGTCACACAAGCAACTGGACAAGTTGTTGCAACGGCAAAAGATTGTGCTCAATTGATTGAAGATAATGGTATAGTTTTTTTTATTTTTTTATTTTATTTTTAATACCTTTCCTGTACTTGTTTTAGTAACATAAATATCTATATATTCTCGGTATCTTTCTATTACAGAAGAACTAGATGTATCTGGCCTTACCCTTCACCAGGCTAAGCGCCTTGAAATGGACTGTCAAGTTAGGGTATTAGAGTTGGAGGCATCTCTGCAGCAAGAGAGACAGCGTTTGGCAGCATTAAGAAGGCAACATTACCAACTAGCTGGTGATGTTGAAGGCTGGGAAATTATGGTAAGTTTCAATCTTTTAATAATCATTTTGATGTGGTTTTGGGTTTTCTTAAATTAATGTTTTTAATATTAATCTTATTCAGGACAAACCGTAATGGCAGCGTGGGGGATCTATACCATTTGTTTCTGAAGTGATTTTGATTGTATGATGTCACATCTACAAACTTACATTACAAAGTTTGCTCTATCACAGCATTTTTTTTTCAATCTCCTCTTTTCATTATCAATTTTCCAAAAGTTGTGCATTAAGTGAGTTCATTTGTGTACAGCACCAACTATTTCAACAGGTATTATACATTCTTTGTTTACAATGTAGTTTCCTATTTGTTTGACCAGCTTTACCAAAGCTCTTTTGTTCAACTCTGTTTTGTGCTCACCTGTTTAATAATCTTGACAGTCATGATCTTAAAACCACTAGCTGATTACAGTATTAGTAATTCTTATTTATTATTTGTTATCATTCACTGAATTATGAATGATAGAATTTTATATATTAATAGTTTATCATCTCTCTAACATTGGCTATTTTTATTTTTGTTCTCTTGATGTGTTGTACAGTGACATTCTCAAATTTGACTATGTTTAATTCTTATTGACCTGTCTGTTTCCCTTGGTTGTCTTTGAAAGTTATCAATTATGTAGGGTGTACTCTGACTGAACCTCTGCTTTAGAATTTGAAAACGGAAAATTGTTAAATACCTAATGAAATTACTGTATTTTTCTTTCTAAATTTTTATTTCTTTTCTTTCTAGAGGTCACTGGATTAGTAATGAATGAGTGATTATTTTTCCTATGACTGACTTTTGTCCATTTATTAATTTGACTTGCTGGGTAGTTGTTATTTTGTTCCTATTGATTAGGCATTTCACAAGGTAAATTTTTGAATCCCTTGTAAAAGTTATGCAATGTTGTGCAGTCAATGCCCGCTGTATTTATGTCATGCAAATCTTTGAAGCTTTCACAAAACAGAAAGTGTTTTCTGTGATGAAGACATAGATTTTGCAGCTGGTGAGAATTACATAGAGATTATATTTTTATTCATGTATCTTGTCTGGAACTGTAGAATTTAAATTATCTTATACTTAATTTGGTTATAGAATTGAAGACATTGTGCCTTGTTGCAGGATAAAAAATTTAACACATAATGGTTGTTGTACTATATATTTAGTATGATTTATATAAAGTTATATTTTTACAAACTTATGATCCTTTTAATTTTAAAACAGATGAGTATCTGTATTTCATCAACAATGTTTTATCTAACTGTATTAATTATAAATAGACTTTATATTCTAAAAAATATACATAGAAATATGAGAGAGAAGTCCAACTGTCAGGATAGTTACCGAACAAAATGGCAAGAACTACTACTAAATACAATAAAGTCGTAGTGCATGATTATTCCTGCAATTAATTGGTCATCACTTATCCTTATCTACCTGCTAATCCCATCCCCATAATCCATTAGACTCTTTGATTGTCTTTGCATTATCTCTGCGAGACCTCGTTACAGCACTTGCTTCACCTTTAGCTTGAATTCTTTTCCTTTCAGCCTGCTTTTCCCGTCTGTTTAATGCAACTTGCACACGGGTCTTTATGACATTGGGGGAGATAGTTGAAGCAGTTGATAAACCATTTGTCCTCGCCGTCCTAACACTGAAAACATCACTCATGCTTTCCGAAACAAGTCTAGAACGCCCAGGGTTATCTTCTATGGAACATGGTTCCAAGTTGTCGCTATGGGATGGTTTTTCACCATTAAAATCACTATTAATAGAAATGGGAGCTTCACAATTGACAGATGTACTTTGTTTGTCATTAGAGTCAACTAGATAAATACTACAAGCAACAGCTTCCGATGTTCCTTTCCTTGATTTGTCTTCATCTTCAACAATAATTTGTTCCACTTGCTTTCTGAGTAATTCCACTCCTAAAGTATCATTCACATCAGAACTTAGCTCACTATCATTATCTTCACTCCCTTCTTCCTCTGCATCTTCCTGCTCAACACCCATTTCCACAAGGAGATCTTTCTCCATCTGTTTAGTGAACCCACTGGCTGAAACTTCAACATCCAAGGCTGATTCACGGCTAAATGCATTTTAGACAGAAGACACATGATTTTAATCATACTAAATCATGAAAGATCACAATTTAGGCAAGTAATGAGAAATACTTACACAATATCTTTAAAAGTGGGATAGTGCTCACTCTCATATCCAAATCTCCTCTTGAAGAAATCACGGATACAGTTGACATCTCGCATAAAAAACCTAAAGGATATAACATTCAGAATAAATAGGAACTGCATAAAACTTGGCAAAATAAAGAAATTCAGGAAGGGAAAACAGCTACTTACATTTCAGCATTAACATGATTAATTGATACCATTTGAGGGAAGTCAATGACAATAGGTTTTCCATCATCAGCGAGCATTAAATTAAATTCATTAAAATCACCATGTATAACACCGTAGTTTCCAAATTTGACAATGAGGTTCATCAGCTCATCATATAACCATTCCACATCTTCAACTTCGGTTACTTGGCACCTGTCGAAATTTCACACTTTAATGTAAACGTATTTCTCCTTTGTGAGGAATATTATACTTTTAATAATAATAATCATACATAGGTCTTCCTTGAATAAGATTCATAATTACACAATGACGATTAAAATCTATTGGAGTGGGAACAGGAAAGCCACGTTCATAAAGTGCTTTCATGTAGGCAAATTCTTTGGTGGCTGATATACGAGATAGATAAATCCATGATGCAGCATTTCGATGAGCATGATAATCTCTTTTCTCTCGGAGACGCCGAAAACAAGTTCGACCAAGCCTATTAAATAGGTAAATTGACAAAATTTAAACCAGAAACCAAATTTCACAGAAATTACAGAATTAGGGAGAGCTCAACCTGTGAAGCTTCAGGCAAAGGGGTTCTCCATCTTCATTGGCAACAACATAAATATTTGATTCTTTGCCCACCCCAATTTGGTTGCCAAAGGAGGCAACAACTCCGCGGCTAGTAAGAGCCTTCAATGCAAGATAGTCGTATCCAAGGTTTGTGAGCCGATAGCCATCATCTACAACAAAAGAGAAACACAGGTATACAAACTAACACTGAGGAGACAAAATTAAAATTTTAGATTTGAAACACATCTGAGGAACTGCTTACAATGCTTTCCTCGTTCATAGCTCAGCAACCGATGTTTGCAAAGTTCTCTCATTAATTTATGAGCGCCACCGTGCCTTAAACTGGCGATTGATGCAGCAAGTGACCCTGGGACTAACTCATGGTTCTTCATACCCATTTCGACCTGAAATAATAGTTAGTTAGCCTACAATGTCATAATTTGAAATTATTAACCCACACAGGCGATCTCTCAAAAAGTCTTTGCTTACAGCTGTTAACACGCGAAAATCTTCCTTACTTAGGTACCGCAACATCGTGACATTTATTTTACCCATGATTACAGAGGGTGAGTTATAATCAGAATTTCAAGCACAAGTTAACGTCGATGGCATAAGCCAGCATAAGCAGAGCAGACGAAATACACGTGGTGTGGCAACAAGCGAGATTTCTCATTTTCATCGGTCAACGCCTTCTGCTACAGCAGGCTGCTAGGTTGTTCGGTTGCTGAAAACCTGAAAACGTCATAGCTTGAAAATAATCCTCCCCGATGCTCCAGCAGCCGCCAGCGTAAGCGAATCCGTCGCCGTCGTTTACCGACAGAACCGTGAGAATACTGTACCTTGGAGTTTGGAGGCGTTGTACTGTGTTCAAGTAGTGTTTGGGCTTGGAAAACGGGCAATTACTTCCTTCTAAAAACCGATCTTATGCGGTCAAGTTTTTATGAATTAGAAATATTACGTCGATTTTCTAATGGCCGAGTTAATGGAAGAACATTCGCAATCACCTCTAATGGAAGAAAATAAAGAAATGGACGACCCCATGGAAGGGGGTGGTGAAGAGGAGGATTATGCTGAATATGACGAGTTTCAAAAAGCGCGAGGCCGTGGAGGTTTGGGGTTCGTACCTACAGTTACACTTTTTAATTATGTTTCATAGATTGTATGTTCTTTTGGATATTTATTACTTATCATAACCTCACTGTTTCGGCAAAGTGGTGTTCATCAAATTTGAAATTTCCCTTCACTGGAGTCCATTTTACCCTGATTGTCGTTTGTGTTTGTAATTGTCAGATTATATGTCTTTTTCTCTTTCTCATCAATTTCGAATTCCTTTGATTTGCTATTTAAGTCATTTTAACAGTATTTAAGTACTTCTCTAATTCAGTTACTGCGTTATGATAAAATGTTTCATGATATTTATAATCTGCATTTTATAAAAAAAAGTATATTTGCATAATTTGCACTGTGCCTTCTGAATGTTTCATTTTGCTTTCTATTTTGTCTGTTTTTGTAATTAGCGGGCCAGAATATGCAGACTATGCTGATTTTGGCCCAAGAGGACCACCTATGGGTCGTCCTCCTGGTCCATATGGGATGAATGGTCCCCATGGGCCTCATGGACCACATCCACGTTTTCGAGGTAGAGGGGGTTTTGGACCCAGGGGACCTCCTCCTGGATTTAGAGGACCACCACCACCGCACTTTGGAGGACCAAGAGGACCTCGCTTTAGAGGTGGACCACCTCCAAATTGGGATCCTAATTGGGGACCAATGCCACCACCTGGGATGGGTCCACCCCCTCATATGATGGGGCCCCCTCCACCAGGAATGGTAAGACTAATTTCTACTCCAACAAGTGCTGTCTGCATCAAAAACACATTCTGGAAGGAACCCTGATAGATAAGTAGACACTAGCCTAACCATATTGGTCTGAAATTGTTTTTCAGCCACCCCCCCACATGATGGGCATGGGGATGCCCCCTCCCAACGGCTCAGCCAGTGGACCACCTCAGGGTGGCCAATATGGCCCGCCCCATGGAATGGGGGGGCCTCCCCCAAATATGATGCAACAACCACCTCCAACTGTGGTCAGTAAGGGCACAGCATGTAGTGCCCATCTACCATTAGTTTGCACTGTTTTGCAAAGAGTTTTCCTCCTTCCAAATGTTGGCAGCACTTAGTTATGACCCCCATCCATGTTATGGTCCCCCTGTCCCCTTATTGTTGTGTAGCAGAGGCACGCACCTAATCAAAGCTTGTTTGAGATTTTTACTGTTTTCTGACAAACTCCTTCTCATTTTTCAGGGGGGTGTTAGCAGCATGGACTTGTTGTCTGGGGAAGTGTGGGTTGAAACCAAAGCCGGTGATGGCAAGGTATATTACTACAATGCCAGAACGAGAGATACAACATGGACAAAGCCTGATGGCCCTGATGTCAAAATTCTCACCCAGGAACAGGTATTCTTTTTGTTGCAGTCACTTCTTTTAATCAACTTTTTTTTTTCTTTATTTTTTGTTTTAAATATAATTGAACTGAACTTCATAGAAAATTCTCTTGTTAAAGGTTGAGTCATTAGCTCAGGCGGCAGGAGTCCAACCAGGGAGCAATGCAGTTACTTCAACTGCCGCCCAGGCTGCTGTTGCCCAAGCAAATTCATCTAATGCTGCCAAAGCTGAAGATGGCACCCAAGCGCCCGGTAGGTTTTTAGTTATTCTACGTTTTATTCAGGCTAGGCAATGTTGTATATTTTTATTTTCTTCAGGCACAGGTGCTATGCCAAATACCATGCAACCACCACCTGGTATGATGCAAGGACCACCTCCAGGAATGCCACCCTTTGGAGGGCCACCACCTCAGTTTGGAGGACCACCCCCATTTGGGATGCCCCCTCCTGGATATCAGCAAGGTTACCCACCATACCAAGCTCCTCCTGGTGGAGCGCCTGGCGGATGGAATATGCCTCCACAAGGCATGCCCCCGGGTGTTGTACCTATGCAGGTAAGCATTTGAGTCAGATGGGTTAGGGGTGGGCTGCATGCATTCTGCATACACCTTTTACTGTCTTGGTTATCTTTCTATCCCCTTCCGCTACCTTCTCTAAGCTTGTTTGTGCGGTGAAAACATTGGCCTTCTTCTTATTGGTGGCAGAAGGTGTTTGATGAGCCTATTCTCAACAAACACAACATGTATGTGTTTTACACAGGGTCTACCACCAACTGCTATGCCACCCCCTACAGCTGCTGGTCATGGAACAACCATTTCTTCATCAGCTGTTCCAAATCCTGCCATTGCAGCAGCTGCTGCTCCTCAGCCAGCTAATTGCGAGGAAACTGCTGGACTTCAGGTGGCTGGAATTAATGTAGCTTCCAAGTGCACATAAGCAGAATTTTTAGTTTGTTTTTTTGTGTATACTGTATTGGTTCTCTTTTTCGTTCTTTGCTTTCCTTCATGTCCAAATTGCTTAATTTCTGTGCATTGACTTGTTTTTAAATGTATTTGTGATGTACTTTATTACTTGCTTCCTTTTTCTTTTTTTATGTGACTGTGTGCATGTGAGATGTGGAGTTAAACTTAAAATCTCAAGTTTAGTCTTCTAGGAATATGCAAAAATTTCCCCTATTTTTTGAACTAAAAAATAACCTGTTTTTTGTTCTAGATTGATCCTGAAGTAATGGCTAGAGCCTCTGAATGGTCTGAACATCGGGCACCAGATGGACGGTCATACTACTATAATGCTAAGTTGGGACAGTCAGTTTGGGAGAAACCACAACCATTGAAAGATTTAGAGAGTATGAATTATTTGCTCTTAATGCAACTCCCTTTATTCCCTTAAACAATTTCAAAACCTAATGTTTCCTATTTTTATTTCAGATGCTAAACTGGCTGCTGCGCAAGGGATTGCGTCAATGCCTGTCCTAAACACACCTGTAATGACAGCTGTTGTTCCAAATATGGTTAATAATGAGGGAGATTCTTCAGATGATGATGATGAAGAAGATGACACTGTTCCAGCTGGAACTCAGCCAGTACACATTGAATCTAGTACAGCAAATACACCTGCTGTTAATGGTTCAATATCTTCCATTAGACCTGAAACTGAAAATGGGGATGAGGAAGAAAAAGAAAAGAGAAAACTTGCGGATGAAGAAGATCTTAAGAAGAAACGTGAGGAGGAAGAGAAAGCCAAAGAGATTCAACGCCAGCAGGATAAATCCAGACCAGTTTCAAGCACTCCTGTTCCGGGCACACCATGGTTAGTCAAAGATTTTCTTCACAACTGTCCCTGTGACTTTTTAGCATAAAAACGATTGTCTCTATGTCTAGGTGTGTTGTGTGGACGGGCGATGGACGAGTGTTCTTCTACAATCCATCCTCACGCACTTCGGTATGGGAGAGACCAGAAGACCTAGTGGGGCGTACAGATGTTGATAAGATGGTAGGCAATCCTCCTGATTCGCTCTTACAATCACAAACGGGCCAAGGTGCAGGTGCCAATGGTGTAAATGCATCAGAAAATTCTTCCTCATCACTCAAACGTGAAAACAAGTCAGATGATGAACAGCCTGTCCCACCCAAAAAAACAAAGAAAGAAGAAACCCCCATCAAAGGTAAAATAGATGGTTGTTTAAAATGGTGTTTTAGTGTGTTTGTTTTACTGATTTTTCAATTACTTGTTCAGAAGTTAAAGAAGAAACAAAGCCACCTGAGAAGAAACAGATCGAGGTTGGGAAGGAAGCTGCCATGGAGGCCGAGGTACGAGCGGCGAGGGAGCGAGCTATTGTTCCCCTGGAGACACGTATTAAATCCTTCCGTGAAATGTTAGCGGAGAAGGAGGTATGTCTGAGGTCATAAAATACAGTGTTATCTCTTGAAAAGTAAGTGTTTCAGTAAAGTATCCATTCATTTTTTACAGGTGTCTGCCTTCAGTACATGGGAGAAAGAGCTGCACAAAATTGTGTTTGATCCTAGGTACCTTCTCCTCACGTCCAAGGAACGTAAGCAGGTCTTCGAGAAATACGTAAAGGAACGAGCTGAAGAGGAGCGCCGAGAAAAGAGAAACAAGATGAAGGAGAAACGCGATGACTTTCGGCGGCTCTTGGAAGAAGCTAACCTTCATGGAAAGTATGTGTGGCTTTTGTTACCCTGCACTATTTTTACATTTTGTTGTGCACTTTTAATCTCTGTAACTTTTTATTGTGTTTCAGATCCTCTTTCAGTGACTTCGCTCAGAAATATGGAAAGGATGAACGATTCAAAAATATTGACAAAATGCGTGAAAGGGAGAGTCTCTTCAATGAGTACCTCCTTGATGTGCGCAAACGTGAGAAAGAAGAAAAGCTTCAGAGAAGAGAACAGGTCAGTACCTCATTCATTCTTAATGTTGAGAAACTGAGGGGCTTGTGGCATTGCTGTAGTATGGTCAGTATTTTTAAGCAAGTCCTTCTTTCCCTTACTTTGATTGTTTTTTGAATTGACTTCGGTGCTCAACAATTTACAGACTGTACTCAAAATTCTAATCTAAATGATTAATTAAATGTGTATCACTTGTCTTAATGCTTACTGATCATACTCTGCAATTTTCTTAGTTTCAGTAAGTTTGAATTTTCCATTTTCATGGTTTCCAGAGTTTTACACAAGTTCTGTATATATGTATGTCTCCTCTTGAGGAATTTATTTTAAGGTTCTTCGTGTTTTGTTCACCCTATTCGTAGTAATTCTAGGATACTTGCATGGGGCTTAGATTTTTCAGTTTCAATAGTTCAATATTATGTTAATGAAAACAAACTCATATTTGTTTCTTTTCCTCTCTTTTCCCCGGTCTGGTAAAGTGATGTTGCAGTCATTATGTTGTGAGTAGAATGACTGTACAACACTTTCCTTTTTTTCAATTAGAGCTTTATTGTTGTGATGATGTATTATGACTAGTTTCCTTTCCCTTAGCACCAAATGTAAGTATGAAACCACCCATCCAATCGTTTAATATTTTAACCTTTGTTTTCTCATTGAAAGTTTACAGTTATTTCTATCTATAATTTGAAGTGCTATTACAATTACAGTAATTTGTTTCTTTCAAGAGTTTGAATTAATATCTAATCTCATCAATTTTGCTTTCAAATCTTAAAACTTTTTATTCAGTTCTGTGGCACAATGTTGGCACTGACTTGAGATTGAGAAAATTATGGGTAAAGACTGACGCTTGGCAAATGTCCGACATAATCCTGATAATGTTCTGCGGAAACGACATTGTCCAGAAGTCGCCGGCTAATGTCCGTCTCAACGCACATTATCCGACCAGTCGTGGATGATGTCGAAACTGCCCCTAGTAGCGCCAATGCGCTTAATTGTACAATAAATGCAGTAATGTGTAAATGCGCATTAAAAATAACACATTTTCGGCGCATTTAATGTACAAATGCTCCCTTAAGGCAGCATTGCATAATAAATGCGTCTTAAATGTGTTGCCTTTTATGCACATTTTGATGCGCATTATCACATTTGCGATACTAGAGGTGGGGCAGTGGTAACTGCTGGGAAGCACCATTGAGCCGACCTAAAGGAGAATCGTTTGAATAGGCTGAGATAGCATCTCCTTGATTCTCCAAAATCAGCTATGCTTGACAAGGCGAGGTACAGCGAAAAATGGAGGAGGTCATGATATTAAGTCAGAAGACCGCGACTCCCGAGATGGGTGCCCGAGTAGCGCATAAATATGCGCCTAAAAAGGTAACACATTTTA
The DNA here is from genome assembly GCA_029379305.1 of Frankliniella fusca. Taxonomy (NCBI): domain Eukaryota; kingdom Metazoa; phylum Arthropoda; class Insecta; order Thysanoptera; family Thripidae; genus Frankliniella; species Frankliniella fusca. The sequence goes on from JAHWGI010000979.1 coordinate 2,319,553, forward strand.
GATGCCTCTTTCTCTTCTGAGCATTTAAAACGCATTAAATGCGGCAATGCACATCAAAAGCGTCGAAAATGTGTTACCTTTTATGCGCATATTTCAGCGAATTGCTGCATTCAATGTGCAACGGCGCTACCAGGGCCGCCCCAAACGTTGCGCTGTTTTCAAAATTGGTGTGGAGGAGAAGCTTGTGCAGCCCTCAACCACCGGAGGCATGAATGCTGCACGTGGCTGTAAAATTAATTTACTGTGGTTACCTTGCTGTCACAGCTGTCACCCTCCTTCCCACCGACTGGCTAATGTTGTCGTTATCCAGTGCGCTCTGGATGATGTCCGTGTGGTCTGGCATTAGCTATCCCCTGGTTGCCTTATGTCTAGCGTAGCCACGGACCATCGGCTACACCCAATATTACCTGGATAGTGTCGGACATCATCCAAAATTGGTCATTACCCGTAATAGATACACGCTATATTATTCTAACTTTGCTAATTGACCTAGTCTGCCTGTTCTGTTTGTGAGGAGACTTGGTATGCCAGCAAGTTTCTCCTCACATTGTTCATTTTATAATTCAATCGAGAATGTGTGCTGGACTCTTGCATTGCATACATCATTAGATTGAAGTGATTCAAGATTTATAGTTAACAAGTTTTGTCAGAAATTCACCTTTGGTATGATTTCGACTATCTATCTATTGTGCAGGGCTCATCACTTTTCTAATGTTACATTGCATTTTTAATACCAACATAGATTACATGTTTCATAGTGATGTGATGTTTTGTGATATTTTTTCTTGCAGGTTTAATCTAACCATCAGATATTTTCTTTCAGGACACTTTTCATATATAGTGCCACCTTTTAAGTATTTGTTCATTGAAGTTTTGAATTTGAATTTCAAATTCACAGTCTGAAAATTTTAAGGGTAATGTTGCAATACAACAATGCAGCTATTCAATTAGCTTTAAGTCTCCTCATCCCTAAAGATTTAACTTGTTTCTAAGTAAATTGACTCATTCAGATTTCTCTGTCAAGTCATCTCTTAATGTGGCAAAATTATTTTCTAATTCATTTATTTCATTATTTTTTTTTTATATATTTTTTTTAAATTTGTTTAATTATTTTTTTTATAGGTCTTATACTATTTCTCTTTTTGTGTACTGTTACTGACTGTTCCTGTTTTGGTGTCTACCTTGAAAATGTCTTGTCAAAATCTCACCATTTGACTTCTGTATTCCGCTTTTCAAGTGTCCAGCAAGAAAGGGCCGTGAAGCTGTCAGAGGACCAGCATAAACCGTGCGCCGGTTGAGAATCAACCCACCCTTTCCACTACCGCTCGTTTGTTTCGCACATGGTATAAACTAATTAATTTTTAATTTTTCCTTTATCAAGTAAATTCTTTTCTTATCTGTATATTAAGTCCAATTACATCAATTGAAACTGCTACTCAATTTAACTCAAACATTTTTATATTATCTACTTATGACCCTTAAATTTCTACCTAGTTTTAAAACAATATTCAAATTTCTGGAAATATTTAACTTAGAGTAGGTGTTGTGGTAACATGATTCAATTTTGCAATTTGTTATTTGAACTTGAAAAAAGTTTCCTTTCATTTACTTATTTCTTTTTCCTCAAAGAAAGTTTTAGAATACAATGATTTGAGTTTTCATCTAGACAAATTCAGAATTGAACATGTTTGCAAGTGGATGTGTGGCTTTACAAAGACCTGGTGATTCGCAGCATTGCTGTCGTAATTTAAAATAATAATAATAATAAATTCGTTTGAATGCACTCTTAGTATTGTGTTTGCCTCCTTGATTTTTTTTTTTTTTTCTGATGCGAACACCAGCTCTTTGTGGGTGAACCTAGTGAAAAGTTTTGCGCATTGCCTAGTCATTAAATTATCAGTTAAGCACCTGACTTCATTTGAAGAGAGACTGATGTGTAAGAGTTCATATTTCTTTGCTCCAAGAAGCATCTTAATTCTTTCTGGTTTTGATAATTAAGTTCACTTGAAGTACTTCACAAGCATCCAGTGCCCAACAGTAATTTGTTGGCCTTCATGGCTAATTTCTCATAGGCCATCAATGACCGTTTTATTTCAACCCTCCCTAACCACTAACTTCATTGTTTTCATGAGATTGTGTCATTCTGCTTTCAAAATATTCAATGCAACTGTGTACTGAACTGTTTTTCTTGGAGATTTGAACATTAACAGTCAAGTTGATATCATAAGCTACTAGTTCGTATCTGGTTTTCTAAACTTATAAAGCCCCTAAAAGAAGTTTGAAATTGTATTCACAGTTACCATATTATTGGGATGTTGTTCATTATCTATGAAGTCTCTCAGGCCTCATAGTTGGGTACATGCATATAATTTTCTGAGTTGACATTATCATGTCAATATGTAATTATAGTTTCTTTTTATTTTAGATTATTTTTCTTGTGCGAAGTTCAGTCAATTAGTGGTCCATATGATACTTACAAATATCAAAGAAGATGTAAAGCTTCTAGTTCAGTGGTTTTCAAGATAATTTCACTTTATTTTCAGGGTCAGAGGTGCTGATTTATCTACGTACTAATTTCCATGCTTTCTACAACTTTGTGCGATTGCTTCACAATCATTGTTTTTGTCTGTGGTCTTGTTCAATCAAAACTAACTTTTAATACATCTCTCATGTCAAGACCCTTGCATTGTGAAGCAATTGACTCAAAATTGTGTAAGCACTGTATTGCTGCCATACATTGAGTTCATAATTTAAATTTAATATTGTAAAATTCCTTGCGGCAGACTAAACGAGAATTCTTCGATATGCTGCGGGAGCGCTCTGATATTGACCGTCATTCTCGCTGGAGTGATGTAAAGAAGTCGATTGAGTCGGATTCGCGCTATCGAGCTGTTGACTCAAGCAGTCAACGTGAAGACTGGTTCAGGGAGCATATAAAGCACTTAAAAGAAGAGAGAAAAAGAGAGAAAGAAAGAAGACGAAGCAAAGATAGGAGGAGGAGTAAAGATAGGGATCGTAGTCGTGACAAGGATAGAAATAGAGATGACAAAGATAAAGACAAAAAAGATGAAAAGGAAAAAGACAAGGAAAAGGATAAAGATAAAGATAAAGATAAAGAAAAGGAAAAGGAAAAAGAGAAAGAAAAGGACAAGAACAAAGAAGAGAAAGAAGAAGGGGAAAATGATGATGATGATGAGGATGAAGAAAAGGGCAGTGATGTAAGTTACTTTGGCCTTGCGTCTGATATCTTTCTTCTGATGGTGTTTGAAATAAATACTGTATTTGCCTCACATTCCATTTTTTCAAATAGGACAACCGCTCTGAAGATGAACGTGAAAGAGAGCAACGAGATAAGGATAAACAAGCCAGAGTGCAAGCAAGTTTGAGAGAAAGAGAGAAAGAAGTTCAGCGTACATTAGCCACTCACATGCGAGATCGTGATAAAGAACGAGAGCAGCATAAACATGATGAAGCTGTTCAGCATTTTAATGCTCTTCTAGCAGACTTGGTCAGTTTGAATTAACATACAAATCACTAAAGCCATTCGGCATTGATCAATAATATTATTTTTGCCATCATAGGTGAGAAATGCTGATCTAATTTGGAAAGAAGCCAAACGACAACTACGTAAGGACTCTAGATGGGAACTCGCCGAATTGTTGGATCGAGATGAAAAAGAGAAGTTATTTATGGCTCATGTTGAACAACTTGGAAATAAAAAAAGGGATAAATTCAGGTTTGTGCTTAATATAATGCATAAGCTGCATACGGATTGGATTATGTCATACTAGCTGTAATACAACAAATTCCTGTTTCTTTGCCAGGGAAATGCTGGGGGAGATATCAGAGCTGTCATTGACAAGTTCTTGGAAAGACATAAAGAAATCCATCAAAGATGATCCACGTTATTCTAAGTTTTCTTCCAGCGATAGAGTAAGCCTGATTACATTATTCCTCTAAGACTTTATGTAAGAACATTTAAAGTTATGAGATAATTATTTTTTATGTTCCAGAAATGTGAGCGTGAGTTCAAAGAGTACATTAAGGATAAACTAGTCGCAGCCAAAGCAGAATTCAGGGAACTTTTACAGGTGAATCAGTCTTCCTTTGTTTATTGACTTTCAGCTACTTCCAAAGCTCTCTCCAAACTTTGATCTAATGTGTTTTATTCATACCATTCAGGAAACCAAGCTTATTACTCATAAGTCTCTAAAAATGGTCCAAGAAAATGAATCACACTTGAAAGAAATTGAAGAGATTTTAAAGAAAGACAAAAGGTACTTGATTCTGGATTACATGCCAGATGAAAGGACTCGCTTGCTCAGGACTTACTTGGAAGAACTTGATAAACGAGGCCCACCCCCACCTCCAACAGCATCAGAACCATCCAGAAGGCCAACAAAGTAATGTCATTTTTTCAACTGAGTTTTATGACTGTCTGAAATGTACAATAATACTTCCTTTTTGTTTATGATGTTTCAAGTTTCTGGTGTTGTATACCTGTTAGTGCACAGTGCTGCCATGTATTTTTAATGAGATGCTTTTTTTTTTTTTACATTATACTGTCAAATACTGACAAATTATGTATGTTAATTGGTGTGTGCAATGTTGTTTGTTGATTATTGAGTGAAATGTCTTGTTACCCTTTATAATTACACACTTATTTAAATGTATAATGATTTTTTATGCAATAGACTTTATGATTTTGAAACGTTTGTTACGTAAAATTTAAAGGCTAAGATAAAAATTGTTTTCTCTAGTTGAAGAGGCATCTCATTTGTAATTGAACTGTATATACTGAAGGAAAACATTCCTTTGTGAAACCGCAAAGTAATTTTATGGTTCTGAACAGTGTTCAATAAAAGAGCTCTTTCCATTCATGTTATCTTCATGTTATTTCTTACTTTACAAATAATTTTCATGAGCCCTTTTAAATAATGTCAATCCGGAGCAATAAGACACCCATCATCTATAGTTGTAAAGAATGTATGAATTTTTTTGCTCAGCTGTGGCCCGATTCTCCTAGTTGTGGACAATGGCCCTGGTCCTCGACGTACCTGTCACAAACGTTTATGTCAAGCAAGATTTAACTGCATTACGTAGACCGTAAAAACTTACTAACAGGGATATCCTCCAGTAGGTACTGAGCAGCATCCTCACTTGAACAGTTTTCATAAGCCTTAAACAACAGGAAGTTAAAACAAATATTAATTATATTTTGACTGAAAGGTGGTGGTTGATTTCCTTTGTTTTTATAACTTCATGCCCTTACCTGCAGAAGATACAAGGGAGATGGATAAACTGATGCTATGGCCTCTGAGGTCTCCCTCGATGCTAAAGGGAACTGACACAGTTGACGTTGCCAAAGTTGAAATGAGCCGTTACCATCCTTATCTACAACGACACAGTCTTTTGAATCTGCCAATGCATACCAGTCAAGTCTTTCTGCATTTTTTTGGTACTTTTCCCTCCTAAAGAGTTAAGTTGATTTGTTAATGAAATTAAAATTAGCATAGGATATATATTAATAATCACATATTAATTTTCAATTTACTTGAATGGTGCCTCAGCAATTGCTTTAGAGAACTGGCAGACTAGATTTGCCATATCAGTCTTGTTGTTAATACAGCGGTGACTGATGTTACAGTTGATTTGAATTTCTGCCAGAGCAAATTCAACATCACCCCTGTTGGAAGACATACAAATTTTATAGGCGACACTTCTTAGGGATAGATATTTTGAAACATACCTGGGTGCAAAATTTACCTGGAAACCTGAGGTGCTTCTTCAACCGAACCCTCATTGACCCTTCGTTTTTTTGGTCCAGTTCCTAGGACATCTGCACGAACATCTCTTCTTTTCTGAGTCTTTTGGAATCTAGTAATTAAATATTTTGAAGTATGACACCAATTGAACAACATTAAAGATAGATAGATAGATAGATAAAGACTCTTACCTAAAGTAATCTTCAAGCCCAAAAACAACAAGAGTTACATCCTTATCAGGCAGTAGTGCAGTTATATCCTCTAATGCTTTCTGAAGGGAGTTATCATGAACCTTCTCAATTAATTTGTTCCACACCCACATGATTAAAACAGTTGACTCAGTTTGAATAGTAGTTTTCTTTTGAACCTAATATATATAAAGGCTTGTTTTAACAACAGTACTAAAACAAGTGACAGCATATTGATGGGTAAAGTTGAAATCGCATCATACCACCATGTTATCATCCACATGAACAGTTTGAATTCGTCTTTCCCAAGTTACACTACATGGTATGATGCACTCTTCCACTTTATATTCAACTTCACAAGCTCTTAGAGCTGACAAAAGTTCCCCACTGTAATCAGAATTAAGGAGGCCAGTGTCTAAAGTAGTTGTGACCCACTGTAAGCAGAAAAAACAATTGATTCAGTTCTAACTGGTACTATAAAATCATCTGTAAAGTGAATTGTTTTGTGATACCTTTAAACATTCTCCTGGCTTCTTGGACCTCTCTATCTCAGCAGTAGCTTGCTTTAATGCCTTCAAATGAGCTGCCTCCTTTTTCTTTTTCTCTCGCTCTTCCTGCATGGCACGCCGCTGTTTCATTTTTTCAGCCTGTTCAATTTCTCTACGCATTTGCTGCTCCTCATTTTTCTTGCGCCTTACCTGGTAATTCAGTAAGTCAAATAAGTTTGTTTAAATATTCTAAATTTACAGTTAAAAAAGTGCACCTGTCTTATTTTTGGAGAGAGTCTTTTCTGAGTGTTTTTATTCACATTCAAATTATTTTCTGGAGTTTTATGTTCCTTTTTAAGGGTTTGACTTGGCCCTAGGTTTATATTTATGTCAGGCAACTCATCATCAGATGAGGAACTGACTTTATGCTGATTCCTGTAAAGTCAGATTCAAACAATGAAACAAATCAGAAACACAAAGTATTAGATGTACAGCAAGCTCTTACCGTCTGACATCTTCAGCGGGGTCATCAGAATCTGAGAGATCATGAACAATTCTAGGCGCCTTGTTAACTAGACTGCAAAAAACAATATTTACCATCCTAGGACGAAGGAATGTGCCAAAAATTGTAATGAACTTCAGATCAAACATACCTTTTACTTTCAGGAATTCGGGCTAGTCCTTTGTGTTCCTGTCTTGTTGAGGAGCTACCTTGTTCTTCAAAATCAAGAGAATAGTTGCCTTCATCCATATTTGCACCATAATCGAAGTCTTCTAAAAAATCATTGTTAGGATCTTGTGAAAATGAAAAGTCATCTTCAATATTCGTGGGTGGTTTGTCATCAGTATCATCATCATCATTATCACTTGATAAAACTATTACATTATCCATGACTGTGATATTTTTTAAACAAAAACCTGCTGTGGAGTACAAAACAGATTACAACTAATAGGTTACGAGTAGGATGTGTCAACTCAAATACCGGAGAGCGGAGAGTCGGAAATGTCATCATCGCATATTAGAAAACAAAATTATTTCTTCCATTGAGAATTAGCATGCAATATTTCGGAAACGAAACCGACCTTAGCTGTGAGACACACAAACAACCCCGTTTGAAATTTTTTGTAACTCGTACTATCTCGCGCCGCGCCGCCCTACGCCGCCTGCGCTAGGGCTGTTGTTGACGAGCAATCACCGAGCAGAATCACAAGAATTTGCGTCTAAGAAAGCTCAAAACAGAACCAGTTCTCCATGATGGCGCATTTTGCGAGTCAACACTTCCCGATAGTAAGACGTTTTGGTGTAAGGTTCCAGTAAATAAACACGATGAACACTATCCCTCAACTCACAGCATTCTTAATTTCTCATCCGTCGTGTCGCTGTAGCTTCTAAGCCTCGCTTCAGGCCCCCAATTGAGTTCGCGACTATTTGTCCACTCAATTTGTCATAAAAAGCAGGGAAGCAGTGTCTTGTAAACAATGGCGTCGTCTGAACTCTCGGAAGATAGGAAAAGAGTTAAAATCCTGATAATCGGAGCGGGAATGGCAGGATTGTCGGCTGCAAACCATTTAGCCAAAAATGGAATGACAGATTTTCTTGTTTTAGAGGCTTCCAACAAAATTGGTGGTAGAATCTTCTCAGCGCAGACAGGTGCCTTAGACGTTTTCCACATAACCTACCGGTTCCTAGCTGCTTGATTTGAAATGCACTTGTCGTGAACGTTATCGGATTTATCACGACTGGGACAGTTGATTACATGTGGTTATTCGAGATCACTAGCTCAATATTGACCACTAGCTTTATAATGTCAAATATTATACTAAATATGTGTTACAGGAAAGCATAGACTTGAACTTGGAGCTAACTGGATCCACGGAGTACTCGGTAATCCACTGTATGAAATTGCGATCGCAAATGGTCTGATTGATATCGTTCATGTGCCGAAACCGCATAGAATAGTCGCTGCAACTGAAGATGGGAAGCAAGTACCATTCGGAGTATTGCAGGTGTGTGCCATGACTAAATAAATTAACTGAATTGTGCCACTTAGGATTTACCTTTGATTGGTTTCATCACTTCAGGAGATGTATCAGGCGTATGTTTGCTTCCTTCGAAGATGTGAAGAATATTTCTTGTGCCAGTACCTTCCACCAGAGGGTATCAATAGTGTAGGTGAACATTTAGGGTTAGAAATGACTCTTTTTTTGGAGAAAGTCAGTGACCCTGCTCAACGCCACCTTCGCTCCTTGATTTTTCGATGTCTTTTGAAAAGAGAAACATGCATAGCTGGTTGTCACAGTATGTCAGATATTGATCTAATGCAGCTTGGCAGTTACACTGAGCTTCAGGTTAGTAACCATTATGTCTGTTTGAACAGTTCCTTTCATGTTTCTTTTCTTACATTCGTTTCCTATCTTTTTACAAGGGAGGTAATATTGCCTTACCATCGGGTTATAGTAGCATCTTGGAGCCAGTTTCAAGGCTAATTCCACCTGAAAATATTTTAAAGAAGCACCCAGTAGCAAATATTAAATGGCGATACTGCGAAGAAATTTTATTGGGTAACAGTGTTGTTAGCCCTGGAACAGACTCTGGTATAGACTTACAAGGTCTTGGAGACCCAGGAAACGAATCAGATGACTCTGATGTAACAGTCACCGGAGAAACCCCTGCTGAAACCTCTCCAAATTCCAGCAGAGAATCTAGCAGTGAAAAGGAATGCACCAGTGTGGTGGAAAATATCAAGCCAGATGTCAGTATTAATGTATCTGCTGAAGGTGGATCAAAAGGTAATATATCTGAATCATGTATGGAGTCAAAGACTGATGAACACTGTCTTGGAACTCAAGATGGATCCAAAACTGTGAGTTACAGTAACTCAAGAAGGAAAAAAAACAGGAAAAGAAGGTCCCAACAACCCAATGTTGAAGTAGTATGCGAAAATGGTCAACAATTCTATGCTGATCATGTTATTTGCTGTGTTCCCCTGGGAGTTCTGAAAGCTCAAGCCTCTCAAATGTTTAGCCCTCCCTTGCCCCAATTTAAGTTAAAATCAATAGATAAACTTCTTTATGATACTGTTGACAAGATCTTCTTAGAGTATGATCGACCATTTCTTAACCCAGAAGTGTCAGAAGTCATGCTTCTGTGGGACTCTGAAGAATGCTGTAGCGAAGCAACTGAAATGAAAAATAAGTGGTATCGTAAAATATATTCCTTCTCAAAAATCTCTGAAACTCTCCTCTTAGCATGGATTTCAGGGAAAGAAGCAGAGTACATGGAAACACTTTCTCATGAAGAAGTGGCAGAAACATGTACTGATATTTTGCGAAAGTTTTTAAATGACCCTTTTGTTCCAAAACCTAGATCTTGTATTTGGTAAGTCTATTCAGCTTACTGGTTTCAAATGCAAACAGAATTACTCAACAATTGTGTGTCATACCCTGTCATTCTTAATAAAATTATCTGTTCAGCACAACATGGGGTTCTCAACCTTATACACGTGGATCATATACAGCTATTGCTGTTGGAGCAAGTCAGGATGACATAGATAATGTTGCCCAACCCTTGTATTCTAATGATCAACAAGTCAAGGTATCTGTTTAGAATATGATGATAATATGATTTCAACAAGAGTAATATTTGCCCAAATTTATATAATATTATGTCTTCTAATTTCAGCCTGTTGTCCTATTTGCTGGTGAACATACACACAGCAGCTTCTATTCAACAGTACATGGAGCCTATCTTACTGGTAGAAGTGCTGCCCAGATACTTCTTGCACCTGATTCTCCTGAAGAGCTAATTCTTGAAGCAGATGAAGATGCTAGTGACTTAAGCTCATGGATTCAGGGCATAGCACTTCAGTGATATGTAGTCATTTTCTTCAGAAGTAGAAAAGAAAACTGTGATGTGGTCCCATGTGTTTGTTACAGAGGAAACCCATAGCTTAACATTTCCAGTTAGTAGTTGCAATATCGTTACTTGTCATAGCATTAAGTCTTTTAGAATATTGTGCTACTTATTGATTTTATGTGCCCATTTCTGCTAGAAATAGGCATTGGTATTTCTGATTAATATTTATTTTTACCATGCCTTTATTTGCCAAAGCTTTAAAATGCTTCCTTCTTTTTAGTTGTGTCTTGAACATTGTTTTGTAGTCATGAAACTTAATTATCCAGAAAGTGTTCATGTGATAACAACACTGATTTTTTTTCCCCCTTTTTTTTGTTCTTTTTATTATAACTTTTTTTATTATTTGCTTAAGATAAAAGAAGCTGCAGGAGGGTGTGCATTTTAGGCATGACTATTAAAACTTGTTAGTTGGGCATGAAAATGTCTTTGATAATGAATGGTTATTCACGATTTGATTGTCCTTGACTGCAATTGGCAGAACATTTTATGAAACTCCTCATACATCAGTACATGGACATGAGGGTCTGGGGTATGTGCTAGAATTTCAGAACTCCTGTGATTGTTCAGAATTTGTGAAATGTGCACAAATAATAATCTAATTATGTCTGCTTGTTATTATTGTTGTTGATTAAAGCAAGATTCTAATGTTTGCAAAGAGCTGTGATCTTAGAGGATGTAGATAATGTTATTAGTGATTTAGAAAACTCAAATATAGGTATTTTTATGGTAACAAACTGACAGGCTTTGTGTAAAAGGACAAATCACTGTAAAATTAAGCATTTTCCGCCAAGGTGTTATTTTTAATTTTTATGCCAAGAGAATGTGTATGAAACTATGTCTGCTCCTCCAAAACAGTAATGTGCACAGAATATTACTGAAATTGTTTAATGTGTCCAGTTACTGTTCTTACCCAATTTCTTACTGACTAGGAGCTTCTTTCACAGAGAATCAAGACTGGAAAAGTATGAATGAAACTTGCTCTGGACACACTGATATATTTAGCTGGTTTATCTGACAGATTATGACAGGATGAACTTAATTGCCTTGTTTTTGATATAATGTGTTAAAATTTGCATGATGCTAATGTAATTTTGATTAGTAAGAGTGATCTTTTTTTCTGATGCTCTGTGACAATACTCCTCCTTCACAGCTTCAGTGAACTTATAACCTCTCTCTTTTGATTTTACCTCTGCTCAACACCTATGGCACTATAGAGTACACACATAATATGTATTGTCGTATAAGGAGATCTTTCAATCCCAGCACATTCATTTAACTAAGAATTGAATCGCTTAAAGACACATAGTGCGCTTGTGTTACAGAGTGCAGATAGTATTGAGCAATACCAATCTAGTCATCTTTTTTTAATTAGAATAAAAAAACAACAATTCTTCCCATGTTTATTTTTTTCATTTATGTTTTTGGCCAAAATTCTAGCTCAAATTTTTTTTTTCCTTGTTAATGCATTGAATTTTTCCCGTTTACCTTCTTTGTACTCACATTAAGCATTCAGGTGTGATTCAGGTTGAATTCTCTCAAATCGGAGTTGAAGGAAAACAATGACTAAAACACGTGTCAGAAGTGGGATTTGAACCCACGCCCTCAGATGAGGACCAGAACACTCGCTTCGGTTTACGAAGAAGGTTGCCCTTGAGTCTGGCGCCTTAGACCGCTCGGCCATCCTGACATCCGTGCAAACGTATTGTCAAGTGAAACATATTTGTATACAGAAACGTGTGGAGGGATAACCAACTGAACCCCTCTTGACACACATCGGGGAGTCAGTGTGCCGGCAATAAAACTTTTTCTCGACACTGTGCCTCATGGTGTCTTGTGGCTGGTAACATCTGGAAAGCCTAAAACGGCCTAAAACTCTTAGAATTTTTAGTTGAACACAGTAGTGTTGAGGCCTTTTTTTTTTTTTTTTCCAGAGTAAGTTGGCTTCCCCGCCGGAGCCGGACCGGCCAGACTCGAACTAGAGCAGCGAGAGCGCGGAGCGCGAGCACACGGTGACATTTAACCGTGTCATGATACTGAAGTTGATAACAGGAACTGAAGCTCTCAAGTCAGTTGTGTTTCTTTCGCCAGCTCCACAGTATCGTTTTGCGGTATTCAGTTTATGTGCTTCTTCCTTTTCGTCACACTTGACTATGTCACTCCTCGAAAGCGCTAAGAAAGCGGCAGCCTTCCGTGCCGTGGATGAATGCGTGAAGGTTAGTGTGACTAGAGGTTGTGAATGAATTATTACTAACCGCCTTTTGTCATTCATGTTTGTTTTCGTTATTGGACCTACCACACGCCAAGCTTTTGTCTGTCAGGATGCTACATTTTCCTTTTACATTAATTTTTCCAAACCTGGATTTCTCTCAACCATGGCACTCTCATTGTTTGCTTCAGCTTTCAAGAAAAATTGAGAGCGGACTGTTGAGAGAAATCTTGGAGTAAAATTCCTAGGATGCCTCCTGCCATAATTTACCCTTTGTGCTATTTAATTACTCCTCTCTTCCAGGACAATGACGTGGTTGGGGTGGGGAGTGGCTCTACAGTGGTTTATGCCGTTGAAAGATTAGGTATGGTCTTGCATTGTATGAAAGACCTGAAGCATGCATTAGTACTGGAAGTAAAAAAAAATATTCACCAAAATTTATGTTTTAGCTGAACGAGTACAGAAAGAGAAGCTGAGGCTAGTATGCATTCCAACATCTTTCCAAGCGCGTCAGTTAATTGTGGACAACGATCTTTCCCTTGGAGACCTATCGCGATACCCTCAGGTTGTGACCTACATTCACAAGTATAATGAATGTTATTGAATACCAAATTCACGGGACAAGCCTTTTAAAATGAATGGCTCTGTTTGTAGCTTGATGTGGCCATTGACGGAGCAGATGAACTTGACTCTAACTTTGTCGCCATTAAAGGAGGTGGAGGCTGTCTGACCCAAGAAAAAATTGTTGCATCTTGTGCTAAGCACTTTGTAATTATTGCTGACCACACGTAAGTTTGAAGGTGTCTCAGCATTTAACTGAATTTGTTTTTGGTGTGATGGTTCTCAGTGTTAAAGAAAACACATTTACAGAAAAGATTCTCAAGTCTTAGGAGAGCAGTACAAGAAAGGAATTCCCATTGAAGTGATTCCATTTGCATATGTTCCTGTTATTAATAAAATAAAGGCACGTTATGGTGGAGAGATTCAGTTGAGGATGGCTAAAATGAAGGCTGTGAGTTTATAAAGCTACATTGTTGATTGTATAATTAGAATCTCTGGGCAGTTTTTGATAATACTTTTCTTCTAGGGCCCTGTTGTGACAGACAATGGCAATTTCATAATTGATTGGCATTTTCCTGCTGATAAGTTTGATTGGAAGGATGTAAATACCAACATTAACTTGATTCCAGGTAACTCAAGAGGTTTTATCACATGGTTTGATAAAAAATCAGACTGATAAACTATTCTGTTCTCCAGGTGTGGTGGATACTGGCCTCTTTGTTGGCATGGCGCACCGGGCCTTCTTTGGCTATGCTGATGGCTCTGTCAAGGAAAAAATTTGTCCAGCTTAGTGACAATACGTTTGTGAAGTGTTATATGTTTCAAAATGTTACCAAACAAGAAACTTAAAAGATCTTAATCATGTCATCATGTCCATTTTGAAGTAGGTTTTGTTTAATTAAACTTTTGTATTTTTTTAAAAAATTAAGTTACATATTTTCTTATTCTGTTTTAGACTGATGCACTGTATGTTCTATGCCCTATTCTGAAGTACAAATGTTTAAGATATATTTGTTTGCCACTTTGTAATAAAATGTTCATATCATTCACATATTTCCTCTCTAACTGCCTCTCCTCAGCTTTTCATTTCAAGGCAATTTTGAAGTGTGAAGTTAAACTGATCTCCCAAGCAGGGAGGAATGGGTAGAAGGGAAATTATTTAAACAATATGATAATGACTTTAATTTATTTTTTATTAATAAAAAAAATATTTATACAAAGTCACAGTCATTACATTTGGGTTTTTATCCCCATTCACATTTGTCATTCATCACTGTTCATTCGCTCTCTCATTCACACGGGGTTATGTACAATGCAGGCTGGCACATCTCAACGTTTTGTTTATAACATAATAATACTCAGATGATTGTAAGAGTTAAACTGAACCCAAGAGTACGTAGCATGGCCACATATGGAATGCAGTTCTCTAAATATGAACCATTCATGATTCTTGCAGAAATCACTCAGAAAATTAGATCAGTTTGTATGCTTAGAACTTTGCCAAGAGTGTCATTTACAATTTTCTCTTTAAGTTAGGTGTGCTCTCAGGGAAGTAAACCCAAAGATGCTCTAGAAACAGAAGTACAATTCAATCTGAAGTTATACAGTGAAGACAACTTTACATGTATGAGATGCAGGGGAATAAAAATAATAAAAAAACAACTAATTAATGACATAAAAACACAAATTATCAATAACATAAAATCACTTTGGCGGGCGCCGAGGCTGCAGCTGGCGGGAGTGAGAGTCAGATTTGTTCCGTAAAAAAATAATACAGTAACATAGCCTTGTTTACTTCCTACGGTACTGGTATCCACCGTTACTGGGCGGTGGGCCGTACTGGTTGGACCCCGTGTTGGGCTTGGGCTCGGGGTACTTGGCCTCTCCCTCGTATGACACGTCCGCGTTGTAGCCGTTCTGCCAGTCAGCCGTGTACCGCACGATCTGCAGACGGCCGTCGGGCAGCTGGACGCGGTACTCGCCGGTGATGACGTTTCCGTCCGACACCTCGTTGCGGCTGTAGTCCGTGCCGTAGTAGTCGTCCTTGACGGCGTAGTTGAAGTCGTAGGGCATCCCTGGCTCGTGGTGGTGGTGGTCATCGTGCTGCGGGCAGAAACACAGGCGCGAGGCCAGAAGCATGGCGAGTTCAAGAATACACGACATCACTAAGAACGCAGGGAAGCTCCGACTGGTGCATGATGGAAAAATGGGGCGGGTTACTCACGTCTCCTCCGTGGCTCTGAGGCAGGTTCGCCTGGGCGTTGTAATCGTAGCCGCCGGTGCTGGTCGGGGCCGAGTAGGTGGGCCGGGGCGGAGGCGGTGACGGTCTGTATGCTGGAGTGGGCTGCGGCGGCGGCCTGCTTGGGAAGGGCACCGCAGGCCTGCAAACACGGTAACACGAGGTCTCTGTCAAAGTGCTCAAAGGAGCGTGGTCGTGGTTCTTAGGTGAGGTCCATGCGATGGTGTTTGCTGTGCGTACCCATGCCCATGGACGGAGGGTGTTATTGCTGTATGCCTGTCCTTGTCTTGGCACTGCCTGGGCCACGTGTCCCGAGGTTACGAGGTTTAGAGGGCGAGGACCCCTCACCTCGCCTCTCCACTCTCCCTCAGGCATTGCCTGCGTTATTGAGGCTCTAAACGCTTCCCGACGCGGCACGGGGCACGGGGCGGCGGACACGCCCATCATCTGCAGGCTGATTCCGAAGATCGCTTTCGCTCCCCCGTCCTTGTCGCACTCATGGGGCCCGGCCATCCCCCACACAGGACACCGCCATAGGCGCGACAAGGACGGAGGGACGAGAGCGATCTTCCCGGGCCGGCCCGCACGGCCCGCACTCCCTGACCACACTCTACGCTACGCCCCGCTGCCTCCTGCGTCGCGCCACGCCGGCGCCGCGTCCTGACTCCTGACCTACCTCACTTGCGTCCCTACCTCCCTGCCCCGCCCCACCCCACAGTGCTGCTCACGTGGTCTGGTCTGCGGTCCACCAGCATGCTCGGAACGCTCCAAGCGCTACACTACCTACGCGCTCCCAAAGGTGGTCCACTCGCGCTACCGGCGATTACGCAGAGCGATTCCGGTGCACACGGTGCACACACTCGCAGGTGCACTCCTCGAGTGCATACCCTCGGCGGCCTACCGATTCCGCTGCCGGCACTCTTCGCTCTGTCTCTCTCGCTCTGAAGGAGACTACCGAGGGGCCGAGGGGTGCGAGAATGCTGCCTCTCTCGCACTCGAGGAGAGCGCCGACGAGTTCCGGCAGCGGAATCGCTCGGCAGACACCTTGAGGTGCAGTGCGCAGAATAGGGAGGATATTCCGGGTATTCCGCTAGAGTAAAACCGTAGAGCACGACCGCCGGTTCCGTTTCTTCCTGAACTCTGATTGGTCAACGCTGATGTCACTTTGGCCGTCAGTCCATGAGCGCAGAAGCGGCGGGCCGGGCGCGATTATCTTCATAACAAGGTTCCGTTTTCAGTTTCGCGGAATACTTTGTTGGGCTGACTGACTTCATTGAGGGGAGAAACGTATGGATAGCAGAACTGCGAGAGGCTCGAGCAGCGATATCCTCCTGCGGACTGCCATCCTACCTTAACCGCCTCTGAGTTTACACATAACTTGGAAAGGCATGTTAGAATGCCTCCTTTCGCCGCTGGCTTTCCTTATTTCGACTTGCAGCTTCGAACGGCTCGATACAAACTGATCGTTTATCGTGTAATCGGAAGTGATGGGGTCAAGTGGTATCGCCTCGGCGATGAGGAAACAAGCCACTGTTTGTTTAGGACGCGCTCCACAGGACTTGTGCCGCATAAAATCTGACGATGATTAGCGTCGCTCGACTGACATAATATCTTCACTACTACACTGAAAATGTAATAACGTGGTTGGCCAACCCGCCAGGTTCCTCCAACAGGTTCCTAATCAAACTCGTTCTGAGTGGGAGGCTGCGCAGGGCGCCACGGCGAGGGTGTCGCCCGGCCTGCTCAGGAATATATGAGGGTGTCATGCAAATGAGTGGCACGCTACACTGTTGAAAACGGTCTGTTTCGTTACTGCATTTGCCCCATGCCTCGCGAGAGGGGTTGCGCCAGCCCACTTCCCTGCGCGGCCCCGTTTAATGCCACTAACAGTGTTTGCCGTCCACCGGGCGACCATTGTGGAGTGTTTGACCAAACGCCTTGCAAGGGATTCGCTGACTCAGCCAGCGGCACCGGCGGACGCCGCACTGCACTACTGCCGCTGCTCTCGTTGTCCGCGTTACCCAACAGGACCTCAGCATCAGAGCGATTCCGCACGCCGCCTTCGTCGCTCTGTCCTTATCACACTCACGGGGCAGGCCCACAAGGAGCGAGAGGGAAGACACTACTAAACGATACCATGAATTCGCGTGCCGAGCCGCGAGCGCCGCATCGCATCGGAGGAGACCGTCCGTCTGATTCCGGAAAGAGTATCCTCTCTCTTGCTCCTTTTGGCTTCGCCGCATGAGTGTGACAAGGACAGATGAAACCGACTCTCGGAGTCCGCCAGCAGGACCACGCAGGGTGGACTTCCCCGGCGCGGCAATATGAGAAGGTGAGCGTCCCGCGCGTCGATGCACCCCGTCATTGCAGAGGCGTGCGTGGGTCGAGCCCCGCCGCCGCCGCCGCCGCCGCCGCCCCTCTCGCCGAGTTACATCATTTGTGAATAACTTGCCGACGCGCCGCGTATAACGGACTTGACTCCGCGCGGCTATTACGGCGGATAACTGTCGGTGATGACACAGGAATTTCGCGTCGAGCTGCAGCAGGCGGTGGCTGCGCTGCGCGTGCCGTGCTGGGGGATTATCCCCCGCGCATTCCCTCCCCTCCCCTCCCTTTCCTATCCCGACCGACCGCGCGATTTATCCTAATCAGGAGGGCATTATCCTGGACGATAACAACACCCCCCCTCTCCCACCTAGGCTGACCTGTCCGCCGGGCCGGACCATAGACCTAGTCCCACCGCGGGAGCACCTTGTTAGGCCGACTATCACATTTCCATGCAGACAGCCGACCAATTCCGAAGATCGCTTTCATACATCTGTCCTCGTCGCACTCATGGAGCACTATCATGGCCAGCATAAGGCACCGCTGCAGGTGCAACAAGGACGGAGGGAGGAGAGCGATCTTCTGAATCAGTCGGCTGGCACCGCGGGGCGCCGCGCCGCACCGACGACCACACCCGCGGACTCGCGCCCGCCGCCGCTACTTTACTTTCATGGGTCTGGGCTTGGGGCTTGGGCCTGCCGACTGATTCCGAACATAGCTCTAATGCCGCTGTCCTTGTCGCTCTCATGGACCAGCCCCATCCCCTAGATGAGACACGTTCGTGAGTGCAACAAGGGCAGCAGGCATGGGAGCGATGTTCTGAATCAGTCAACTGGCCTCTCGACACTAATGGGGAAACCAAACACTTTGGGGCGAACATGGCGGGTCGCAGCGGGCTACGGACGGCGTGGCAGGCGCCGTCGTGGCGTGGCGGGTGCGGGCGCGCGTGGACGCGGACACGGTGTTTGTGAGACGCGACCCAAGAAAGACCCGCCTCGTGCCCCGCCCCGCCCCGCGCCGCGCCGGAGTGGGCCAGTCCGGAGCCCGGCTAGCGGACTGATTAAGAGGACTGCTTCCTTGTCACGTTGCACTCGCGGGACGGGACACCGCCAAGAGTAGTCCCCCACGGACTCAGGAGCGTGACAAGGAGGGAGGCGCGGTAGCATCAATCCCTTGAGTCAGTCGGCTGGCTCCCTCCTGGTCTGCCGGCTGATTCAGAGGATCGCTCTCGTAACTCCATCCTTCTTGCACCAATACAACGCAAACGGTGCCTATGTCACGGATGGTATAGTGACCCACGTGTGCATCAAGGATAGGATATATGTATGAAAGCGATCTTTGGAATCAGTTGGCTGGGCAGGACAGCCCACTCCAAGGAGAACGAAACGGTGAGGACGTCATCGGGACGTCAGCCCTCCGGGGCGGGGCGGACGACCTGTATCATGTTAGAGACGGCGTCGTCAACGGGAACACGAGGTAGACCGGGGGGGAGGAGGTGGAAACAACTCTGAATTTTGGTGTAGAAATTTTGTGATTTGTGTAAATTTGTAGTGAATGTTTGCTTGAATATTTTCCCTATAATTCTTAGAATTTTTGTGAATTTTTGCGATTTTTTCTGAAATTTTGTGAATTTTTCCTGTATTTTATGATTTTTTTCTGATTTTTTTTCCTGAATGACGAGGTGTTCAAAAATTTCAGAGTTGTTTCCCCCTCGAGGTAGGCCCACCGCCCGCGGGTCTGGAAGGAGGCCGAACAGGCGCCGAGGGAGGGGAGGGGAGGGGCGGGCGCTGGCTCAGAGGCGAGGAGGCTCTTACCTGTCGTAGTTGTAGCCGCTCTGCCCGCCCGAGGACGGCGGCAGGTACTGGTTGTTGGGCGGCTCGGCGCGCGTCAGAGCGACCGCAGCCAGTAGGGTGCTCACTGCCACCGCGACCTGCGAGAGGAGAGGGAGGATGCGAGTTAGTTGTTATTCATGCTGTTGTTGATTGATGCTGGTAGCGCAGCCATGATGCTTCACGGTTCGGATAATCGGTCTCCATCAAGGCGCGCACGCGCTCGTCTGCCGCAGGGTTCGCAAAGCCCAGGCCGCGCCCCAACCCGCCAGCACCGTGTGTGCGCGAGGAACGAGAACAGCGCCGGGACGGGCCGGGCGCAGCTGGGAGGGAGTGAGGTGAGGTGAGGTGAGGTGAGGTGAGGTGAGGCCGTGAACTCTTGGCGCCGCCGCGCCGTGCCAGCCGCGCTCGCCTCATAAAGCATCATCGCCATGGCGTTTCTGGTTGCTCCGCGGACTCCCGCTAGCCCCGCCGCCCACCGCACTGCGTTTGACCTTAAATGATCTGTTGTCGTTCGCGCTGACTCTTTCTGGTGTCCTTTCGCATTTGACGCAGCTGCTATCGTTGGTTGAGAGAGCGCAAATAATGAAAGGCAGGAGCAGGTGGCCCGCTACGGCTATATACAGTTAGGGGAGAGCGTAAGCGTGAGTGCGAACGTGGAAGGCGAGAGGCAGCGAGATAGGGGAGATTTGACTCCTCTTCGGCTATCTTCCGGCATCTTCTGCCCGAACACGAGCTGTCGGTGTAAGCATGGTGGACAGTGTTACCAGAAAAGTAGGCAATAAGTCGCCCAAACACAGTGAAGTAAGGCGGACTGCATTTGCGCCTGCCTGCTAGGCAACAGACACACACCTGCGCCGATGTGTTGCCGATGTGTTTACCGCGGCGGCCCTGCCGGGGTCATGTGATGCAAGATGACTGGCAGTGCGTTTCTGATTGACTTAGTTAGATAAATATGTTTCCGATGCGCTCATGCTGACGCAAGCAGGCGCAGCCGGTACGGCGCGGCGTAGCGGGCGGGACGGGACGGGACCGGACGGCGACCAGTTCGCCGGCGCGGCGCGGCGTTATCGGAATCGACTCGCGGATCTCAATCATCTCAATCTCTGTCTGCGGGACAGGCCGAGCCGGGCCATCACCCTGACGTGGCGGCGCAGAGCGGGCGGGGTGCGGGCGCGGCGGCGGGGTGGATTAGGACTGCGGTGAGGCTAGGCGGGGCGGGCGTATTCCACCTTAGGCGCCAGTTGGCCCCTCATGGCGCAAGGCCGTCGCATCGTCCATCGCGCCCGTAGTGCACAAGACAGTCGGAAGTGCTCCTGGCCCAGGAGTCCTGGTTAACCTAGCCCAGGTTAGGGTCGCGATTCGCGCTGCGTAAAGGAGAGGCGCGCGGCAGCGCAGCAAGCACGGCGATCGCTCAGCGGCCCGACCTGGCCCGGCCCGGCTCGCCAAGGCGATTGACTTGTCAGCCTGGTAATTAGCTTGGCTGTCCTCGAGGGGCGCGCCAGGGCTCATCCCATCCTCGTATACCATCCTCGTATACCCGCCCGGCTCGGCCTCAGCCGTCTGATTCCGAAGATGGCTCTCGTACCTCCGTCCTTGTCGCACTCATGGGGCATAGTCATTCCCAGCATAGGCCACAGCCATAGGTGCGCGACAAGGATGGAGGCACGAGAGCGATCCTCGAAATCAGTCGGCTGCTGTGGGAAACAATTTCCATGGGTGAGCGAACAGTAATGTCCTGTCCGCTCCATTCAAACCTCTTCTCCTCGCGCATCATCTGTCTCTCCCCTCACCACCCCCTCCGGGAGCCCGCGGCCGGGTGCGCGTGGCCATGGCGTGGCGAAACTCAAAGGATGCTGCGGTGCCCTGCGCCGCAGCGATAACATCCAGCAAGCTAGGCCAGGGCGGGACGCTTATTTCGTGTTCTTTTCTTCAACACGTGAGGATTTGTAGGGGGAGAGAGGGGAGGGTGTTGGGCCAAGGCGATTATCGAGTGGAGCGCCCCGACGACGCGCTGCTGCCTTTCGCGGTACGGGCAGGGCCGGGGGAGTGGTCTACTCGTATTCAAGCTATTCCGAAGCCGCAACCAGTTAGTAGATAACCTAGTAGCCTCTCAAGATCACCTCTTGCTGCCCCACGACCCCCACCCCCCTCTCACACCAGACACGTGCCACAATGTTGTTCTGGGCCGCCGTTCGGGCTGCGGGACCCTGCCCCGCCCTGCCCTGCCAACCTGCTGGTTACCGCCATAGTCGGGCGCTTCGCAATTTCTCATATTTCAATTCACACCCGCGGCGGTGGGGCCGGGCCGGGAATCGCCATCCATCACGGCGGCCCGGTGCGTCGCGTCCCGTCAGCAGCGTCGGCAGCGCCGAGGAAGGAAAAAATAAAATAAAAAAAAACAGCGGTAGACAAATCAGGTGCGGGCAGCTGTTAGGGGCGGGGCAGGGCGGGGCGGCGCCGGGGTCGCCACGGGTTAATACAGTGCCAGTAGGTGGCGCAAGCCGTGGGTGCGTGACCAGCGGCGCGGCGCGCGGCGCGGGGCGTCTGCTCGAGGAAGTGACCTAGTGTGTGTGTGGGTTTGCGCCCGCGCCCGCCCCACCCCCTGCGCCGTGCGATACTGGACCAGCCAGATCCGCGCTGCCCCACCCCACCCCGCCCCGCCCCGCCCTGCCCCGCCCCGTCTGGCAGTCGGACTGCGTTGACTGTAAGTTACACAGTGGCAGCAACGACTGATAGGGCGCTTCTTGGGTGGCCGTTGCCCGCTGCAACAAGCCGTTGTCTGGCGGCTGTGCTGCGCGGCGTGGGCCGGGCCGGGCCGGGCCGGGCGCCAGCAGCGGAGGACCTTCACATTTTGTTCAAATGGCCTATCCTCCATGAGGCGAGGCGCGATCCCTCCCCGCCCCGCCCCTCATCGGAAACACCTCGAGTTCGCTGTACAGAATGGTCCGCAGACTGCCTTCTGATTCCGGAAAGCGGTTAGTTGTGTCCATGAGACTAGTCCTCTCTCTTGCCCCTTATGGCTTCTTCGCCCTCGCCCCATGAGTAAGACGAGGACCGACGAAACGCGGACGAAACCGGACAAAACCGACTCTCGGAATCTGACGGCTGTGCCGCCGTGAAGGCGGCGGTGGTCGTTGCTGCAGCTGCACGTCCCCTTGCGCACCGCCCGTCGCGACAACAAACTATATTCTACGCCGCCCAGCCCGAGGCCGCCCGAGGCCCAGCCAGCCGTCCCTTCCAGCCCAGTCGTGCTGCACTGGTCCGGGCCGGTCCCGGCCCGGCGCAGCTCATGCAGGCCGTGTGCTGGCCTGGCCGCGCCTGCGCTAGTCTGCGCCTGGCGGCGGCGGTTAGCCAACGCTGACCCGGCTGACTGGTCAGCAATGGTCACCGGGCCAAAGGTCAGCGCGGGCCTTGCCCTGCCCAGCCCAGTCAGTCTGCCCCTGCGGCAGGCGCGCGCCGCGCTTCTCACGATCATATCGAAACCATTTCATTTGCCTACACTGCCGATAATATGAGCCCGCGGAACATACGAAACCACGCAATTCCGGCGGGGCGGCGCGGCGCTCTCTATAGAAAGCTGCAGGTGTTTCCGATCAGGCGCGGGGCGGGGTGGGGTGGGGCGGGGCGGGCGGGACCGGACGGCGCGCAGCCGCAGCACCGCGGTACCCATCCAGTTACCTCCCTAAGGCGTTACGTTCGCGCCGCACCAGATGGCACGGCTCGCTGCTTCTGCCACCGCGAGGGAAAGACCAAAGTACTTGCCGACTTCTGCGCGGAATGCAAAGGAGATAAAAGATTTTCTATCCTGAAGCGCCACTGGATTTCGCGAAATTCACAAAATTTGCTCGCGAGTATAACCACGACTCAAAGGCTTAGGGGCTCGAAATGAGGTTGACTCGAGGAGAAAACAACTCCTAAATTTTTGAACAACTCGTAATTTAAACAAGAAGGAAAGACATCAATGAATTGATATCGAAGGGAACAGACTCGTTCTTTACCAATCACAGGCATATGAATGTGTTTTGGCAAGTAAAGTTTTAATTTTTCGCAAAAACTCGGTGGATAGTGATCGGGTCGTCAAAACAAAAATTCAACGGCAACTAGATTTACTTAAAAGTTTCCCGCTTACACTACCATTCTAAACTCGAAGGCAAGCGAGATGGGAGCGGAAAACCGCGCGCCACCCATGTCCCGCTGGGGCCGGCCATGTAGCCTAAGAGGTAGGCTAGGTAGGCTACCGGGCGCTCGCAAGCGGGAAATGGCTTTCGGCGCGGGTCGGGTCGGGCCGGGGAATGCCGTCGTGCCGTCTCTACCGCAGAGTGTTAGCTCAGGTAGACTATAGAAAGCCTCCACTACCGCCTTTCAACAATCGCGCAAGAAGTGTTCCGAACCGGCTCCCGTTACAACACTGGTACCTCTTGCCGACCATAGACTGACGACCGATGAACAGCTTTCTGTTCGGTATAACCCTCCTTTTAAAGGCAGAAATCTCCTCTTAAAACATAGTTTTAGCCTAATTACACGAAATGAAAATTAGTTCATTGTTACTTCTTTATATGATGAAATAAATTGCACCTGCACTCAATATTTCAGTTCATTTTTGTCAGCCCGGAAAAATGAACACATCCTCCACTTTGACGTGCATGGGTGTTTCTTTTGAGTCTCATTTCTCTAAATTTTACATTGTGAGTAATAAAAAACCATCCACCTTATTTGTTAACTGAAAAATGGTTGTCAGTTTTGTTATATTGAGCTCTTTCTGAACGTTCTTGTTCTGATGATATAAAGAGTTGAAAGGGGGTTAATTTCGCAAAACATGCTCAAATCCAGTTTCTTTCATTTAGATTTTCTCACAATTTTACATTGTAAGTCGAAAAAAACTTCATTTACGTTCTAGCGACTGGATTCTGCTCTTTAACACGATACCATTGGTTTTTCTCTACATTCTGTCAGTTCTTAGATGTACGATACCCCCCCAAAAGTCATTTTTGAGCACAATACTCGTTCTCTCCACTTTGACTTTTCATTTAGAGGAGTGTAAAGAACGAGTAAAAAAATAAATAATTAAAATTCAGTTTATTCATAAATCTTCAGAAAAATTACGGAGAATTCAGAAAAAAAAACTCTGAAAAAAATTCAATAAAAATTTACAGATAGTCCCGGAAATTTCCCCGGAAATTCACAAAATTTGAACACCGAAATTCAGAGTTGTTTCCCCCTCGGGATGACTCCAAAAGGAAAACGCGCGCGCGACAGTCCTCGCTAAGCGCCGCCAAGCGCACAGAGGCTCACAGCGGCGCGGCGGTGCGCGGGGCTGACGGAGCAGATCTACTGCGCGTGCAGGTGTATTCGCCACGTCTGTCCCCGCCCTACCCCGCCCCAGCCCGGCCCGGCCCGACCCGCCCCACCTCGCCTCGCTGCCCGCCGCCAGGGAGTCCTGGTTGCGGAGATAAATAACGCGCTGCTTCCTTATGCGCGCACCAGATGGCGCCCAGTTTTTTGAAAGCTCTCGCTGCAGCAACTGCTGCTATTGCTGCCGTACCGCTCGGCAGAAGGTGAAGGATAGATACCTATGGGTACAGGTGGTGCAGGGGAGACGAGGCGAGGCGCTGCGTTAACCTTGACCAAACGAATTACACTCAGAACTCACACTCCCGCGTGGTGCGGCGCGGACCGCGTATCGTACAACGAATCATTATACTTCCTATCCTTCGTCATGTTGTTTTTCTCGCGCCTTTTTTAATTTTACTTTTTTTTTACAATCCGTTGTGAAATCTGGAAGTGCAATAGAAGGGATGGTTGCGAATTCATTAATGATACTCAGGCGGGAGAAATGACAAACGAGCGGTGGGAGCAGGGAGTAGCCGGATGGATGGATGTGAGGCAGTCACACGAAAGATTCAGGTCCGTGCACTATTGCGGGACGGGGCGTTCACGCCAGGCACGAGTCATGTTCTTACAGTCGTAATGGTCCATCGGACATTGAAAGTAGGACGGAAGTCTCTATTCCGCCGCGGGGGGACAGAAAGTTATAAATGTTCCCAGAGAGTTCCTCCTGGAGGGAGGGCCCCAAACTTTTCCTCTCACCACAGGTTGGTGACGCGGTGCTCATATTCCAAAACTATCCGACTGTATCGAGGGGCGGCCAACTCGAAAAAAACGTGTACACAGAAATACCTGTGTATTTCTAGGAATACACTAAAAATACAAGGAAATACTCTACAATACACAGAAATACATAGAAATACTCAACAAAAATACCAAAAAAAAATCCGAAAAATACATTAGAAATACAAGAAATACAAGGCAAGTGTACACAGAAATACATGAGTTGGCCGCCCCTTGGACTGTATCCTCCCGGCCCGGGCGCCCGCCCTGTCCCATCCGGGTCGCTGAGGGCGGGGCCGGCGGCTGGCGGCCCGCGGCCGGCGCGGCGGGGCTCTCAGTTTCACAACGACTCCCGGTGACTCCCGCGTAAGAATGACGGAGAGCCGAGCTAAGCGGAGTCGAGCTGAGCCGAGCCGAACCGAGTCAAGCTGAGCCGAGCGGGAGAGCGGCAGTGATCGCCATAAAGGCGGTGGGATAGATCACGGCCAGGCAGGGCTGTATGTCAGGGAAAGGAGATCGCCCAGCCGGCGCCTCTTCTGTCTTTATTTATTGTTTCACGAGATCTCGCCCATTTTCGCGGTCCGTCCCGAGCGGCGCCGCGAGATTGCGGTTGTTACTTGTTTTACGGGGAGTTCGTGAGGCGGTGCCCCGCACCCCAGGCGCCCCGCCTCTTGCCCCGCCCCGCGCTGCTCGATTGATTTTGCGGCTAATTGGAAGGACGATGCGGCTGCCAACTGTTGTGTATCCCGCGATAGCAGAACTCTCCCAAAAGAGCCGGCCGAGCCGCAAATGAGGCAAATGGCGCCAGCCCCATCCTGCCGCTCTGCCACAGGTAGACATTACCTCGACGTTTCGTATCTGTTTCTCTCGCCATCGTTAGCGTGGCAAACTGTCTGCCTCGCTCGCTCTCATTTAGCTGTGAGGCGCGCTGAATTAACGCTGCCATTTCCAGGGAGCCGTAGACGGGGTGTGCATAGACGAACGGCAGTTAGATGCGTCGCCTTGCTAAACGAGACACTTTTGCAAAGGAACTCTATTTGGCGTAACCACTCTGTTCGCCACAAAGAGGCTTTGCAACACT
Organism: Frankliniella fusca; assembly: GCA_029379305.1. NCBI lineage: Eukaryota > Metazoa > Arthropoda > Insecta > Thysanoptera > Thripidae > Frankliniella > Frankliniella fusca. The sequence continues at coordinate 2,346,262 of JAHWGI010000979.1, forward strand.
CACTCGAGAAGTGAAAGGTTATGGTCTCCGTTACAGCTTGGGAATGGCAAATTTTAAAGAGAGGTAAGCACCTCTACTTCCATTCAGACGCGCTAAAAGTAATCTGGAAAAGATTTAAGGGAGAGAAGAGGCTTATAGCAGTTCGCCGGCCTTGCAAGGTGCATCGTTGCAGGCTGCTGCACTCACAACTAAACGGCCTCAGAAGGCCAGGAGTTCATGAGTTCGTGTCTGCCAAGTAAGTCCGCCTATCGTGTATGTGTGTGTATGTGAGAGAGAGAGAGAGAGAGAGAGAGAGAGAGAGAGAGAGAGAGAGAGAGAGAGAGAGAGAGAGAGAGAGAGACAGGCTTTGGTGGGGAGGGGGGTCTCAACGAGGCTTATTCACACGTCGTAAGCACCTCCGTTTTTACCTCTGCGCGCAATAAAAAGAAAAGTGGTCGAAAAAACTGTAATGGAAGATAATTTCCTATCGGTACGTTGAGGCCATGACACGCGCGGGGCGCTCAAGGCTCAGAGAAAGGCATCTTCCGAGGCATCTTCCTACTCAACTTGCTGCTGTGCGTCGGAAAAGAGTTCGACGGTCAATGTTAGCGCACCGCTGGGTCGGAGCATAACACCATCAGAGTAGGGCTTCTCCATGATAACACCGAGCTGTTGACCTCTGGATACGCGAGTATCACACTCCTGCTAATATTTGGAATACAGTCGCTCACGAGTGGCGGATCTAGCTTACAGCTGAGGACCCCTGACAACGGTCCTCCCACACGGAAAAAAAGAATTTGTTAATATAGCCTTAACGATATTTTTTGTTCCAGCAACTAAAAATTGGTTGGCAGAGCAAAGAATCTGTTACTACAACAAAAAAATTTGTGGGGGTACTGTTGTCGTAACAGATTTTCAGTTGCTGGAACAAAAAATTATTGTTAAGTCCATATCAACAAATTATTCGTTGTGAGAACTAAATCCTTTTCTCCGTGCAAGCGAGGGCCGAGAGGCGCCCGGGAGGGAACCCGGGAGGGACCCCGGGAGCAGAGACCCGGGTGGGAATTTAGTGATCCGAATAGAACTGATACAAAGAAATTTCTATTACGTCAAAGGAAATCCTGAGAGTTAAGGGAAGTTTCTTTTACTACCTTGGAAAAACTGCACTTGCTTTAACAAAATCACTTTTCCATGGTAGATCGGCGGAAACAGGAGAAGAATCCTTTTCCGGGTGAATTTTTAGTGCGGGCGTGTTTCTATAACTACGTCCCCGCTCTGCGCCCGGCGTGGCCTGGCCCGGCCCTGCCCGGCACGCACTTCCTCGAGAGGACAGCCGTCTGTCTCTTTCTCTGCCCTGCGGAGAAAATGAGGAGAACGCGCTGCGGCGCGCCAAGCGAAAGGTCTCGTCGTTTCGAACTGTAGCTTCCTCGTGTGACGCGCCACCCGACCCGCGAGAACCAAGGCGAGAACCACGCCAAGCGTTTTCTTCTATTGCGACGCGCGCGCGCAAGCGTGCTGACGAGAAAAAAAACGTGGAATGCATGAAAAATGAAAATAAAAGGCAACAAAGAAAACAACTATCAAACAAAGGAAAAAAACAAAGTGAACGTTTGGCGTAGCGTTTAGCGGTAACGGCTTGGCTCGGCACGCACGGCTGTGGGAACGTGCAGTCGTGCCGCTCATTCATTCTGGAGGCCCCAAACAGCGGGAGTGCGGAGCGGCCTGACGGCGTTAGGCAGGGCGGGTCACCCTGTGGAACGCCGGGTAGGCAGCCCGGCTGGACTCTCGTGTGCGCCGGGCCTGCCTACCTCCGCGGCGCTCGGCGCTCGGGGCCCCCTCCTCGCCCGCCCGGGCGCCCGGCGGCAGGCTCCTCTTCTCCGCAACGCAACGCCCTGCCCGAGCGCGGATCACTTCGAAAGATAATTGTACGTCCTCCCAAAAAATTATCGGCTGGCCTAATTCTAGCCTAGGGCCCTGTCGTGGCACTCAGCACACGGAGGGTCATCGCGTGCGTGCGGCCACCCAACCCCATATACCCAGGTAAAAAGATTACTACTAATCATTGAGAAGAATCAAAGGGAAAAAAATCAAAATAAAATCAGGAAAAAAGATACGGAGACATCAAAAAATCGAGAAAAAATGAAGAAAAAATGAAGAAAAAATGAAGAAAAAAAAACGAAATTAAATTGGAAAACAATCAGTAACTCGGGGTGAAAGATCAGAATTTGTCAAAAAGTGACAGAAATGTTCCTTGAATAATCAGAGAAAAATAAAATAAAATTACAAAAATCAAAATTAAAGAAATCATTGCACACATTTTGTATGAGTGATCCCCTCCTCGGCCGTGCCAGCCTCGGAGATGGCCTGATGCGGTGCGGGCAGGCCGGACGGCACACCGTTTTCCAAATGGACTGCATTGTCGTCCGGTTACCCAATAACGCCCCTGCAGCAAAGTGTCGACCCTACCAAAGAAAAAAAAAGGAAGAAAGAAAGGTCTACATTGACGCGACTGTGAAAGGGTCGTGGCGTCGGTCATCACGTCAAGGGCATCGCGCGCGTCTGCCGCTCGGCTCCGTCCGGCTCGGTCCATGCTCGGCCGGCCTAATTCTGGCCTAGAGCCCTGTCGTGGCACTCAGCACGCGGAGGGCCATCGCGTGCGTGCGGCCACCCAGCCCCATCTACCCAGGTAGAAAGATTACTAAATTTAAAACGCCTTTGCCTGCACCGTTTAGGAACGGGGGTGGGGGAAGAGGACGTCCACGCGAGATGTATCACTGATGACGAGGTGAGAGGAGAAGGAGGTGAAAGACGACTCGTTTTGAAACGCGCGCGACAAGGATGCATCGGCCGGCGCAACGGCGTGCGCCCTTGCGCCCTCCCACGTCCATGTGACTGAACCTCAATGCCACGCGTCCCTAGAGTTATACAGGTTGGAAACTATAAGGGACGGTAGGGCCGGGCGGGCGGGCGTTCGCCTACGGCCTGTGGCCACCGCATATTTCCAGATGGGCCGGCCGCGCGAGGACGCTATGGTAATGCGTGCATGGGACGCGGCGGCGTGTCGTGTCAGCCGCGAGCGCCAAAGTTTGCAAGTTGCGAAAGGTCATCTAGAGAGAAGTAGATGGAGCGTCGCGGCTCGGGTCGCGCGGCGCCTGCCTGCGCGCGCAGCCTCACAATCCCACCGGCGTGGCGCAGCGCGAGGCGTGGCTCGCCGCGCGGCTCTGACTCGTTTTGCAAATTCGCATCGCGGCAGATTATTTTACATCACCGCGAGCAGCCACTTATTATTGCCTTCCGAGCCGTCTCAACTGGTAATGGAAATATTGCGACAGGTCCGCGAAAAGGGAATTGCACGCGCGTCGCTGGTAAACGTTCAAGTGACAGGCAATTGAAGCGAATAAGGGGCCCTACCTCACGCTGGACGCAGGGTGTCGCGGACCAGGTGCACATTGCGTGAAAAGAGATTATTTCCGAGAGGGGAGTCACTACGAAAATTTATTGTACGGACCTCAAAAAAATCATCTAAAAAATTAAAGGAATATTAATAAAATCAAGAAGACAGATTCAGAAAAATCTGAAAAATCGAGACCAAGCGAACAAAAAACCGAAAAAAAATATCGTAAAGTAAGGTAAAAGAACAAAATTTATCAGAAAGTGACAGAAATTTTCCTTGAAAAATTAAAAGAAAAATCAAGTAAAAAAAACACAAAAAAAAACTTAAAATAGATAAAATCAAAATTATCATTGTATACATTTTGTATGAGTGATCCCCTCTTGAATAGAGATGTCGCGCGGTGCGGTGGTGGCGCATCGCGAATAGCGAAATTCGTCGGCAAGTGTCACTGCTCTGCGGGGGCTGCGCGGGGGCGGCTGCCGCAGCAGCTCTACGTCGCGTCGTGACGCGAAGCTCCTCGCGCCGCCCCCGCCCCCCGGCCCATCCCGCTGCGGGCCATTAAACTGTCGTTACCGTTTGCAGGTAGGTCAATGCTTGTAATTGTACGGAGGTGCGGGTACACGCGCGCCATTAACAGAGAGGAGAGTCATGAGTGACCGGCGCGGGGGGCTGAGCCTCACACCGCGACTGTATCGTAGCGTCTTGCGCCGAGTTTTGTGGAAAGCGATGCACGTGAAGGACGCGCGATGTCCTTATGCAATCTGGAAGGCGCGGGCGGGTGTGACGTGTAACGTCCAGTCACGGGGCGAGCCAACGAAGTGAGCGCACGTTGTTTTGAATGACCATTTGCTCGCTCACACGCCTACAGACAAACACACTCACCCGCACTCACGCGCACACACACACACACACACCTGAGTCGTGGGAAGTCGCGAAAAAAGATCACCGAGATTGTATTCAGAAAAGAAACTCACGCAATATTTGTGTCTCAGTTCGCACAGTCGGGGATAAGAATAGCGAGGCGGGGCTGTACTGGGAGATGAGGGTCTCTGACCTTGACCTCTTGACTGTGTCTTTCTCCGTCTCTCTCTCTCTCACTCTCTCTCTCTCTCTCTCTCTCTCTCTCTCTCTCTCTCTCTCTCTCAGTCTTACTCACAATTTGATGATTTTACACAGACATAATGAAAGCGGTGGCGACACGCATATAGCGCCCCGGACTTGTAAGGACAGCAGAGATAATGAGGGAATGAAGAGGAGTTTCGACATTTTCTTTTATGGAACTTCCGAAGCCGAAATAACTGCCTCGTGTTGAGACCGCAGAGAAATTGACGTCGCAACGATATCGTGTTGACATAGTGTCCTGACAGCCTCTCGGTGGGCAGCCTAGTAGTGCAAGGGGACTTGAACGCCGGGGAGATTCAGTGCGTGGGGCCTCGGAAGTGTGAACCCAGCCCGCCCGGCCCCGCCCCGCCCTGCCCTGCCCCACCCCGCCCCGCACAAGCGGCGTTGCGCGGTCCGCAGCGGCCACTGAAAGGGATTGGGGTCAGAGTTTGCAAACGCACAAAGACGCGAGGGCGTGAATGCTCTGGCCTGGACGGATTCCCCCTGTGAATCGGAAGTAGCAGTCCAAACGCACACAGAACCAGAGTGGCAGTGGCTTTCCCAATGCGATCTCTTCCTCCCCCTCCCCTCCCCCTAAAAAAAAAAAAAAAAAAAAAAAAAAAAATGTGCAACGTTGCACGCATTAGTACTACTGTGAGGCACCGTCATGATCTTTACCTCCTAACTAGGATGAGAAGCGGAGAAGCGATCAGTGATTCCTCAGTACAGGAAACGGGATGGCGTGGCGCGGAGCCGAGCGCCGGGGACAGAAGGGCGGAGGTTCCCGAGGGCGCGCCTATAGGGCCTGGCCTGCAGCCTGCAGCGCGGAGGGAAGGCCTGCCTGTAGGCTTGCCTCTCCAATTTGTCCATCACGATTAGCATTCCTCGCTCCAGGCCTGACGTGACGGACCATCAAGGAGCGCCAGCCCCGCCCCGCCCCGCCCCGCCACACCTCGCCACGCCTCGCCACGCCCCGCCACACCTCGCCACGCCCTGCCACGCCTCGCGAGCGCTCGGGTCGGGTACCGTGCGAAACGCTCAGATCGGTGGAGACGAGACGGGTGTCGGCAGCGTCGGCGTGCCCGGCCCGGCCCGGCAGGTCAGGAGCGCTCTGACGTGAGCGGCGCAGGCGTAGCACCCCCTCGCAGCACCTGACCCGTGCAGCTATTCGATGTTAATGGACATAGTACGGACAGTTTCGCGAACTATCGCAGACTCTGACACGGTTTATTTCGAAAGGGAGACAACTCTGAAATTTAAATCGTAATTTAGAAACATTCAGAAAATATTTAAAACGTTTAGAAAAATTACAAAAAAAAAATAATAGAACAATTATTTTTTCAGAACTTTACGAAAATTCAGGATAATTTAAAAAAATGTTAATTGTTAATTTTAAGCGAAAATACTCAAAAATTCTATAAAAATTCACGAAAAAAATCACAAAACGTGTACACCATAATTCAGAGATGTTTCCCATCGGTTTGTTAACTTTTGTGAGCTAGATGAAAAAATCGACCCAAAGGACCTCGATCAGCGTGGAAATAACTTGTCCATAGCGGCCGAAATAATAGTGCCTGTTAGAAATAGGCTAAACTAGCGCGGAGAGGAGACGGGTCGGGCGCAGGCGGCGGCGGGGCGAGGCGGGGGCGGTCTGACCGTGTCAAGGTTGCTGGAAGGGGGGGGGGGGGAGCTCATCAGCCGTCGCGGCGCCAGGCCGCCGGCCCGGCCCGCACCGGACGGCGTCGGTGTGGAAGCGACGCCGAGCAGAGCCGCTCGACGCTACGCCCACCTCGCTCCGATACATACGAAACAAAACGGAAGTGCACCGTCCCCGAAGGAGTGTGGCGCACAGGGAGGGCGTTCTAGAGGGCCGACCCGACCCGAACCGGGCCCTCAGTCCCCAAGTCTCACCGTTAGGAGGCGCGGAGATGCCGCGGCCTGTTGTGGACTCACCTGCAACACAAAGGGAAGAAAGGGGTTAGCTCATGCCGATGACAGTCTGACTTATTGGCGACGCCCGGCTGACAGGTCCTCTTTCTGGGAGGGGGTGGGGGAATAAAGTAAAGTGCGTGTGTTTGTGTGTGTTTGTGCGTGTGTGTGAGTGTGTTGGGGGAGGACGGCGGGAGCGAAAGGCGGTTGGTTGGGGCGTCCGGGCTGGTGCTTTATGCTGCCAAGCTACGCGTCACCACGCCTCGCCGGGCCCCGCCACGCCCCGCCACGCCCCGCAAGCCACGCCACGCCCCGCCCCGCCCCAGCGACCTGACGCTCTACACATGATTGACTGCTGCCCCGCCGCAGTCTCTCATCGCGGCCTTGATATTTCGACGGGATGACGTTTCAAATTGATAATGTAAGTTTTACTGAAGGAGGAGAGAGAGGGCAAGGACGCGTGCAGAGATGGAAATAGAGAGTCCTCATTGGTGGGTCCCGCCCACGCAGTGTGTTGCGTTAGCATGGCGAGCAAACTTAGGAACCATTATTGGAGGGCTCGAGTCAGCAGCGCTATACACCTGGCTACACTGGTGAAACAAATGTGCAACGTTGCATACTTAAAGTGTGCTTTTTACTACTTTGCACATTACATGGTGTCCAACATTTTGCACACTTGCTTGATGCACACAATTCAAACGATTGGTAAGTGTGTAAATATTGCACACTTCGTGACATACTGGTCTTAGCAGTAGTGTAGGCAACGGTGTAATAAGTGTCGACTCGAAAGTTAAGCGCACCAGTTCCTGTGCATTTGCCTAGACCTTTGCGAAGTGTGTAAAGATTGGGCACTTCGTGATGTCGAGTTTTGATCGACGTCAGGAAATGTGCAAAATTTGCACATTTGAAAAGCGCATCAACTGGTGTGCAACTTTCAACATTTGTGTTACCAGTGTAGTTGCTTCACGGAAAAAAATTACTTCGTTGTGAGGATGAATTTTTGTCGATAGGCAAAATTCGATAGCTGAAATCGAGAATCCGATACCCACAGCCAGGAGCTGGTTGTCACGACCGGACACTTGTGCGATGAGAACTAAGTTGGGGTTTGTTCCATTCGTACAAGCGCCCGGTCGTGACAACCAGCTCCTAGCTGTGGGTATCGGATTCTCGATTTTAGCCATCGAATTTTGCCTATCGACAAAAATTGATCCTCACAACAAAGTCATTTTTTTCCGTGTATGCGCGACCTGCGAGTGCTTTATAAATAGATTGCATTTGCACTTAAGGAAGAGACATGACGATGAACTGGTTCAGTTTGGCGCGCGGCAGGCCTGCTCAGCGGGCCAGCGCTGCATGTTCGGCGAGCTGGTCGCTGGTCACGCCTCTACATGAAATCGAAAGTGACGCCGCGCTTTGCTTTCGGAGGCAGAGAGGAGCGCCAAGGGACGCCGGATCCTGGCATAATTTACGTGCGAGAAATCGAGTCTTGCCCCCTAGGTCGTCATTAAAAATAAAAAGTGAAGTGCTGCTAGTACAAGAGCATAGAGCCAAACAATTAGAGGCAAAACAGTGGCGTGGGCAGTCGTTCCGAATCCTTTATGCTAAAGTGACCAGAGTAACGGCGTCGACACAAGTAAATCTCAGGTTCGGAAGGATTTTTGCATGCAACTGCTTGCTGTCACGAGCCTCCTTAATTTTCGAGCGTCAGACCGGTATGCTAGTGCGGCGGGATACTAGCGCAACCGTATTAGTCGGCTATAACGAGTAAGTGGCAGATGAAAGCTGCTACTAACGTTAACGATCGCTTCACGACACCAACGCTCCCAGATCCTTTCCTGGTTGCCAAATCGTCACTAGATTTACGCCAACTTTGTATATGTAACAATAACGAGATGCGTTTTCTGCCCTGAAAATTGAATGCTGCATACTAATCTGTGAGATGTCGCAAAAAAATTGTTTCGGATTGTTCCCACCTTTTACAATTGTCTTCAGGGTGCAAATTTTGAAAGTTATAAATTGTCTTCAAAGTCATTGTAGGGTTATGAAATTAATTAAAAAGTTTCCAAACATATTTGCAGGAATCGGCTCTACGCCTTTTGTTGAGAACGGCTGTCTACGTCGCGTGCGCGACCGAAGGGCAAGAAGAGGCGTCATAGCACTTTAACACCGCGAAAAGTCGCGAACATTGCACAACTAAATATATAAAAAAAAATTAGGTCAAACTTAAAGTCAATGCTTCCCGCCCCTCTTTTCTTCCTACATTCCTTCGCGGTAGTAAGCCACACTTTTTCGCCAGTAGCTTAAGTTTAATGGCCACATGCGAAAGGCGACCCTAATACGTTACCCAATTGGCGCCCCCACAATGGCCGTTGCCGAGGCGGAACGCCTGCGACAAACTGGATAGGCCAACCCGCCAAGCAATCGTGTGAAGGTGGCTGCCTACCCGGATAGCACAAGCGCATGGGGAAGCAGGAATTAATTCCTCGTTCCCAAAATTCCGTACCGTAACCTCCCGAAAAGTTGATTGTGGGGGCATCTAATGACAGGACTGGTGTCCTACTTCCTTGCTAAAAAGCTAACTCATTCATATAAGGAGGAATACTTATATTTTTTTAAAAAAAAAAATCTACCTTGCAACTTTTGTTATCAAGTTCATACTTTATCTTTTATTTCTTAAAATTCAGTGTCTTCTACTAATGACTTAGCCTCAATCGGAAGTTCCATCTTAGAATTTTTTTTTTAAATAAACCAAAAGTCGGACTTATCACAGTGAACTGATGCCCAACGCTCGCCTCCTTGAGACACGGTGTCAAATAACGCCGTCAGCTCCACTGTAAATCTGAGAGTCATGTTTCTGACTGAAATTGAGCGAGGCATATAACATCGCCCTAAAGGAGTGAGGAAATTCTATGTCGCTCATTTGGAGTGATAAGCCTCACTCAAATCGAGCGAGATCACTAGATATCGCTCGTTTTGAGTCATAGAAGGGACTCAAAAGGAGTGATATTTAATAATATGACTCCCCAGGAGTGACAAAATTTGGGTCACCAATCTCGCTCTCCTGAGAGCGAGATTTCTCACTCCTCGATTTACAGTGTCACGAGCCGCCATCGCACATTCGAAGGTGGTTTTCACACAACTTGTGCACAAGCAAGTGTGCGCGGATGTAAACGTCCTTTGGTCTCTCTCATTGTCACTTGTAAGTACACAAATTGAGTCGCTCACGCGTCCGCTGCACGAGTTCACTGGGAGCACACACTGTCGCACTGAGGTAATATCCATGTGGGCGGGGCGAGGTCCATCGCAGTAATCCTTGCGGGTGGAGTGGGTGGGCTGTTGCACTAACCTTAAGGAACGCCATTGCTTGCTTTGGATGCACAACTGTAGGACTGGAATGGCTGGACCGGGCGCCCCAGGTTTATATATAGCTGCGTCGGCCTCCCCTGGCTCCCCTGCGCCGCGGGTCGTGGTGGGGGCACGGGGGTGAAGTGAGCGCTCCTTTCTCTGACGGGGCGGGCCGCGGGCCGCCGCGGCGGGGTGGGGTGGGCCCCCCATTGTCAGAAAAGACGAACTGGGGGTGGGGCTGACTGGAGGTCGGTCTGGTGGAGGAGGCGAAGAGGCTCTATTTCCCAACAAGTGAGAGAGAGACGGGTGGGCGAGGGAGTCTGTGGCGGCAGAAAGCGAGAGTGAGAGGAGTGATGAGATCCCCCACCTCGGTGGTGTGTGGGGGGGAGGGGCCCACCAGGCCCGCCAGCGCGTCCAGCCCAGTCGGCGGGAGGCCGGTGAGCAGGAGGGACGCTTGTTTCCGTCCGCCCGGCCGGGCCGGCCAGGCTCCACCCGTAGCGTTGTCTGCGGCGCGTCCTCTGCTTCGCGTCGTCTGCTGAAGCACGCGATGGAAGCCCAAGTAGTGTGTGACTGTCTCACACTTCGTAAAATTCCTAGGAAACTTCGTTCTTTTACCTGTTTGAGTGTGCGAATAACGGAAGTGTACGGCTTTCATACACCTGGGTTTCTATTGTGTCATTCGCCTTTCCGCCGTCGGCCTGCTGACGTTTCCTCCTCCTCCGTCGCGCCGACGTGTTGTCAGCTGCCGTGAAGGCGTTTAATGGCCCGCCGCGGTGCATTTGGCGAAAACGATGTTCGCCTTCTTCTCAAACTTGTCGCGGCACTGCGCACCGTTCTTGTTTCGAGATTACGCCGCGAGGCTTAGCAAGCCGTTTAGCAAACCGCAAACCGGCGCGCAGAGCCAAGCCACACCGCTACCGGAGCGACACGAGTGGCAATATAAGTGGCGGAGGAGGAAAAGAGATGGATGCAAACTCCAGGGCTTAACGGCGCACCAGTTAAACAGCATTACATGCGCTAACCTATTTTTCCAATAAATTACAAAGTCTTTTTACGACAGTCAATGTCACTGTTTCTGATGTCACTAGAAAAATTAGCCCTTTACGAGAACAAAACCGTGTTACTACACTTCTCGAAGTTCTGTCTTAACAGAATATCTAACAAATTATTGTCGAATGTATCTCAAGCCCAAAGGGCATCGTCAGCTATTCACTGTTAGGTCTGGAAAAAAGCACTCTGAAGTACAATCAGCACTGTTCTAGTCAAGTAGTCCTTGCCTATGTACTTCGGCTAGTACGCATTATTAAATTCTTACAAATAAATTAGTTTGGAGGCTTGCGAAGTATTCAATATGAAAAAATATTCGTCAATTTACGACTTTTCCGTAATTTATAATAACGACACGGAGTTGTAAATTTACGAGCGCAGTCGTAAATTTAGGAGCGCAGTCGTAAATTTGCGACTACAAATTCTTACTCATCAAGGAAAACTAAGTCCACACATGGTGTGAAAAAATTATTGTAACAATACAACTGGAAGTTGTAACTTTACGACATTTATCATGGAAAATTTTCCCGTAACCCTTACGAATATTTTTCACAGTGTTTGGCAGCTTTGTAATTTCCTTTGTTATATACAAAACATATATGCAAGTGCTTGGTAAGGTTAAAGCAATTGTTTTATAAGCTACGAGGCAAATGCTTAAATTGTTTTACTAACAAAGTGCTTTGTAAGCTACAAAGGAAATTATTTGTATTACAAAGCATTGCTTTGTGAGGTGGTAACAGTGCGGCCTTTTGAAGTCACAATTACGGTAACATTTAAAATGGGCATGGAGCCTTATGGTTGGTACACGAAAAAAGTACGAAAGTGCCATACATGATCTGAACAAACGTATTGTCGCGTATTGTGCATTCAGTCTACTTTTGGTATGATGTTTCTGACAGTGGAGCGCAGTCGGACAGATGGACCATTCCTGATCGATGAGGTCTGATAAGATCCTATTTTTTTAAAAGGGAAAAAATGCAGGATCCCTGGTGCTTTTCTGACCTTGTCTGCACTGCACTTGCACTTGTGCCCCTGTGCCACTTCCGTACCCCTTCCCCTCGAATGCAGTCCGGACGGGTGACCTTTTTGTTGGCTGTCGGTTCACTTACGCGGATGGAGACGACTTTGAACACTCCCACCGGCCGGGCTGTCATGCATAATTGGAAATATGCACCTGCCTAGGCACGCTAGCAGGTTGAAAGTAGCCACCGGATCACTGTGGAACAGAACGGCAGTCGTTCAAGTTATATATTTCACCGATTCGATCCGATTGAATAATACATCTTTTTTTTTCCCCCTCCACAAACTAGATCAGAGCTAGTATGGCGTGGCCACCGTGTTTTTGACAGCTTTGCGTGAGCTTAATTATGCTGCCTGTGCCATCCCGTCTCTCTGTATGAAGGATGCCCCCAATAATCTGATGGAACGGTTCTCTGTGATGACACACCCAACACAAGGGCATAAACACTTGAAACCTTTCACCCAAACCCCAAAAATGACTGTATTTTTAGCAGATGTCATTATATCTTAAGGAGACTGAACTAGTATGTACTATGATGTAATGTCAGCTAGCTTCTACTCGCAGAAAAAATCGGAGAAAAAGGATTCGTTGCATCCTTTCTCATGGTTGCATTCACCAACTACAATTTTAGTTTATTTCAAGACCACAAATAAAAGTATGTACGGATGCACTAAAATTTAGTTGCGAGAACTTAAAAGTAATAGCGACAGTAAAATTCTTTCGTCCTGAGGGTGACAAGTATAGACTTCTCGTGTTTTTTGTCGATTTAGTCCCTCAGAACGAACGGTTTTATTATCACTACATTAGGCTCATCCAAAAAAAAAGTCGTTCGCTGTGGTACGAAATTTTGCTTGTTGTCTAGAAATTAAATAAGATTTTAGCTAGCTTATCGAATTCTTTACCGTAAAACGATGCAGTGTTTTTCCCTTAATAAATAAAATTGTGGTTACGAGTTTCATGCGGAAAGAACTACTCGCGTTCCGGAGACAAAGTTGTTTCGTCACGCGGGCGACCGTGACGCGGGGCGAGGCGGGGCGGGGGCAGATGTCTGAAGTACATCGCCTCACACAGGGCGGGCCGGGGGCCGGGCCGGGCCGGGCAGTGTTTGGTTTGGACATCGGCGCGTTTACTACTCATTGTCGCGCTCTGCTCCCTGCGTCATTATTGTTCCCAACAAAGGCAGTTCGGCAGTTACACACGTCGCTACTACTAGGCACCCCGGGCTGGGCTGGGGCGGAGCAGCGGGGCGGCGCTCACGCGGCCGGAAGGGAAGGTGAAAGACGTGTGTAGGACGCGCGCGCCGCGCCGCGCCGGGTCATGAGGGTCCTCCCGTCCGCCCCGCCCCGAGTGGTCCATTGTGCCCCCGCGCTGCGCACGCTGCGGCGCCCTGCTCACCTGTGCGCGCGCCGCGTGGCACTGCTCGGCACTGCGCGCCAGAGCGCGCCCGGCTGAAAACGAGACTGGTCTGATTAGAAAAATGATTGTACAGCCCCCCTAAAGATTATTTAAAAATAAGGCTACTTGTGTCCTAAAATCAAGAGGAAATATTCAGAAAAAAAAAACGTTAACCGAGGGAAAATGAACATAAAAAACTTCAATACCACTGGTAAAAATTTAGAAAAAAGGGGTAAAACATCAAAATTTATCAAAAAGTAACAGAAATTTTCATTAAAAATCAAAAGAAAAAATCAAAAGAAAAAATCAAAAGTAAAAAAAAATCATTGCACAATGAATGATTCCCCCCCCCCAGCCCCCCAACCACCTCGGCCTGAGGAAAGTCTGCGCGTGGGCTGTGGGTTTAACAGAAAACCTTGTCCATTTTCTGATACTCATGGCCCTTGATGGTTTCCATGACACCTGCGGGCGTCTAATTTTGCGAGATGGGTTGTCGTTAAAGATGGAGCAGTTGACGGCCGGCGACATTGCGCGAGCGAGCCAAGCAAGCGAGCACTCCTGTCGAAAGAAAATGACCATCAGGGTCGGACGCTTAGCCTCTCGGGGCGGGGTGGGGCGGGTCCGTCCACAGGTCCAGGGGGTCCAGCTTACCTACCTCCCTTTAGCCTCGGCGGGAGCAGGGCTGGGATAGAGGCCGGTTCGTCACTGATTTTTTCTTAGTTAACACCTACGTTTTCACGCAGCAGGATTTTGACTACCGTTAGTAGTTCTGTGTACACCTGCAGAAAACGGTTCCGTTGAATGAACGGATTCGACATTGAATTGGAATACATGCAATTTTTCCCATGCCCACGATTCATGGAAATTTTCCAATGATTCCATAGCACTTCCGTAGAGTCATTGAAAATTTTCCATAAATCATGGGGAAAAAATTTCTGTATTCCTATTAAAAGTCAAATCCGTTGATTCAAGACCCTCAAAAAAGAATTCTTGATGGGAGCAAAATTTTGTCTTGTTTTCGCTATTCTTGGTTTTTTGAAGCCAGTTGCCAGTTTTCTTGAATCAAGAAAAAAGTCTCTTCGAATTAAAAAAGAAAAATCGAATTATGTAAGTCAACATGAAAAAAAAAAAACAATTCAAGAATATTGTTTTCTGGGTGAACGGAACCGTTTTCTGGGTGTAGTTTTGTTATTACCGGATTTATAAAATGGGAAATGGCCAGTAACGTAAAAAGGAATTAGTGCGTCCTACGAACGGCTTCAGGCAGGAACACAAGTTGTTGGCAAGCATTATCTGGCCCAAGGACGCGCGTCCGCGTCCGTAGCCCAACCGCAGTTGTAATTTGATTAGCAATATGTCTTTGTACTAATATAACCGGCTACAGCGACCATCTTAACAACTGCACGGTTGTAAAAACAATGGATTTTTTTTTTCGTGGGTCTGTTCCCCGAGTGGACACACTCGCAACCAGGACCGTTAAAAAAAATCCACGGCTATAACACCACCTCGGGTCCGCTCCGTAAGTTTGTTGCTTGGTCACCGCGTAAGTTTTACTTACGCTGTCTATGCTGCTCGGAACTCAGCGTCATTTTGCGAACATGTTGAGGTGGCTCAATACAGCAATAATCCTACATAATAAAGTGCAGCACTGATCACTTTTACGGTATGTCGGTGCATGAAAAATGGGAAAAGCAGGAAAACCATCACGCTGCACATTTGTGTTCTTTCTTTCACGGCAACTCTGAAGACTGGGATTCCCAGGTACTTTTTGCCGTTTCCAGACTCGAGTCTGGAAACGGGAAATTATTTCCAGACTTCTCCGGGGCTCGCGGCCCTTTTCCCAGGTAAAACCTGGGAAGCGCCTCTTTTCCAGACTTTACCTGGGAAAGAATCACCGTTTCCAGCCCCTCACCTGGGAAGCCGTGGGCAAGCGGCTCTTTCCCAGACTCCGCGACTTGCCCACGGCTTCCCAGGCGAGGGGCTGGAAATGGTAATTCTTTCCCAGGTAAAGTCTGGAAAAGAGGCGCTTCCCAGGTTTTGCCTGGGAAAAGGGCCGCGCGCCCAGGAGAAGTCTGGAAATAATTTCCCGTTTCCAGACTCGAGTCTGGAAACGGCAAAAAGTACCTGGGAATCCCAGACTTCAGATTTGCCGTGTTCTTTCTTTCTTTCTTTCTTTCTTTCTTTCTTTCTTTCTTTCTTTCTTTCTTTCTTTCTTTCTTTCTTTCTTTCTTTCTTTCTTTCTTTCTTTCTTTCTTTCTTTCTTTCTTATTCTTTCACTGCCTGGGCTACTCGCCGAAGCAGAGACCCAGCGGACCCGTTGGACTCAGCTCGGCCCGTGTCCCATTAGGCGCACTCCTCCTTGGCGATGTCCGTCCTTATCTAACATGCCGATTGGTATGCGCGCGGCGCCGCGTCGCACCGGGGCGGTCGCCCCCCTTGCAGCGCTTGCAGCGCTTGCAGCGCGCGCGAACCTTAACCTACACGCACCAGATTCGCATTCAGATCGTGGAGGAGGAAGTGCGAGCGCGCCGTGATTCAGATCGCCACGCCACGCCCTCCACCTGCTCTCAGGGGTGGCACCGGGCCGGGACCGGGTGTAACACATTGAGCGTGAAGCGGGTCGCCTAAGGCAGGGAACGCTGCTGCATCCCGCCCCCGTTCTAGAGCTGTGCGAATTGTTCGAACTTAAATCGAATCGGGGAATTCGATTCGAATCAAGTTGGAATTTCTTTGATTCGAATGTCGAATAATTCGACATTTCGAATGGGGTTCGGTTCGACTTCGAATCACACCGTGATCTTGAATCTTAAAGTGCGTTACCCGCACCTCGCACAACTGCGCAACTGGATCATAGTCGTTTTTTTTTAAAAAAATATCGCGTTTCGCATTGTTTTTTTTAATTTACAATTTTCTTTGATTCGATTCTAATTTTTTCGGGTTGATTCGATTCAAGGGGCGGCCAACTCATGTATTTCTGTGTACACTTGCCTTGTATTCCTTGTATTTCTAATGTATTTTTCGGTATTTTTCTCGTATTTTTGTTGAGTATTTTTATGTATTTCTGTGTATTGTAGAGTATTTCCTGGTATTTTTAGTGTATTTCTAGAAATACACAGGTATTTCTGTGTACACGTTTTTTTCGAGTTGGCCGCCCCTCGATTCGATTCGGGGAAAAGTTTTGAGAATTGTTTCGATGGCAAAAACCTCGGTTCGCACAGCACTACCCCCTTCTCAACACGAGGCACAGCCCCATACTGTCACTGCATGAGACTCACGATTACAGCTCCGCTGGTCACTCCCAGTGCAAATACATCATTTTTATTCAGTTGCTTAAGATTTTTTTAAGCTTAGCTTTTGGGGGCACTTTGCGCGGTTTGTCACTGCACTCTCAGACCTGTACTAATTTTTTATCATAGTAGGCCTAAATACCGACGTTTTTACTACGAGATGTGCGAAAGGTTCGGAATCGAATCAAATCGAATCGGTCCTGATTCAATTCGCTCACCGGCAAATTACTTGAAATCCGAACTATTCGAAAATTTCGAATCGAGAGTGATTCGCATTCGAATCATCCGTCCCTTTTATCTTTTTAAAGGGTCCCTTTTATCTTATAAAAGTTGCGGGTTCAATTCGATTCGGTGTTTTTTTTCCTATGATTCGATACGATTCGAAGGAAAAAACCCTGATTCACACATCTCTAGTTTTTACGCAGCAGGATTACTGACAAATTCATTAGTTATTCTGTAAAGATTTGCAAGTCGCATGCGGATAAATTAAGAAATGGTCAGTAACGTAAAAAGGAATTAGTGGCGTAAAACTAATGAAATAAGTTGTCAGTTGTTTAAAGGTTTTTTTTAACATCAGGAATACCGACCAAGGGGTCCGATAAACCAGTGACGGGCTGAAAGTGTGATTTCTGCAATTTCTTACGTCAATCAGGAAAAAAGACAATGCTCGATGGAAAAAAAAAAAAAGAATGTATTTGATCTGTGTGTAACTGCGGCGGCGGGTTATAGAGTGCGGGTGGGCGCGCTTTGCGGCGGTGGAGCGTGGGGCCCTGCAGGGTAGGGGCGTACGTATCCAACCACAAAATGTTTGTTGCCTAAGGAGGAGGCGCGACAGACAAGCAGCAGACAAGGGGCACACAGGAGCGTGGCGTGGCGCGGCGTGGCGCGGCGTAGAGCACCACCCACAGCAATGTGACCGGCCGACGGGCTGGGCTGGGCTGGGCTGGCTAAACATAAAGCAGGATGCACATAAAACGGGTCGGGTCGGACTATAATACTTGTGTACTGCGTCATGGAGCAAGCGGGTCAAAAGTATCGACAGAGTAGTCTTTGCCTACCTGTTAAAATTTACAATGCAAGGTAAGATTTTTTTTCCTTTTAATCCCTATTTCTCGTGCAGTTCGCGCGCCCTATTGCGGGCTGACAAATTGTTGCGCCAAAGAGCACTCGCTGCAATGTAACGAAGAGGCTGTGTGAGCCGCCGTGCCGTGCCGCGGTGTTTTGTATGCCCCAGGCGTAGCGCGGCGCGGCCTCAAGCGCGTACGGTATTCCTCCTCTCTCATCGGTGTGAACCAGATCATGCGATGGGACGCAAGAGCCCGCCGAGGCCGGTCACCGAGACACACTACCTCCTCCTCCTTCCTCCCTTCTCCTCTCTCTCTCTCTCTCTCCCTCCCTCCTCTGCTTTGCGAACGGACCTCTTTTTCCACGTTTCGCTACTTTGCAAAACTCCGCGAAAAGTCCTCCTCTGCTTTGGTCTGCGTGTCGTCATCACCACTGTACTTTCGCTAATTCGCGCTGCACAATAGCGATATAAAGGTGGCTCACTGTTTGCTGCTGATTTATGGTTTTCTCAGCGTGCGCCCGGCCCGCCTCTCCGCGCCATCGTTACACTTGTTGCGCGCAGCCCTAGCATTGTGGATGGGAAAAGAGCGGGAGTTGGGGGTTATTGACGACAAATTTCAATCGTGATTTTTACAGACTGCTTTTTTAAAAAATCGAAAATTTCAAAGTATTTGTCCCCAAAAAAGTTTCCAGAACTCTTCGTGTTTTTTTTCCCTTTTTTTTTCGAGAAATTGCAACCCTTCTTTGTGAAATCACAACTCTTTTTCGTTATGAAAAAATTGATTAACTTTGACAATATTGCGACCGGTTCATAAATATACCAAATTACGAAAGTGAAATTCCTGCGATTTCGAACTTCAAAGAAGTGTTGGGATTTCATAATTGCTTCGCATTGAGCTGGGGAATCGCAAGAGATTTTTTAACAGTGCAGTAACTGACGATCGTTTTCCTTTTGCTAGGTGTGGATTCACTGGAGCGGGGATCGCATGCCCCTCGCACCCGTACTGTGAGGTGACAGACATTGTGAAAGGTGGGACATTCGCGCTCCAAAACCTGTATGCAGGTCAACCCTCTCGTTTATAGTCCCGCCCTTTGCACTGCGCTTCAAGCAGCCTGGGCGCTCTTCAACAAAGTCTAGTTTTACCTGCAGAGCGTAACGTTAGCCGTTGAAATCTCGTGTTTTGATGGCCGTGTGTGTGGCAGGTAAAGACGATCATTGAGCTGAGCGTGGGCCGGCTAACCGCAGGCCAGCAGACCCCAGCCGGCCAGGAGGAGCCCCGCTGGCTCCCGCAGCATACTCGCCATTGTCACGTTCGGTGAACCGTAAACGCCGGCGATGCGTTGGCGCGGGAAGGGATGGGATGATCCACACTTCGGGGCCGCCCCGCCCCGCCCCGCCCCGCCCCGCCCCGCCCCGCCCCGCCCCGCCCCGCCCCGCCCCGCCCCGCCCCGCCCCGCCCCGCCCCGCCCCGCCCCGCCCCATCCCACTGCGCCCCGCTGCGCCCCGCCGGCCAGGCAGGCAGCCGATGGTGCGTGACTGGTGATGGTCTATGTCTCTATCCCACCGCACCGCACCAGCCGCACCCGGCGCACGCCCTCTGCTGGTCGGGTTGCACACCGCAGCGTCTCGGCACCGCGGAGCGGAGGAGCTTTGGCACAAAAAAAAGAAGAAGAAGAAGAAAGAAATGCCGCCCACTTTGCGACCGCAAAATAATGTCGTATTACGTGCTCGTTATCAACAGAGGCAGTTCCATCCGCAAGCTAAGTGATGCGGAGCTCGCGTGCCCACATATTCGTATCTTGCAGTGCAATGCGCGCGTGATTGTCGCAGTGGCAGTGGTGCAGTTAAATCCTTGATGAGCGGAATTATTGAGAATTTCTTCACTGCTAAAAGTTGTTAACTTCGGGTTGTCACTGTCACTCGTCTATGCGCTCCTTTTTTTAAAAAAAAATTGTTGATGTAGAAGTAGTCCTTTACGCTCTATCCTTTAGGACCGTTTCTCTCTTGCCCGCGGGTTTCAACTACGGAGATGTCGATGCGCCTGTCGTGAAGAGTCTAATCGCAGCCCGCAACAGACAAGCGTGCTTTTGTAGTTTCCTTGAGGTTCGACATGCGTGGTGCAGCGGCGCAGCGGCCCGGCCGGTACCCGCTGGGGCTGGGCCTGGGGGCAGAGGTGCACCTGTTGAACTGCTCTCCTATTAGCCATGACGCAACACAGAAGCTGCACACGAAGGGTGCGCTTGGGCCGAAGGGAAGGGCTACTCCAATGTGAGCGAGAGGGAATTAAAGTACTCGGGGCAAAAAAAGACGGGTTGCATGCGCCTCTCTCGTGTTTTTCCTTGAGAAATCGAAACGAACGGCGTTGGGCAAACGAGGAGCGCGCAGAGGGCGAAACGAGCCGGCCAACCCCACGGTATTAAACGCAGTTAATATTGCCGTTTCCATTTTATTTATACATATTCTTTTTTCGATGAGATAGCGTGCGTCGCGGTGGCAACTCTCGTTTGCCCCAAAAGGACGCGGAAACTCACGCGAAAATCACGACGCCGCGCGCGACAGCGCGACGGATCGCTGCTAACCCCGCCCGGCCCGGCCCGGCCCGCCTGTTTCTCCTCGTGACAAATTATTTTGACGGGCGGGTAAAGCGCAGCAGTACGCAATGGACGCGGTCGCACGCTACGCCCGGCGGCCCGGCGCGAGCTGCTCGGTCCCACACATACGCTCGTTTGCAAACGCCCGTCCGAACACACCAGCGAAAAGAAATGCTGCTGAAACAAAACAAGCGGAGGTAAACATAAAGAAAAAAGGTTTAAAAAAAAATCAGCAGAGCCATGTGAACCTTTTCTGATGACGGCGGCAGGAGCGGGTTCGGGCTTGTACGCTTGGGTGTTTGGGAGCCCCCTTTATGGCTTGTTGAAACAAATTCGCGAGCGCCGTTGTGTAACCGGTAGTGGAGTACTCCCGCGCCGCAGGCCCCAAAGAGGTCTGGACCTTTGCGACCCTTTTTCCTAGGAAGCTCACCCGTCCCCGTCGACGAGAGCCGGGCCCCCGCGGTGGGCGCCGGGCGCCGGGCCGGGCGGACCGCCGCGTGGTCCTGCTGGTCGTGCCTCTCCACGGGGGTCGGGACCCGCGCAGGGGAGCAGACTGATTCAGAGGAGCGCTCTCCTTGCCCTGTCCCTCTCGCACTCACGGGCTCTGCCGCTTAGGTGCGAGAGAGACAGAGCGAGGAGAGCGCTCTTCTGAATCAGTCGGCAGGGCAGGGCAGGGCATAGCGCGGCGCAGGCCGCCGCCTATAAAAGTTTTTGGCACTGATTCGGACACGCTGAAAATGCTTCCTGCACGGTGCCGGGCGGCGGGGCGGGGCGGGACGGCAGACGGCAGGCCAGGCCGATGCGATGCAGTTCGTGATACCGATTGTGAGACAAACGGTCCCCTTTAAGGGGCTGGACGCAAGGCAGCGCGAGGCGAGCAGGGCCCTCTCTGCTCTACTCTGCGGCCCGGGTCCTCGGCGGCGGGGCCGGGGCCCTCGGCAGGGGGTGCAGCAGGCGGACTGCAAGCTGGCCCCCGGCCCAGCCTGGCAGTTCCCGGGAGGACTGCTGGCCCGGTCCAGTCGTCTGGTCACTACGTATGACAGCTCATTTCATTCACGCCAATCTCGGCGCGTTTATGACGGAACAGATTTCACGACGACGGCAGTGGCTCTGCGCTGCCGCCTGGTGCCTGGTCTGGTTTGAGGTTAGGACAGGAAGGCCACGCCCTGATGCAACTGCTGCCGGTGCCGGAGACATGCCGGCGGTGCCGCCGGGACGGGCTCGGTGCGCTCGGTGCTCCTCACTTGACACATCCCGCGCCCCGTCACGACGCGCCCTCTCCTCCCACAAGCCCATGGGCACCTCCCCAAGCCCCGCATTAGACGGTAGCAGAGGGAGCGCATTTTTTTCCCTTATTTTTTCTTCCCTTTGTTTTCTTACACGATTGCGGCAGATTGGGGACACATTGGTTTCGTGTTGTAAGAGCCCCGCGCTGCCGCCATTGCCGCCGCCACCGCCACGGTTGAGATCTTCATAATTTTCAACCTCTCTGTATCCCCTACCCTCCCCCCCTCTCGCTCGCCCTCTTTCTCCACTTGAGCGAGAGCGGGCGCCGGCGGGCCGGCGGCGGCCACCTTAGGGTAGCCTCGTGTGTCTCTCGGGAAAGGAGGCGGGTATGCACGAGTGATTATTATTACAAACCTTACGTACGGGTGCGGCCGTGCGGGCGCGTAACGCCCCGCCTGGAGTGCAGCAGTGCGCTGTGCCGCGCTGCGCACGCGAAACGCTTTCTCGAGCGTCCGGTCCAGCCCGGTCCGGCCTCTTAAATAGGCGTTCGGTTTGTTTCGGGCGTGGCTGCTCTGTTGCGCCTATACACTGGAAAAGCAAATGTGACAGATATTAGCTTGGGTCAGCTGCATTCATATTTTTAAGGCATACCGTCGGTTCGGTTCAGGCGGAAAATCTCGACTCCAACGCGCGTACCGGGTGTTTCTTTGAATGCGTAACAGTGTTGCGGGTTTGCCTACCCTATTCGCCCGTAAGGGGCCATGGCCCCTGCAGCGCTGGTCAGTGCACAATCCCGCAACACGTTACGCATTCAAAGGAAAAGAAACACCCGGTACATGTGATAGGGTTGTTCTTGCAAAACAATTGTTATTATAATGAAAGTGTTCAACTGACTCACACTTTCAAGTGTTAAACACAGTTTTAAATATTTTAAGATGCTTGGTTAGAAGGCTCATGTATTTACGAGGCATCAAGTGTTAGACTGATATGTTGGCCAGCAGAAAGTGTCCGACGAAAGTATTGAATACTTTTTTCCCCATCTAAAAGTGTTTAACACTGTTTTCAACACCACTTGTAAGTGTGTGTCAGTTAACACTTTGGATCACAGTGATGCGCTGCCCTACCCTGCCCTGCCACGGTATTGGCCCTCCGGTCATCGGCTACGTGGCGTGGCCTTTTCGGTATTCGCGCCAGTGTCGGCTGCGTGGGCCAAACCTAAACTCTTGATGTTTACTGGAGCACCGTGAAATGTCAACCCTGCCATTTCGGGCGGCTCGTCAATTCCACTATTCTCTCAGTCCTTTATCTTCTCTCTCTCTCTCTCTCTCTCTCTCTCTCTCTCTCTCTCTCTCTCTCTCTCTCTCTCTCTCTCTCTCTCTCTCTCTCTCTCTCTCTCTCTCTCTCTCTCTCTCTCTCTCTCTCTCTCTCTCTCTCTCTCTCTCTCTCTCTCTCTCTCTCTCTCTCCCCACCCCCCTTCGCTTTGCGTGACTTAGTGGGGTACAATAACATGGTTGTCACCGGCGCGGCATACAACTGGTTTACTACCTCTTTATGTTCAACAACTCCTCTCGTAATGCTGACGCCCGTGTCCTGGCTCGACGTTGTGGTGACCGTGGAGGGTACGCAGCTATTGGATTAGGGCTCAAAGCTGAACGTCTGATTTTTAAATTTTACGATGACGCACGCTATTAGAAGTTATATCCCTTTCCTTGTTTTATGATGGATCCCGTGTCCTGCTGGGTTTCATAAGTACCACTGCTTCACCAAAGGGCCGCGATAGGGGTCAGGGCTTCCTTGAATTTCATTTCCAAAACAGACACTGGGCTGACGCGCACTGCCCCCGCAGGGCTGCCCCCAGCGTACGCAAAGCTGAGATAAATCACCCGCCGCAGTGTTGCCAACGGCGCGTCGTGACCTCAAACGAAAAACAAGTCAGTTGTAGTTGTTGGGTTGCCTACCCCGCCTGACCCCTTGTCGGACGGCCTTTGGAATGCCGTCTAGTAGGAAGTGTGTGGCCTGGCCCGGTCTCTGAGTGGGTGAGCAGAATTTCGCCCGTCGCGTTGGCAGCACTGCGAGGCGTGGCGCTGCGGAGCCTGCCGCGGACCGAGATGCGTTGGCAGCACTGTTCTCTGCAGAAGTTCCCGAGTGTCGGTATGGACCTGCGGGCTTTTCGCACAGAAATGTTTTTTTTGTTGTCCTCCTTTTTTTCGCAGCAGGTGGCATGTCAGTCTTCAGTGAATACGGAAATTGTAAAATTTTAATTTCCTTGACTCAGGTGGGTCGGCTTGCTCGCTTTAGACGGTGGCGTATACTGCCTCGCCGTTTGACATCACCTGTAACCAGGCGGCCTCCCAACCGCTAACCACAGCGGCTGAGCAAGGCGAATTGAAACTGGACGGAGGCCTTCTCGTCTTGACTCTCGGCGCGGAGTCCATTCATTCGCTGGAAGGAGGATCCGACCCGACGCCCCGGGTGTGTCAAAGAACACGTCACAGTGTGCGGGTTTGCCTTCCCGCTCCACCCGTAAAGCGCCGTGGCACCTTGGGTAGGCAGACCCGCAATACTGTTACGACGTGTTTCCTGAACCGCTCAGTACTGCGCGAGCTCGAGGCACAGTGAAACGCCAACACACAGCAGGGGCAAATTTAGCCTGAAGCTGAGAAGGGGGCAAAACGTTTGGGTTGTTCCGTTGCCATTCCCCCTCCCCCCCCGCTCTCAAAAGAAAATAAAAATCGCGCCTGCCACACTGTTGGGCCGCCGACCACCCGGCCCCGCAGCAACTGAAAATGAAAGAGTATGACCCAATAAAACTACGAGCAGTGTGTGTTTTCGTCTGGACTCGAGCGTAAAGACGCTGCCGAATCCGGAGGAGCTGCCATCCCTAAACGGTTACCCAGCCGAAGTCCGGTGGTTCCGTGTTGTCTCTCGCGTCCCCTCTAAACAGCGGTTTTACGATTAATTGTGACACCGTATGTGAACGCTCGATCGTTGTGCATTAGGGGGAGGAGGTCCTCCAAACCCCACTAGGATATTTATTGTGCTGACCGCAATGGTCCTGCGGCTGGACCCCTCCCCCGCCCCGCCCCGCCCCGCCGCACCCCGCTGGCCGGTTGGCCAGCCGGGCCGCCTGGTGCGATTCATGGCGAATATCACGGCCATTACGACAATGGTTTTGCAAGCGCGGCCTGGGCCGGCCCGCTCGAAGAGCACAGCCCTTGTCAGGTCCGCTTTGGACGATAAACCCGCGCAAGCCGCGAGTGAAAAGCTCCGAATAAAGCCTTTCGTCGTCCTTGTTGGGCCCTCTTGGAAGAGGAGGGCAGGAGAGGGAGGGAAAGAGAGAGAGAGGTGGAGAGAGAGAGAGAGAGAGAGAGAGAGAGAGAGAGAGAGAGAGAGAGAGAGAGAGAGAGAGAGAGAGAGATGGGAGAGGAAGATTTCAGGACATGAGACCACCGCCGGCGTTGGTTTTACCGGTGTAAGCCGGCCTGGCCTGCCTTGTCATGCGGGCACTTGCCGTAGAGGGAGAGGGAGGGAGAGAGAGAGGATGACTTCTGCTCACTGTCCAGTGTTGCCAAGCGCATACAAAATTGTCATAAAATGTCATCGAGGCAGCCTTCCTGCTCAAGTGCATGTCTTACTGTGCGATGCTGCCAGCCTTGTGACATTTATTCCTCAATCGCGTCCCTGTGCTGCTGTGACCCGCAGCAGCACATTTATTTTTCGCAGCATAGTTTACGTCCCTGCCAGTTTTGAGAGCATTTCTGTATCGACGCTGTACAGGCCTGTCAGCCTCTGATCGGTTATTTGGCTTGTTTTCCTTCTAAATAAGTGTTTGATATGCGAATGCTCTTCTAGGGGCTGCTTTGCAAAAGGTGAGTTGCCCAGACAGACGCAGCCGCCGCGGCCGCGCCGCCGGCCCCCGGCCCTGCTCTCCGGACGCAGCCGACATACCGCGATTTATACTCATAGAGATCGGTTAAAGTCTCTAGCGACCTTGCGAACATCGCCTGCTGCTGCTGCTGACCCCTGCGGGGGAAGTCCCCGCAGGGGTGCCAACCTCCTGCGACGCGCGCACCGTGCGGCGCGCTGCAGAGCCTGCTGTGCTTGCGTGTGACGCGCGCGCCTCGGCCGATCTACACACATGTCTCGCTGCGCACAGTGTGAGTTTGTGCGCTGCTGATTTACGAGCAGAGCGACTGCTCGGAATGTGATGAGGGTGATTCGGCTCTGTCATTCGCCGTGCGACGGAGCCGGGCCGGGGCCGGGCCGGGCCGGGCCGCAGAGACGGTACGGGCCGCTCACTAACCTGGTCTTTCAATTAACGCGTCATCGACGCGTCAGGCTGAGACGCGCGGGCGGGGCGGACAAGGCGAGAGGGCGGTGTGGTGGTGTGTTAGTATTTAAAGAGGGATGGTTCCCCCCCCCCCCCGCCCCGCCCCGCCCGGCCCGGCCGAATAGAAGCGAAGGTTAATGCCGCGCCGGTGCGGCACTAAAGCAAATATGTTGCGGAGAGGAGCGCACACAGTTCCACCGCACTGGTCCTCATCTGTTGCATCAATCTCAAGGACGCTCTCTGGTCCTTCGTGCGCTCTCTTTCTCTTTACGTCCAGGTCCATTGGGGTTGCCTGCTCGTACGTCTCGCCTTGTCTCGTCTCGCGCCTCGATCGGCTGATGAGCCTCGCGGACGGGCGCTCGCTCGCGCGCGCCTCCAGCGGCTCAGTAGGGTGAGCCCGCACCGTGGTCTCGTATCTCTTTCCTCGTCACACTCATTGGGCACGGCCATCACGAGCGAGAGAGAGAGAGAGAGAGAGAGAGAGAGAGAGAGAGAGAGAGAGAGAGAGAGAGAGAGAGAGAGAGAGAGAGGACACTACTAGACGCCGCTTGGAATCACCCTGCAGCTCCACGCGCGGGGGAATGCGTCGAGCGAGAAGCGAATCGGCTCCGCGGGATAAAGACGTTATTAGCAGGAGGCGGTCAGTTGTTGATTTTAATAACCCATCTCAAATTAACACAAGGCACTGCTGGGGGATTATGGCCATTTGTTATCACTGCACCCTGCTAGTGTTAAAAGAAGTAACATTTGTTCATGTAAATGTTCACAGCAGTATTACTATTAATTTTCACATTCAAATGATAAATAAATGAATATCACATTAAAAAGGTCGTAGTATAAGCATTCCTTTAAAAATGTACCTGACAAAATGTCAACCTCCTCATTAATTCTACTATTGCATTATATTTTCTAAATCTATATAATGAAAACAAAAAACAATCCCATCATTTGATGAACAGGAGCCTTTGCTACTAAGCGTGCCTTAGTTGCTGCCCTCAGTCGTACTAAACTTTCGTTGATTTACACTGGAAGAATACTATGAACCTTGCTGCAGTTTTGTAGCTCACGGTGAATGTCCCTGTAAGCTACGGTGATTCGCCTCAGCTCTCAGTGACACTCGCCGTAGCTCGCGGTGCATTGCATAGGGTTTGCTGTAAATTTCAGTGCAATTCGCATGAATTAGTTCTCAACCTCGCGCTTTAATTTGCCTATATCATTGACCTCTTCCCTTCCCCTGCGCGCACATGTACGGTGGCGCCCCGGCCCATAACCTATCGCCCTGCCTGTGAACGTGTGGGGGCCGAGCCGAGCCGGGCCGAGGGGCCGAGCCGAACAGCGGCGCAGCACCGGAAGTGCAGAGCACTACACACTACACTGCCGATCTAAAGGCCGCCTCATTAGACGAAGATGAGCCGTCCAATTATCAAGCCATCAGCTGTGAACGTGTGAGTGTGTGTGTGTGTGTTGGTGTGTACGCGCGCGCTCTCTGCGCTAGGCCATCCAGACCCCCAAGGTCTGGGTGTATTCGGCCCATGCAGCCCGGCGGGGGCCGCGGGCCTATAGCCTGGCCGCCCAGGCCGCCTCACCGCGCGCCGTGACCGACCGGGCGACCTTAGGTACCTTTCTAGTTTCTAGAGACGATCTGCTGGCGGGCGGGCGCGGGGAGGTCCATCACCGTGGGAGTCGCGGCCGCCCCGCCCAACCCCGCCACCGGCAGTATAGTCATTAAAGGCGGTGGCGCGTGCGGAGCCGAGCGGATGCATGTGGGGCGCCACACGGAAGAGGACATGGTTCGACACCCACGCGGCTGCCGAAAGAAGCGCCGCGGACAGCCCTGCCCGACCCAGCCCGGCCCGCGGTCATAAACACTGGCTCGCCCCGCGCGTCATGCTTCCTCGTGTTCCTTCTCGCGGCGCGCAGGGCCGCTGGGCCGGGCGGGGCGAGCCCTTCCGTAAGGATAGCAATCCATACGGCTGCAACCGTGTTTGACTTTGAGAACACGCCCTGCTCGTATCATCGCCCCCCTCCCCTCGACCTGCTGCCTCACGCCGTCGCCTCGCCCGAGAGGGAAACAAATCTGAAATTTTTATACACCCCTCAATTCAACAAAAATCAGGAAAATTCAGGAAAAAAAACAGCAAAATTTACAAAAGACTCGATACAATTAAAGCAAAAATTCTTAAAAATTTAGAAAAAGCAAAAATTTACACAAATTTCTGAAACTTTACGATAAATGCACAAAATTTGCCCACTTAAAGTCAGATTTGTTTCCCCTAGGCCTCGCCCTGCCTCGCCCAGCCCCGCCTCGCCCGGCCTCGCCCATCCCCGCCTTGCCGGTGCTCCTCCCGCTGCTCCGTATTGCGCGCCCCAGGGAGGTGGAGGTGGGTGGAGGTACGTTAGGCGCCTGCTGATGAAAGCGCCCTGCTCGCCTAGCCTCGCCTCGCGTCGCCCCACCTCGGCTCACCCACGTCTTAATCACGACAGGCAAACGCAAGCAGCTTCTGCTTGCGTTAAAACCAACCACGTGACAATAAAATGTTTGCTCGGCCGGGATAATTACTCTACCTTCGCAAAACCGAGTCCTGAGAGGCTTCGCGCGAGTGGCGGGAGGTGCGGAGGGCGGCGAGTAAATGTCGAATTTTGCATGATTATGTAGCGTGCTGTTCGCTCGCAGCTGCTGTGACTGGACCGGACTGGTCGCGGCGGTGTACCGCCATGGGGCGTGATTACGCTGCAAAAACTTATGTGACATGCGTCGTGTCAATGTGTGACCTGCTGTCACACCATTAATGAGACTACATTTGATGTCCCTTCATGCGATGCGATGCAGCTCCAGGGTATACGGCATCGCGAAACGTGACCAAAACTACACGCATCCTTTCCAGTACGCGCCACACTTGCATGTTTTAGACATGTCACGCTTATTTCTGCTCTGGAGTCTGCAAAACTGGGCGCTCCTCGTAGCGTTGCTGCTGATGTTGGTGTCAGCCCAGTAGTGAAAGAGGTACCCCTAACAACCTCGCAAATCGTGATAAAAGCAACAGATTTTAACCATTGGCTCTGCAGCAGTGCGCCTCCAAACAGGCGGTCAGGTGCGGGCTCCTCCGCAAAAGGCTCGGTTCGAAGCTGCCCGCACCTGACCGCCCGGTTGGAGACACTTCCACCCCACCCAGCGCCCCTCCCCCCTCCACCACGGCTTTGACCCTTCCTCCCTATCTCCTACTCCATCTCACCCCGCGAGGTCGGCGTGCCGGCCGGGCCTCGGAGTGCAGCAGTGTGTTTGAGGCAAATGGCGTGTTCTTCATTTCGACTTCCAACTGAATCAGAATCGAGACAAACCTTGTAAACGCCCCTGGCGATAAAATTTCCCTATCGCGTCCGACATTGGCTATAAAAGCGCGCTATCGGACCGCGCGGCCCATCCCGGCGGGAGGACAACCGTAAGGACTCTGAGGCGCGACCCAACGCGACCCGACCCGCCGCTAGTCGTCAGCTGCTTTATGATGCAGCGCGGCGCCAACCAGACCGAGATTCAGTTTCATTGTCTGGCGCTGCAGCCCGCTGGGGAGGCGAGGCACTTCGCGGCACGCTGCGCTGCGCAGGGCGCATCGACCTCAAAATTTTCCTTAATAGAGGGCGGCGGGCGGCGCCGCTGAGCGCAGCCGTATCCAGAAAACCGAAATAATATGCGTTACATCCTGTGGGGCGTTTATCTTGAGAGGGGAGTCACTTCGAAAAATCAATGTACGCCCCCCCCCCCCAGTAAAAAATTATTTAAACAATAAAAAAAAATCAAGAAGAAAGATACAGAAAAATCTGAAAATCGAGAAAAAATTAACAAGAATCCGAAATGAGATTGAAAAATAATCATAAATTGGGGTGGGCAAAAGATCAAAATTTGTCAAAAAGCGACAAAAATTTTCCTTGAAAAATTAATTAAAAGAAAAATCTAAGCAAAACATCAAAATAATCAGAAAAATCTAAAGTCAAAAAATCATTGTACACATTTTGTATGAGTGATCCCTCCTCGGTTTAACTCTGCGGCACGGGCTCGGCCCGGCCCGGCCGTGCCGGGAAAAACTTCCCTAGAGAGTTTGTAGCAAATACCCTCACTATCGGCCGCTGCGTGGCGTGGCGTGGCGGCGGTAGCGTGATTTCTCATTCGCGATTAGTTCCCCCGCAACGCGTCGTAAAAGGATTGCGGTGGTGGTGGTGGTGTGTGTGTGTTAGTATGAGCGGTCGTGTGTGTGAGTGCAACTGATTCCCAAGCTCGCATTGCCGTCGCTGAGGCTTAAGGTGCCGCCCCGCTCCGGCCCAGCTCGGCCGGCTCAGGCGAGCGCACCCGTAGCGGGGTCCAGGCCCAGACGGCCCATGGGCCCCGCACTAAAGCACAAGAGCACCACAAGCTTCCGCGCCGCACTCTCCGGGGCTGGGGACCTAAACGCAAGGCCGAACCGGAGCACGAACTGCGGGCTGCTCAGCCGCTAGCCGCGGAAATAGAGGGAAGCGTCTCATATGCACATCTGGCTGCGAGCGTTGTTTTACGACGCGGTCAAAATGACGAGGGAATGATTGTGTGCTTTTACGCTATTCGCGGGCTCCGTTCGCCCCATACTTTATGGTTCGCCCGACCGCCGAGGTGAGACTCCTTTAAAATCGTCGACCCGACGGGACGGGTGCTTCTTGATGATTTTCCAGACTTCCGCGCGGGTCTGCATGCCTTTTTTGTGGCATTGGGTGTCATACCCTCGTACCCTTGAGTGTCTGGGCTCCCTGTCTTTACTCTGGGCCGCCTCCGGCAGGAGAAGGAGACCCACCGCGCGGTCATGTCTTCTCGTTACCTCACTTCCGGAGGGGTTATTTCCCCGGAGGCGTCTGTCTCAGGGGGGGGGGGAGGGGGGGCGGGGTCACACACCCAACCGGGAGCATCTTCCTCTGCCCGCCACGCCCCGCCACGCCCCGCCACGCCCCATTGCGCCCCACCGCTCCCTCTTCTCTGACCGCAGAAGGTCGCCTAAGACGTGGGGCCTATTGGGGTCCCTCAAGGTCCCGGGGCCCCGCCCCGCCCCGCCCCACCCCGCCCCGCCCGGTGCCGTGCCACGCCGCCGCGCCCCGAGCTCTGGTTTAGGACGTGCACCTTGCGTCCTCCCCTCAGTTCCATCCGCTCCCATCTCTGACAGCCTCTCGCTCTCAGCCTTCCCCTCTCCATCCCATTGTCTGCCCGACTCGCCTCCCCGAACACACTGCAACAACCGAAACGGAGAAGCGTGCGAAGCATTTTAGGCTTCGGCCGTCGAGAAAAAGTACGCATTGGGCATCGTAGAGCCATACTTATAATTTGCAGAAAAAAAAGAGAAAAAAGACAAACTATAAACTCTAACCGGCGCAAGTGAAACTATAGTAGTTTTGCTTATTCTGAAAAGGGAAGATGACGATTAAAGTTTTCACACATAGTCGCAGAAAAAAATATAAACCAGCGCAAGTAGTAAAATTATAAGTTTTGCCTAGCTTGCAAAGGGAGGATGACGATTAAATTTTTCATACGTTTCTTCCCCCTACTTTTCAATTTGTCAGAGACGTACCCACTGGCGTGTATCCCGGATTACTATTGTAAAAAATGCCTCGAGAATGAGGGGCGTCAGTACGTCATAAAACTTTATGGGCATAGTGGTAGGTGGCGCAGGCCTAAATGGGCAAACGCAGGTGCAATGGCCCGCGCGCCGCACCGCGACGTGTTCATCCCAAATGCGGAGCAAACCGCACTGGGCGGGGCGGGGCGGGGCGGGGCGGGGCGGGGCGGGGCTGAGCGCGCAGGAAATATGTCCGTGCCGGGCCGTGTCACGCGGCAGCAGAAGCAGCCGCCGCGCGGTCCACGGAAAAATACCAAATATCAGCTTCGAGCTTGGCTACGGCACTGCGCCGCTCGCATGTAACCGATGTATGCAATTGACCGCTCTCCGCCGAGCCGGGCCGGGCCGGGCCGGGTGCCGGGTCGGGCCGCGCCTAGAGAGAGAGACCCTAGCGTGCCTGGAGGGCAGTCACCCCGGCGCGCCCCGCCCCGCCCCGTCCCGCCCCGCCCCGCCCCGCCCCGGCCCGGCGTGGTGGTCCACCAGTCGCGCAGCCGCCGATAGGGAATTTCATCGGGGACCTGTCGGCGCCGGCCGTTGAACCCGTTAAAGGGCAGGCATTTGGCCGCGGTCGGTCACGAAGGGTCAACTACGAGCTGGAAGGGAAGGAGATGCGCAGTGTGCAGCAGGTGGAGGGGGAAACATTTCTGAATTTTGGAGTACACATTTTGTAAATTTTTGTGAACTTGCGTGATTTTTTTGTGAAATTCTTGTGAACTATCAATGCAATTTATCATTTTTTTTTGTAAATTTTCCGGACTTTTTGTAAATTTTTCCACTTTTTTCCTTCTAAATTTTTCTGAATTACCAGGTATACAAAAATTTCAGAGTTGTTTACCCCGCGTTGTATTATATACTTCAGGTCGTCATAATCCAACCGCGCTGCAATGCCCCTATGAAATTCTCTATCCGTCAAAACAAACAAGCTCCGATGATGTATTTTTATTTTTTTCCTTTTCACAAAAGTGTTTAGTGTCTCGTCGGATTATCAACATCAACACTGATTTGCTATCGTCTTGACTTTCAATCAAAAGGCACTCGATTGACACATCACAGGCGCGTGACAAAAATGGCCCTGCTCGGCGTCTTTATGGCGTTGATCCCGGCAGCGCAGCCTATCACGTAGCGACCAGTATGATCACGGCCAAAAATAGGGAAACGACGTTATGGTGGATGAGAGACCATGCGAAAGTGGCGGACCGGGCGCGGGCCGGACCGGGGCCGGGCCTGGCTCGGAGGGACGGTTGCACAAGGAGCTGATACGTGACCCGACTAATGCTGAGCAGGTACCTTTGAGCACATTAGCGCGACACACAAACTCGATTTTTGTTTTAATAATCCTGAGCTGGCACTGTCGTCGTCGGCTGGAATACCGGCTTTGCCGCTCATTTCCTGGTCGTCTCCCTTTCTTTACACTGTCGTCGTTTTATTTTTGCCCTACTGGGCCAATTTTATGTGCGCCTAATTTTTTTGTATGTTACTCAGCTATGACACTGAAAATGGAGGAGTCGCCTTTTGCGATCTTGGAAGAGCGACTTTTTTGTAACAAATTTTCATGCTCCTGGGAGAGCGACATGCATGAACATCGCTCTATTAGAGTCACTTTGATGACTCTTTTTGAGTCAAATCACCAAATGTATCACTCTTCCGGAGCGATTTTTAAAATTACAGAAAATACTCGATTTCAGTCGTTTTAGCGAAAGTCACTTTTACTTATCGATGAAAAAATACTCCGCTCATCACAGGCGAGACATGTGACTAGTACCTTTCCAGTGGATACTTTTTTTTTTGCGGAGTGAACTTTGCCGTATTTTCCCCCTCAAAATAATAGAGCAAAACTTAATCCCCCAAATTGCAGGCCCCGATGCCACTGCAAGGTTAAAACGGCCTCATCTGCTCTTTCTGTGACCGACTGGCCAGCGCCTCGGCCGCGCCATGCCGCCTCGGCCGGCTCTCAATTAAGAGAGAACAGATGACTGGCGGTTTGGCTGGCGGAATGGCCATCAAGGACACGTCCAGTCCAGCAGACCAGCGGTGAGCGTAAGGGAAAGTGCAACTTACTTACTTAAAAGTGAAAAGGATGCGGCGGCCGAGGCGAGGCGGCTGAGGCGGCGGGCAGAGAATGGGAGGCATCGAGGACGGGCCGCACCCGATCGTGAAGTTACACTCGTTTTGTGCTTTTAGAATGCGATTGGCTGGCGACGTAAGACTGCAGACCGAGCTTCGAAGCTCGCGTTAGCTCGGCTTTCAGTGAAAGTATACGCAGTAGTTTTTGTCTCATTACGACGACGACGCCGTTTTTAATTTTTAACGAAGTCTTCTATTCTGTTAAAAAAATACAAAAAAAGCTTGGATATATCCGAAGTGTTTGATTAAAAAAAAAATGTTTCCTAAGTTCTTCATGTTTTTTTTTCTTCTCGAGAAATCACAACGCATCTCCATCGTCAAAAATTGTTTATTGTCATCAGTATCATGACTGCACTGTTATTCAATTACTGTGACGTCACGTTCTTTTTCATGTGAAAAGTGTCACATTGTTAAAAATGTAATGTCACATTCTTTTCAACGTGAATCGGCCAGAATATGCGGGCTAAATTTTATTGTCACATTGAAAAGAATGTGACATTAATATTAAAAGGAATGTGACAGTTTTCACATATAAGAATGTGACGTCACTGTAATTTAATAACAGTGATGGATTTTAACTAATACAAATTAACATCGAAAAATACTCGATTTTAACTACGAAGTAGTTTTAGGATTTCATAGTTGCTCCGTATCGAGCAAATGCTGATAAATCACAAAATATTTTTCTCCGTGTGTGTCTTACTACGCCCCCCCCCTTTTTTTTTTGTGGCGCCCCGCTAAATGTCGGCCCTGAGTTATCGACGCGGGGCCAGACCCTACCAGCTCGGACCTCCTTTATTATTGCGATATGGGTCAGGCGTCGCTAAATGTGAGCCAATTAACGGCTAAACGATCTCCTTGCGCAACGCTGTGTGGCGATGCTGCTGTCAGTTAGACCGTGCCATGCCGTGCCAGCCAGACGCGCGGGAGTGAGTGTCTTCTGTTGTGTGGTATATAGGGTCAATAACACGCACGGCACGGCGTGTCCACATTCCGACTTCCAAGACGATATCTGTTCTGGAAATCCATAAATCTCTAGCCCGTCTCTACTAGGAGGGTCACATTCATCTTTTCCTGCATACCAGTCAAGACAAATTATAAAAAATAAAATTATATCTATTAAAAGGGAAAAAAAAAGGGGGGGGGGTCTTGCTCCCCACCACTTTGCATCCTTTGCTAAGGCGCATGAGACTGCCAAAACTGTTGCTCAAAAAGGTCGTTTCTTTACGGCCTGCAAGATAGTAATCGCCATTAAGTTATGGATGTTCCGGAAGAGCCAATCGGTTTCGATTGGATGTATCGATTGCTGAATGGGCGGGCAGGCGACGCGCTCCTCCGACCTTCCTCGCGCTACGCCCGTTGATTATTTGTGGCTCTGCCCATGAGCGCCATCTCTCTCTCTCTCTCTCTCTCTCTCTCTCTCTCTCTCTCTCTCTCTCTCTCTCTCTCTCTCTCTCTCTCTCTCTCTCTCTCTCTCTCTCTCTCTCTCTCTCTCTCTCTCTCTCTCTCTCTCTCTCTCGTTCTGCCCATTAACCCTACCGCCTCTCTTTGTCTTTCCCTCTTTGCCCCGCAGTGCTGCCCTTGCTGTGCAAGCGAAGCGAGCTTAGGCGTTTTAGACCAAATTCCCGGCAGTCTCGCTCGTCTCGTGACGTCACTATCCTGTCTAAATTTTCCTTGCCGTCGCCCCTGCGTGGCCCTCGGTGGCCCTGCACCTCCCGGTCCCCAGACAGCCCGCACCTGAGGGCGCTCTGCTCTCACCCACCCGGCCCGCTCCACCCGCTCCGCTCAGCCTTGACCGGCGAGCCGTGCCCCGCGGGTCCCTTGTGGGGCACTCCGGTGTTTCCGACCTGCAGCGGACCTGCTCTGTTCCCTCCCTGCGACCGTTCCACTGGCAAGGACCCAATCAAAAGGCAATATAACAATATAACAATCGTACTATAATGCACTGTGACCCTCGACCTAGGCCTGTGCGATGATCGGAAATCATCGTAATCGGTCGATGACTGCGATCATCGCGATTCTTGTCGATGCCGATGCGCCTGCATCGACCATCGATTTGCTACCCGATTAATCGTTTTAATTCGATTAATCGTTTATTTCCGATTAATCGGATTATTCCAATTAATCGATTAAATCTGATCAACTTTTAAGTACTGTTGACTTTGACTTATTGAGTGATAAACCGATGACATGAGTGCAACAATTTATCGTAAATTCGAAGAAAGTTGACTGTTTAATACTTAAAACTGGATTAAACTATTTTATTTTGTACGAAGTATTACAAAAAATGTGTCAAAATAGTTTTAATCTCTCTCAGGTAATCGGATAATAATCGGCCATCGACAATCATCGAATAATCGTTTCAAACATGGTCATCGGTTAGGTCCAAATAGATGATCGATGTTGGTCATCGGAATCGACATGTCAAAATTCATCGTCGATGGCCAGAAATATCGATGACGATTTCGATTAATCGAACAATCGCACAGGCCTACCTCGACCTGCGCGTATCGAGTCTGGAGCCGCGGAGCCGCTCTCAGGGCCTCGCTGGTCGGGCATGACGACCCTGCCTCAAAAATGCAACTTGGATTCCGGGTTAGGAGAATGTTCACCACCCAAGAGAATTACTCTCCTAAAATAAAACTATACTAAAAAAGTACTGCTACTTATTATTATTATTATTATTATTATTATTATTATTATTATTATTATTTTAATTATTATAGTTATAAAAACAAGAAGTAAGTTGTTTACGCATGCGTAAACGCATTACGCATTCACATATAATAAATTATTGTAAACTTTTCATATATCGTGTCGTTCTAAAAATAATTCAGCAAATGCGATTCGTAAAAACCATTTCCCCACGGCCCATGGTATTTCTGCGGCTCATTTGGCGCAGCAGAAAGTAATGAAGGTCTAGCTATTGTAGCGGTAATGAAGTTCGACACATCAATGCTAGTTGTTGGCGTATTGACGGGCAGCAAGGGCACGGAAAAGTACGGGATCCCTTTGGTGCGGCTGCTTGTCTGGCTTGCCTGGCCGCTGTGTAGTCTGATGAGTTTAGTTTAGGAGAAAAATACCGACCACCTGTAAATGTAACGGGAAGCGTCGTTGATTTAATCGGCCAAAAGTGAAAAACGTAGAAGACGCTCTAAAGCGCTCTAACCCTCGACAGGTAGCGGCAGAAATGATTCGTCTCGCTGTCTTCGCTCGTCGCTTATCGCGATGACCGAAGCTCGACCCGGCGCGGAGGCGGTTCAGTGTTGAAAAACGCCATTCCTCGGACAGGGCACTCCCAGAACCTCTGGTTATATCCTCTTCAGCAATTTTCTTGCTTTTAAATTGGTGCAAAAAAAATGTTTATATCTTTTCTTCTTCTCAAACTCTCAATGATATTTAATCATAACACTTGACCTAAACAATTTTTTTCCTTTTTAAAAATTCTTTACAGTGAAACGGTTGTTGACAGCTATAAATCGCCTGCCGAGTGACACCGCAGACTAGCGCGGCGCTAGACAGCAGATATTTTCGCGACTAACTCGACTCAAGCCGATTGTCACGTTTTCTCGCAACGTGGCGAACTCGGCGTGCAATACTGCCCCGATGTCTCTCACCGCCCCGGGCCGAGAAGGGAGACACAGCAAGAGTAAGAGTGAGAGAGCGAGTGAATGGGCGTCTGAGGCGTCATCAGATTTGAGTCCGTAATTGAGGACACAGCCCTGTTTTTGTCATGCTGATTGAGACGTGCTAGACGTACGCGTGGAGGCTACGCGGGGTGTGCTGACAGCAAGGTCGCCGCGACGTGATTTGGTCAGCCGTTCAATCAAGAGGCCAGCGGTATAAAAGAGGGAGCTTCGGACTCACCGAGTACAAAATAATCTTGTTATGCTGCTGCTGCAGCGTGTCGAATGTAGCGGCCTGGAGGCAACATAACCATGAGTTTCCACAGAAGTACTCGGCCGATTCCCAATCTGTCTCCGCGAGTACTGCGCCGAGCGCTGTTCGCAGCATTTCGTGTTGAATCAGCCCCTCTTCCACTCCCCTTCTCACGGTTGGCATCTGCGTGTGACTGCTGAGATATTACTATAAAAGCATTCGGGAATCATTACAATTTTTACGAACGACAAACCGAGTGTGCCCGTTCACGGTCCCTACTCTTAACGTTTTTGTAAGAGTGTTATGTGAGGCGCGCGTGTCAAATGCGCCGGGGTGTTACAAAATAAAGACGGACCTTCCTCGCCTTTTAGCGCCTGATTATTCCCATTCTTTTTTCCGCCGCCGCTGGCCTGGACGGAGATTGCCCCCCTCCCTATTTCGCATTCTAGCGGGCGGCAACCGTGGTCCGGCACGCAATGAAATAGTAATAATGGAGTAATAACTGAGTAATATAATGTCGATATAATAGGACCGGAGGAAGGCGGAACTGTCGGGCAGCGTTATTCACTGTAAGTCGCGGCTACCGGTCCACGCCCGGGCGCGCCACGCCCCGCCCCACCCCACCCCACCCCACCCCACCCCACCCCACCCCACCCCATACCCCGCTCCACGCCGCCTCTGGAACTCTCTTGTTGTTACGATCGTGGGTGGATGGATGTGGTCACATGTTGGTTTTCAAAGCTGCTAGTGTCTGGCCAGTCAATCGCGCAGCGCGGCCATGCAGTGTGGTGTACAAGTGTTAAGGGGCTGATGAACTATTCAAAACAGTTGGAGAAATGTGTCGTACACGAGTTGTTCGCGGTCATATGGTTGGTTGAAAAAGAAAATCAATGTCTATATTCCTATTTTTGTAAAGGAGCATCAATGCAAATTGCCTTATGCTACGTGCTCTATATAAAAAAAGTTAGTCGTACAGAAATTCAGATCGTTTGGCAACGAAGAATGGTTGGTTGATTCTTCAAACAATTCAACTCGAGCGTCCGGTTATCACAATCAGCTTCTGGCTGTGGGTATCACATTTTCGATCCAAGTCATTGACTTATGCCAATCGAATTGAGTTGGTCACCATAACAAATTAATTTTTTTCCCGGGTGACACTTTTATCTTTATCCTGTTGTATTCTGACTTTCCTCTGACGTCAACTGACTCAAACCCAGCACAGTTTTTCCAGTAAAGTTAGGCAAAAAACCTCGCAATTCACATGTGCGCAGGTGGCAGTCTCTCCACCTGCCGACTAGGCAACTCCCCATGCACTCGTGCACAGATGTTGCCTTGTAGGCAGGCGGAGATACTGTTCCTCTACGTAAAGGTTTATTGCGCGGTTTTTTGCCTAACTTTCTGGCAACACTGGTCCAGCATCTAAATGTCAGTTTTTTCAAGACAACAAGAAACTTGTGAAACGTCTCTTTGAAACGATGTCCGTTGTTTGAATTTGAAGAATTCATTCAAAAAACGATGGAGCACAAAGTCTTTTTTTTTTTTTTTTTTTTTTTTTTTACAGTGGTTTAGCATGTAAACACGACCCTTCGTTAAGTCGATAGCGATGACAGCACGGCAGAATCACAATTATTGCAAAACGCAGACTGAAAACTTTCCGTCTCGTTTCGTCTACCGCACGGTGCCGTCGGCTCGGACTGCGCGCGAGCTTGCGTAGAAACCCGCCCAATCCCGCTGCAATGTGACGCAGGGCCGCGTCCGAAGGAATACGCCTGCCTCCCGCCCCGCGCGCCCTGGGGGCGCCGCGCCGTCTGGACGCCGCGGACGCAGCGCCGCGCCCCCCGCGCTTATCTCCCTAGCCGATCGCGCGATTTTTCACACCGCCAGGATGAGTACTACATTGTCCTGACCCACGCGCCGCGCCCCGCATCCCTCCCTGTCGCTCCCGCCGGGCGCCGGGCTCCGCGAGGGGAAGTGTTCTACTTAGCGGCACGGCCCGCGAGCCGTACCGTCCTGGCCTGGCGGTGTTATCTCCAACAATGACCAGCCGGTCAAACAATACGCCCGCAACGCCACGCGCCGCCACGCCACGCCCTCACCTCTCTGGACCACGATGGGCCGCGAGTCAGCGAAAAGGATTGCAGGGCGGGATTGCAGCATCGGCAACGCTCGTAAGGTAACCCCACTCGTGTGTGTGTGGGGGGGGGGAGGGGGGTATGAGTGTGTGTGTTGTATGTGTGCGTACATCCTGATGACTTCACACTATTGTTGCTAATTGCGCGCGGTGGACGGTGCAGCCCCCTAAGGGCCTTGCAATAGAGACCGGCGGTCGGAGAATGCGCCGCAGAGGTCTGATCAGATGTTTTTCGTTTTCTGGGAGGTGCCCGCCTGGGATGTAGGCACACCCGTCGAACATCGGCGCAGTGCGGGTCTGCCTATCCCGCCGGGCGTCCTGGTTAAAGACACGGAGCCAGCGAGTTCTCTCGACAGGCTACCTGAACCGTTTCGTCGAGGAGGCCTCGGAGTTTCCACCGTCGCTCTTGTACAACGACGGCATTATAGGGACGCATGGAAAGGAGCGCCTCCACCCACCGGGCTAGACCTGTGCGATTAATTGTTTTGATTGGTTCAGTTGTCAATTATTACTTTAATTGGTTTCGATTATTTAGTGCA
This sequence comes from Frankliniella fusca, assembly GCA_029379305.1. Classification (NCBI taxonomy): domain Eukaryota; kingdom Metazoa; phylum Arthropoda; class Insecta; order Thysanoptera; family Thripidae; genus Frankliniella; species Frankliniella fusca. Next base: position 2,386,277 of record JAHWGI010000979.1, read on the forward strand.
CGATTATAATTGTTGTAACTGGTAATTGATTAATAATTGACATAATCGATAATTGATTAATAATTGATATAATTGATAACTGATGATTGTTTCGAATATCTGATTGAATCGATTACCAATTATTGGCATTTACTAATTTTTATAATAATTTATACTAATATACTATCAGGAACACAGTTGTGCTTCTTAGGTCAATTAATTTACAATCGTCGATTTATCGATTTTCAGAATAAATCCATTTTACCAATCAATTGAAAATAATCAATTAATCAAACGGGATACTGATTATCAATTACGCATCATTGCATCATCAGGCGATCATCGATTATTTGAATAATTGGTCAATTCCAATTAATTTTCATGATCGTATAGCGGGAACGTTACCGGTAGTTGACGATGACATGCCGCCAGGATATATTCAGGAATTACGTGATTACAGGGACTACACATGAAGGATTAGGATTACACATGAATTTCTGGGTCTAAGAACCAGAAAATATGGACAATCAGGTGTAATTTAGTTAGAATCCCTCAAAATTTTGTTAAGTATTACACTGATTATACGAACTACACTTACATCTGCACACAGAAAGGATAAGGGGTACGGGGTTAGTCGCCCCCTCGATGATGGCGGCTCTATGAATGACTTTATCTGAGAACGTGCGTGAGGATGTCGGCGGATGGAAAGCAAGCGCGGATCCAGCAAGGGTCAGTTGCCCCCCCCCCCTCGGGCTCAGCCGCCCTGCCAAAAACTGGGGGGGATAGGGAGAAAAGGGAAAGGGAGAGAGGGAAAAAGGGGAAGGGGAAAGGAAAATAATGTCATGTATACGCATTTTCTAATACGCATCGGTCGAAATTATAAACAAAACAAATTTTCGATCGAATTCCCCTGAAAGTAGGCAACCCGCTACATTTGCCCCCTCCTCCGGGCCGTGCTGGATCCGCCACTGATGGAGAGGGACCGGCCCGGACGACATCGCAGCGGTCACCGGTCACGTCCATCAGCGTCCATGCATTACTTGTAATCCAGGGAGACCACGTGGACGCGGGGCCAGCGCAGCCCTCAGCCCGGCCCGGCCTGAACCGACCGGCGAACGCGTGAAAACCCGCGGTCACGGCCAATGTGCATCTGAATGCGAATCTGAATCTAGCGCTGTCGCAACGCGCGCGCGCGCGCTTCCAATGGCAACGCGAATACAACAGTATGATTATATTTTTTCGCCTCTTTTTTTCTGGTGCTCCTTTTTCGCCGCGAGGGCCTTCTGCTCTGTCGACAATAGAAACGAGGAGCCCTCAACGAGCAGGTGCAGTGCGTGCCCCCCCCCCTCTCTCTCTCTCTCTCTCTCTCTCTCTCTCTCTCTCTCTCTCTCTCTCTCTCTCTCTCTCTCTCTCTCTCTCTCTCTCTCTCTCTCTCTCTCTCTCTCTCTCGCCCGCTACCTGGCACACGCCGATCATCACGTTGACGCAATCCCTCTCAGCCCGCTGCTGCCCCGGGCCCGGCCGGGCGGGACACACTCGAGGATCGTCCCTTTTTATCGGCCCTCTCCACCTTGGTGAGGGGCACCGCACACCACCAGCCCGCCGGCCCCCCGCCCCCGCCGCCATCCCGCTGCCGCTGGACTGGTCGGGCGCGCGAGCCTCAGCGTGCCAACTCTCAGCCTTAATGTCTAATCGATTAGAAACGGACTTTTGGATGCGCGCATGCAGCTATTCACTTTTCTCGCCGCTAAAATTGAATCGAGTGACGCGAGCTCCTTGACCTGCGCGCTGCCGTGAGTGACAGGCGGACGCACGCCGACGCACTGTAGCAGCTCTCGTATTTCGTGGGCACCTCCTTGGCCCTCGGCAGGACGACATTCGGGAAACAGTCTAATTCACACTAGAAAAACTGACGTGACTTTGCGTCAGGTCGGATCACATACGTGACCAAAAGGAAGGTCACATCACATCATGCGACCTCGGGGTCACACTTGCAGGTGTGACGCATGTCACGCTAGATTTTCCACTGCACACTTCAGCGATTCGCCCCCTAGAATTTTTGACGGGGCTTTCCACAATTGGTGCTAAAAGTGGAAATATGTAACCGTTTTTAGCTGAGAGAAGTCATTGAAACTGAGGACAAAATTTCTTCGGACTAATAAAAATTGTAAGGATATAGCTAAGAACTCACGGACAGAGTATATGCCGTGCGGTGAGGTGTTTTGAGGAAACGAACCGCCATGGATCACGAAATAGATGGTACACGAGCTACGCTCGCAGCTAGCTGGGATAAGAAGACTCCCATACATCTATTTCGTTTTGTAATATAGTTGTTGCAGTGACCCCCGCGCTCCAATTTGCAAATGCAGAATACAGGACATGGCTGCAGCCAGCCACGCAACGATTAACAAAACTTGTCAAACAGCCGACAGCACCGCGCATCCGAATGCCAGGTGCGCCCGCCGCGCCGACCTGGCGCGCGGCCCGGGTCGCAGACAACACGGAAAACCTCTCGAACACGGTGCAGGCGGGGGGAGGGGGGGGGGCAGCAGCAGCGCGGCCGGACCGGGCCGAGCGAGGCGCGGGCGTCTGCCGTGACCAAGACCCTGAACATAACTTAATTGTAGTGGTTGCATCATATGGGGAGCACCGCTTCGCTATTTTACCCGCGTCCAGTTCCTCGTGAAGCAACACAACAAAGCTGCTTTAGCCGCTTCCTTTAAGGTTGGGTGTGACCCGCGGAGTTAATAAAGGCAAAACGACTGCGGAATCGCGGAAGAAAGCGGCCAGCAATGGTCGTCATGAGGCGACGGCCAGGAAACGAGCGGCTTTATATTAATGCGCAGTGCGCGCCCGATAGGGAGAAGGCGATCAGGGGAGAAGCATCCTCCCGCGGGGGATCGAGTTTAGAAGGCGGTGGGAAATCCGACACCACGCGGAGCCGGAGACACTGTCCATTAATTTTCTGCCTAACAATGCCAGATTAGAGGTCCTCGTCAGAGAATCGACTAGGCTGCTGCCCTGCAGATTGAAAAGAAAGCGTTCTATAGGCCGTTCTAGGCTCGCTTCAATTGAAATTAATAAGTAAGCTATTTTTACAGGTTTGAATTTTTGTATAAAGCCTCTCCTGAGAGGTGGGTCGAATGTCTCGGAGCAGGTAGTGGCGCCCAGACTTTTTCCGGGCTGCATTCTCCTTTTCGCACACCCTTAAAGTCTATGGACATTCCCTTTAGACTTTTTTGTCCTCAGATTCAGTGAAAAAAAAAAAATTGTTACTAAAAGTCTAGTCTATACAGTTTTGTCGACGACTCCGAACAAATCTGTTCGTAGTTGGACTTACAAGCGAGGGGTCCTTCTCCGTAACTCTAAGCGTACACCAATTTTTCTCATTTTTCTGCTTTTTGGTGAATTTTTTTTCTTAATTTTTTTCTGATATTGTTTTATTTTTTCTGAAATTATACTAATTTTGTTTTAGGGTGTACACTGATTTTTTCTAGAGTGAAGGACCCTTCACTTACAAGTCCTCTGACCTCAGGCCGTAATAAAACCCTCAGGGTTCAGAAAGCAAACAGTACAGTGGCACCATAAGCTCTCATGGCAGCATCAGCCCCGTCCTTCTTCTTCTTCTCCGCGCCTTGTTGGTAAAATATGACGAACGCAGGCGAATAGAACTGTTTCTGTTAGAGCTGCGAGCGCGTGCGCGTTACTTGCATGACGAAAGAGATGACAATGGGTGATTCACCTCACCGGCCGGGCTCCGGGCCGGGCCGGGCCGGGCCGGGCAGCTGGGGAGTGAAAGGTACAGAGGCACCAGCGGCCGGGCCGGGCCGCGGCGCGCGAGGGGAGGAGAGAGAGAGGACAGCTCGGCCCGAGCCCGGCCGCGCCGCACCGGGGCAGTTAGTTGACCCCCGCTGTTTTTTCGCTCTCTTTTACTGTCTATGATGTTTTTCTATCGACCCAACTCGACGCACACACGGGGTTCAGCTTCGACAGGGGCTATATATTGTACCTCCTCGGCGATGCAGTCGCTAGATAGCGCCGCGAGCGAAGCTCTCACTCCGCTCGTAGTTTCGCGAGAGACGATATGAGAAAACTGAATAAAATAGTTTACCTAGTTCCTATCCAATTGAAATATATGGACCATCGAGGGGGAAACAACTCTAAATTTTAGGGTACAAATTTTGTAAATTGTTGGGAATTTTACGGAATTTTTTCAGAAACTTTTTCTGATTTTTCGCCTGAAATTTAGCTACAATTTGTAAATTTAACCGATTTTTTCTGATTTTTTTTTTCTGAATTTTCCTGAAATTTTCTGAATTGCGAGGTGTACTAAAAATTTCAGAGTTGTTTCCCCGCCTTCGTGTGCTTTATAAAATGAATGTTTATGTTGCGTATAAATTTTCGAAGATAAGTAAAGGTGGGTGAGCTTGCAGGTTATGCCGAGGTATGCCACAGCCGTGGAGGCCTGGCCACCGTGCGGGGCGGGCGGGGGCGGGCAGCAGGGCGCTGAGGGCGTGTCCTCACCTCGCGCTGTGCTGGCGTGTTGGGCGGGGCGTTTCGGGCGGGGCGGGACGGAGCCTGGCCGCGCTGGGCTGGGCTGGCGGGTCAGTCACGAAAGAGCCAAGGTTATTGTCACCGATGTGTCTCGCAACAGCGGCCGGGCGGGGCAGCAGGCTCAGGCAGGCCGGGCGGGACGGAGCATTAGCCTAGGCGCTAACTGAGGGGGAAATAACTGGAGAATTTTGTGTCACCTGGATTACGGATTACCCGCATTGCCCGTATATCAACTATGGATAAACTTCAAAAATTTCAAGGAAGGCCATGGATTACGCTGGATTACCCCGGATCACCTCAGGAATGCTACAAGATTGCTGGTAATCCGGATTAAGGATTACTAAACCGATGTCAGCCGGAGTACCCGGATTACTCTTTGACGCTAAACACAGCCGAGCGGGGCGGGGTGGGGTGGGGCGGGGTGGGGCGGAGGTCCTCGTGGCGGCGACTGACGGGGGCAGGCCTGCGCGCACCCCTCCTCTGCGGCGTATGAACGCTGGTCCATTTCACATTTGGTGGGCTTCCAATGCTTCGAGTTTCAATTTGTACGCTTTCATCAAATATCCATCCGAAATTGCGAAGGAAAGTGCAACAGTGTTCCTAATATACTAATATAGAGTTTTTGTCAATAACTTTCAAATGAACAAATCTGCCGTTTCAAAACATGACCTGTGTATTCGGTATGAGATACGCGACGGGTACGAGACGGGTACATGTGATGCGCCAACATCCCGACCGCTCAGGCTCCTGGTGCGGGGCGGGGTGGGGCAGGGCGTGGCGTGGCGGGGCGTGGCGGGGCGGGGCGGGGCGTGGCGGGGCGGGGCGGGGCGGGGCGGGGCGGGGCGGTACGGGGCGGGGCGGGGCGGGGCGGGGCGGGACTCCTCGGCGCCGCGCCAGCGTTATTCGGTGTCTTGTCTTAATGACATGTACAAGTCCTGCAGGCGGTGGCGCCTCCTGGACCGGAGGGGGAGCGGCCCGTGACGCAATCGAAGCTCTAGCTGGGCCGGAGAGAGAGAGAGAGAGAGAGAGAGAGAGAGAGAGAGAGAGAGAGAGAGAGAGAGAGAGAGGGGGAGAGAGAGCTGGACGAACTAATGGCAGTGCGCAGTGGACGCTACGCAGCGCCGAGCTGCGTCTGCTGTGCGGGTCAAGCACATGACTCGCCTCGGCCACTCCGCTCCGGCCCTGCTGCCCGATCCGGTCCGGACAGGGCTTGAGCCCGGCCCCCTCTGTAGCCGAGGCGTTGCCAAAGACACACCCGAAATTAAATCGGTCCCATCTGGCGCCGCGCCGCCCTTGATGGCCATCCGGGCCGGGCCGGGCCGGGCGGGCCGCGGGTCAGGTCAAGTATTGTGCGGCTGATGCTGGTCACGCCCGGCCCGGCCCCCAGCAGGAGAGCGAGGGTGCTGCGAACAAGAGCACGACGCAAGCTGCTGATCCTGATCGGTTCAGCTCATCCGAGCCGAGACATGGTCAACTTACCTGACTTACCTTAAGCTACACAAACAGCTCGATTGCCTTCCGCAATTGTCAGCCCACCCGACTATACCGAGGGGTCCTTCTCTCAAAAAAGTCAGTGTACACCCTCAAACAAAATCAGTCAAAAAATCATAAGAAAAAAAAAAAAGAAAAAATCAAGAAAAAATCATTGAAAAAAAAACAAGAAGACATCAGAAAAAAAAGTCAAGAAGAAATCAGAAAAAATCAAGTAAAATCACAGAAAACTAGAAAAATCAGAACAATTGGTGTACGCTTGAATTTATAGTGATGGACCCCTCGGCGACTGAGACGCAGCGCGCAGCGTCACTGCTGTTTGCACAGTCGGTCGGGCCGGGGTGGAGCGGCGGTGGCGGCGGCAGTCGACTTTGACGCGTGAAAATGATAATCTCGCAGGCAGTAGTAACCCCTTGATCGTGTCTTGTGATTTAGTCGGCGAGGCGTCGGGTGGGACGGTGTGGGCGGGGTGGGGCGGGTTGGGGCGGGGCGGTGATGTGTATTACCTTGGCACGCTGCGATGCACCGCGCGGCACCACAGCCCAAATGTATCGGTAGACATGACGGCGGGGCGGGATTGGTGTATAGGTGTGGGCAGTCACGATTCGTGTGCCCATCCGCCCTGAGGCGATGCGGCGGGCGCGGCGCCGCCACCTAGCAGCACTGTGTCTCTCTCCATCTCTGTCTGCGCCACCGTCCCTCCCCGCAGCCCACCCCGCGCCCCTACTTCCAAAGGCTGAGTAAACCTGCACGAATCAAGGATTTCTTTTTTTCTCTCCGTCGTTATACCGCGGCGATGGAAACGATTGAGTGAGCCGGGGAATCCGCGCGGGATTTTTGCTGAATTGGCTCCGTGCGGCCTTGGGGCAAACACCCCGCGGCAGTGAGCCAGGGCAGGGGAGGGGTCCCGGCGGCGGCCGCTGCAGGGGCGCGGCAGGGGCGCGTCGAATGGGACCCCATCCTCCGTTATACGCCCCCTGCTTTGCACATCGCGCGCCTAATTTTTGAAGCCAGCACAGCAGCAGGCGCGATTGCTTCTGCTGTCTCTGTCACTCCCAGGGTGCTTTGTGGTGCTGCCGCCCCGGAGCGGCCCCCTCTCTCCTTCTCTCTCTCTCTCTCTCTCTCTCTCTCTCTCTCTCTCTCTCTCTCTCTCTCTCTCTCTCTCTCTCTCTCTCTCTCTCTCTCTCTCTCTCTCTCTCTCTCTCTCTCTCTCTCTCTCTCTCTCCCATACGACCTAGCAGACAGCCCCCGCCCTACCGTGCACTGCCCCGCTCAGCCCCCCCCCCCCCCAGACGACACACGTTTGTTTTTGCACTTGGCCCCGTTTTAGGAGCGTTCCCCCCAAATAATGAAGGCGCGCCTTGGCCGCGCAGCGCAGGGTCTCTGTCGGTCTGTGGGCGGCGCGGGGCGGGGCTGGGCGGCGTGGGGTCACTTTGTTGTTTTTATTACAACATTGCGCAGAGCGCGCGCCGTCGCGGCTAAGCCGGGAGAATATGAGAAATAATGCAGTGTGGGTATGAGAACGGTGATAGTCGCTGTCTCACGCCCGCCACGCCCCGCCCCGCCCCGCTCCGCCCCGCCCCGGACACCATGTTCACACAAAGTGCGCACGGCGTGACCGTGGTTGACTTGCGGCCCCTGTTCCCTACCCCTACCCCCTCCCCACAGGTTGTGCGTGCCGGGCGTGGCTTGACTCTGCGTGTTGCCCTTCTAATATCCCTAGACGCGTGCAACTCGGTCTGGGTCTGCGTGGACGATCTTCTCGGGGGTCTCCTTGGTGCTTTGGCCGGGCGGGGCAAGGGGCGGAGTTCGGCGGGACCGGGTTAGGCGGGGCGAGGGAGGCCCAAACATGACGTCGTGGCGCCCTCGCCCTGCCCCACCCTGTCCCGCCCGGAGGAGTGTTTCACGGGCCCGGCCCGGAGTGAGGGGCGTTATGACGGGGCCAGAGATGGTATCGCGGCGTCGCTTAAAGGGCAAAATGAGGCGCCAAACCGAAGCTCGCGCGCAGGAAACTTCTTATGTTTCTGGTTGTAATAGCTGCTCCGCGCGAGGTTACCAACTCACGGGTCACGTCAAGGAGTTTCGCACTAGGAAGAGCGGCGCGGCGGGTGAGTGGGACCGAGCCATCGGCCGTGCCGCGCCGCGCGGCGCTGCTCCCAAATAGTAATCTGCATCGCACTGTGATGAATGACCGCGGGGCCCGCCTCCGAGGGGTCCTTCACTCGAAATTCAAGCGTAGACCGATTTTAAATCAATTTTTTTTGAAGTAATCTGATTTGTTGATTTTTTTGTAATCAAAAGTAACTTTTTTGAACTGTGCGTAACTTTATTTTTACGATTTTTAATGATTTTTACGATTTTTTAAATGATTTTTCAAAGATTTTTCTTGATTTCCCTGATTTTTTCTGATAATTTGAACGGATTTTCTACAAGTGTGACCAATTTTTATGATTTTTCCCGATTCTTTCTGATTCTTTGAATTTTTTCTAATTCTTTGAATTTTTTATTACTTTTATGATTTTTATGATTTTTTGTGATTTTCTATGATTTTCTTGAGATTTTTTGTAACTTTCCGGTTCTTTATCTAGATTTTGTCCGAGTTTTTCAAATTTTTTCCGACTTTACCTTATTTTTTTATTTTTTCTGAACTTTTGATTTTTATTATTTTTTTTGATGTTTTTGATTTTTTTCTTGATTTTTTTGAAGACGTACACTGATTTTTTAAAGTAAAGGACCCCTCGCCCGCCCCGCCCCGCCCCCCAGCGGCGGGAACGCAACTGTACGCCCCCTGCGCTGAGCGCCTATAGGCAGCCCATCGGGCGCGCTCCATCGCCGTTCAGCGTTACTCGTTTCCGACCAGGCTGTTTTTGGAGCCAACTCCACTTTGTACGGTAAACTGCGTGACCTCGTGCATCTATTTTGTTTTCCAGCTCACGTGTGTGCTGTTATTCTGTTTGAGAGGAATAACCAGATGCTCCGCGCTGGGTCCGCGGCCGGCGCAGCGTGGGTGCGAAAGTGAACGTGGATGCATGGCTGCTGCTGGCGGCCTGGTCCGCCCCCGCCAAGTGGCTGTGTTTGTGTGCGTGTGCGCGCGCCGTGCGAGGCGAGAGTGACCCGTGTTTCCATTAATTTTCGCATATCTCCCGCATGCATGCCCCTGTGAGGCATGGCTGCCCGATTCCCATGTGCGGTGGGTGGGCGGCGCAGCGGCGCACAGTGCGAGGCTGCGCCAGCGGCTCCTGCGGCGACCTCCGTGCCTCTTGTAGCGAGGCGATGAATTATTCAAAGTTCGAAACGAACCGTGCGTGCGTGTGTGCGTGCGCCAGGTGAGCGTGTGAGCGTGAAATGCGCGCAGCATCCCCCGCTTCGGTAGGCAGCCCATCGGACTCGCCGGCCTTTACCTGTGCAGCCACTGCGCCTGACGGGCAGACCACCCAACATACACACAAGCCTTGCAGGAGGATAGGGAGGGGGAAGTGGCGTGCTGGCTCTGGGTCCCGTCAGACGGCAATCCACATTTACTTGTAGTACGTAAGAATCTGGATTGGATTGAGTTGTTTCAGTTTTTGTTTTTTGATAGAAAGATGAAACTGAATTTTGCGTCCGTTGAATTAAAAGGCATCCACGCAACATCGTTTTGAGTTTTATTTTGCTCTTTGCTCATCATAGTGAGTAGTAGTTTGCCAGAGTCAACTGCAAACCAAAAGTTCTTTAGTTTAAACTGCCGTACCCTTTTGTTCTGCAGTTACTGTTGAACTGAACACTGGAAAAACCAAACGTTACGTGCGTCACTCGTTTACTGGTGTGACCAGTTTTGGTCTCACCGCGATGTAATGCGACCTGAATTTACGTCACACCATGTCTGTGATGTGACGCCTGTTCCTGGACGGCATTGCACAAAGAAGGTCGCATCGCAAACGTGACCGAAACTACGATCCCACCAGATCACACATCATGCGACCTCTCCAGGCGTCACACTTGCATGTGTGGCCCATGTTACATTAGTTTTTCCAGTGAAGATCTGAAATTTTCGCAGCTAGAACTGCTGAACTTTTGTTTTGCAATATGAACTGGTAATCTTCTTGGTTCTTAAGTTGATCCCACAATGCAGACCCCTTCACGTCACTGAACACGATTCACGCGTCATAGATGTCCCATTTCTCCGAGTGATTATGGTTATCGCGGATAGAAAGAGACAGCTTTTCAGTGTATTCCAAGCTGCAGTAACCATTATCATGTATAAATAGTACGAAATAAGGTGCGCGAATCGGGCTCAGTGACGTGACGTGAATAAGGCGAGGGGTACCTCACTCTTTGAATTTGTGTACACTGATTGGAGGATTGCATCGTGATGAGAAGGAAAAAATTTGACCAACCGTTGAAGATAGCTATAAATTTTTCAATTTTTTGCACCAATTCGTTATTTTGCAATTTTAAGGTGCTTAAAATAGAGTTTTGTCGGAAAATGATGTGACTGGATAGTGATTGGAAAATTATTAAAAAGCGGGGTGTACTCTGATTGGAGAAGGTCAGGTACCCCTCGCGTGAAGGCGGCTCTGCCTTGTGGGAGCACCTTGAGATTAACGGAGTGTAGTATATATAATTTGAGACATTGGTGGTGTCAAATAAATCAAAAAAATAATGCGATCAGTTTTGTTGTAAGGTTTTGGGACGCTATTTGTTTTATTTGGCTCGTGCTGGTTGTGGCGCGAGGAACGCACCGAATTAAATAGATTTTGGAATAAATACAGGAGGGCTGTGGGGCCCGCTTGGTAACTCGTGGGCCGGGTGCTGGCGGCGCCGCCCGGCGGGCTGGAGGGCTGGAGATGGACTGGCGGGCAGGGCCGGGCCGGGCAGGGCCGGGCCGGGCCGGCGCGTGGCAGCTTAGTACTGGTAGCCGCCGTTGCCACCGCCGCCGCCGGGCCTGCCGCCGGGTCCGCCGGGGGCCGGGGGTCCGTAGCCGCCGCTGGGGCGTCCGCCGCCGCCGCCCTGGGGTCCGGGGCCAGGGGGGCCGGGGATAGCCTCGCCCTCGTACTTGACGTCCGCGACGAAGCCGTTGGCGTCGTCTGCCGTGTACTTGACCATCTGCAAACACGAAAACGCCGCCCCGTTAGTTATATCCGAAGGGGAAACAATTTTAAAATTTTTGTACACTTCGTAATTCAGAAAAAATCAGAATGTGTACTCTGAATTTTGGTGTACACATTTCTTGGGCGGGCCTACCTGTCTCCTGCCGTCGGGCAGCAGCACCTGGTACTCGCCGGTCACCGTGCTGCCGTCGCTGCTCTCCTTGCGGCTGAAGTCCGTGCCGGTGGCGTCGTCCTTCACCTCGTACTCGAAGCTGTACGGCTCGGGCTGCAACAGGGAGCCCCCACACACACACAGTCAGGCACCGCGCCTCCTCGATGAGCCACTTCGAAAAATAATTTACGCAAAAAAAAAGTCGTTCAAAAAATCAAAAACAAAAATAGAATAAAAAAGAATTTTTTTTTGAAAAATCCGCAAAATCGAGAAAAAATGAACAAAAAAGAAAACGAACTAAAATTTGAAAATTTTAAGCCGGGTAAACGATCAAAATTTATCAACAAGTGACAGAAAAATCAACAGACAAATCAAAACAACAAATCAAAACACCACATCAAAACAACAAATCAAAAAAACTAAACAAAATTAAAAAATCTAAAGTTAAAGAAAACTATTGAACACAATTTGTATGAGTGATCCCCCTCTTTACCGCTGTCGCCCACTTACCTCAGCGCTCTCGCCGCCGCCGCCGCCCGGAGGTCCGTAGCCGCCGGACGGCTTGTTGGCGCCGCCGCCGCTCGGGGGCCGCGGGCCCGGGCCGCCCGTCGGCGGGCCGTAGGAGGCGGTGGGCGCCTTGGGTCCGCCCCCGGGGGCGGGAGGCAGGTACGAGTTGGACGGTCCACCGGCCGGCGGGTACTGAGCCAGCACCACCCCCACCAGCGCCGGCGCCAGCGCCAGCGCCAACAGTGCCTGCGGGACGGGCAGAGGGTTCAGGATCAGGACGCGGTGGGTGAGCTGCAGCAGTCACGGCGCTCATGTTGTGTGACTGGGCTGGGCAGGGTGCGCCAGTGGCGGTCTCCTGTACCTGTAGGATTGGAGTAGGGTGTCGGGAGGCGTAGAAGTGAAAGGGACTAAGGGACTGAAAGATAAAGAAAACGAAACAGGAAGAAAAAGGAACAGGAGGAGGAGGAAAATGCAGAGAGGTTCAAAAAGGAGACTAAAAGTTGATCCTGTTCCCCGTAAAAAAGAAAAAAAAATTGTAACACCTGATGAGTGGAGCGGCGGGAGCGGCCCTTGCGGAGCGTCACCGGGAGACAGTCCAGTCCACAGTCCTCTCCCTCTCCCCCCGCCAGCGCAGCCCTCCTGCTCGTCCCGTCCAGCCGCCGCCGCCATACTCGACCTTGGCTTTATTTGCGGCTCGCAGGACAGATCTGACCTTTCGGTTATTGGTGCACTTCGCGGGGCGATTCCCCCGCGTCCCCGCCGCGCCGGGTGACATCCCCGCGGGGCTGGGCCGGGACCTGACGTGACCCGGCTCGCGCAGCTTTACGATAACCGTTGAGCGACGTTTCAGTTTTCTCTCCGTGACTGCGTGCTCCGAGCTCCGATTGTAATCATCGGGCACGTTCCGATACGGACGAGTCCGCGAGTCCGCGAGAGCCCGCGCGGCATTGGCAGCGGAGGACGCGACGCACCGCGTGGCGCCGCACCGTCCAGCCTTGCAGCACTTTAAGTGGCCGGCGGTGAAGGGGACCCTGCAGCAGGACTGCAGCAGGACTGGAGCAGGGCAGAAGCCTCACGACAGGACAGGGCGGGAGCGGCGGCGGCCAAGGCAATGATGGAACCGTACCGCAGCGCGCGCGCATTCATTAGTGAACTCATGGTGGCAAGTGGGAGCGATCGTGGGCGAGGGCAATAGCTGTCCACCGTGCTGCAGGATACCACTCGACTCGACTCCCGCGCTGTCACCCGCGACGCGTCACTCGCGAGCACGTGTCGCACTCGGACGCGTCCCTCGAGTTGTCACCAGTTGTCACCCGCGCGTTGTCACTGCTCGACTTGGTCTCGGCTCGCTTCGCACCCCAGCCCCTTCCTTACATGGTGAGTGCAGTCTGCACCGCACCGGTCGTGAGCGCCACAAGGGAACTCCAGCCCGGCCCGGCGCAGCGCAGGGGGACTGCAGACGAGACGCTCGGTACTCTGCCCCGCCCCGCCCCGCCGGCATAATAAGTCTAAAGCTGTGTGTTATTTACCGCCCTCCCCTCTCCCTCCCCTCAATTGCACTCGCTTACTCTGACATTGTAGGTCCGCCGCGGTCTGTGCGGGCGCGGCCCGTCACGTCCTTGGGTACGCGATGACATCTCTTTCCCCCTCATTCATTCATGTCCAGCCGCTCCACCCTCTCGACAAGCTGTTATGCCTGTCTGCGCCTCCTCTTACAGATGTGTGCCTCGCGCGTCGCGCCCGCCGCCTGGCCGTGCTGAGGTGGGCCGGCGGCCAGCTCACCGGCCGTGGGATAGACTACAGGCGGGGCAAAAATAAGGTTTCCATTTTTTGTATCTTTCTCTTTCTCTCTTGCAATCCGCTCCCGGCCGTGCCGATACCTGCCGCCACCCGCCGCCGCGGCGTTCGCGTCGCTCGGCATTCCTGTCCGAAGAAGGTCCGCCGCATCGCACCGCGCCGCGGAGCGCACCAGCAGCGCGAGGAATGCACTGCCGAGTATCGCGAGGAGGAGGAGGAGGAGAGGACGCCAGTCTGGCAATCTGCCTCGCAGTGTGCCCTTCCCCTTCCCCCCTCCCTATGCCCCTGTAGCGCGCCGCGCCGGCGCCCTTGGTTCGCCCCGCGTTTAAGTCCCCGTCACGCTGGGGAGGACACGGGGGTGGATACGTAGTAGTGCTCTGAATATGAACGTTTCCCTGGTCTATTCGGATGCCTGTCCGAGGGGGGGATCACTTCGAAAAGTCACTGTGCGGCCCAAAAAAGAATCATTTAAAATAAAATCACAATAAAATCTAAAAGAAAAAAAAAAACAACAGAAAAATCAGAAAAATGGAGAATAAATAAATTTAAAACCGAAATAAAATAGAAAAAAAAGAAATAGGGTTATGGGGGTAAAAGATCAAAATTTATCAAAAAAGGCAGAAATTTCCCTTGAAACATGAAAATAATAATACGTAAACGTTAAAAAAATCACTGTACACATTTTATGAGAAACCCCCTCCTCTCGTGAGTCTCTGACGATTTGTTCGCGCTAAACGCTTCCTCGGATCTCCCCTCTGGACTTTCCGTCCCCTTTACGGCCTCGTGCCCCCTGCTTGTGGATACCAGCCGAGGACCATAGGGTGAGGTGGGGCTGTGGGCGCCCCGCCTTTTGCCGCTGAGGGACTCCTCTCCAGACGGCACACTGCTAGACGGCGCCAGACGGCGAGGCGACACTATCACGTTGTTCCAATCGACTGCTGACGACACGAGAGTCGTGGACGCCGCCCCGACGTGAACTCGGAGCTGAGCGCACTGCACGCCGCCGCTGCAGTGGTCCCTGTGCTCAGGCGAGGAGCAGCGCTGGGCGGGGCGGGGCGGGGCGGGGCGAGGCGGGTCAGCTGGGCGCCACCGTAAGGTAGTTGCATCCCCGTTGTTGCGACACGCGCGTGTAAGTGATGTCGCTGGGCTGCGCTGCTGGGGGCGTAACTTGGATATTGGAGGCGGCGCGGCGACGCGGCGGCGCGCGCCGCCAGGGACGACAAGATGGCTATCAGTGTGGAGTCCTGACGGGGCCTAAACACTCCCCGCCTGCGGGAGAGCCGCTAACTTCCTGTCACACACTCACTACTGTGCTGGTGGTTCAGAGAAGACGCACGGGTGCGGGCGCTCGACTGCTTGTTAGGCGCCATCATAGCCCCTTTGGGTTGGCCAACCCGCTCGCACCTGCTGCTTCTCCGAAACACCTGGTATGTATCCATTAGGACTCCGATAGTACCGATATATTTGAACTTCTCTGAACGTATCTATAGGGCAGTTCTCTGAGCAAAACGCATTTCGACGGGTCCTATTAACGTTGTCCGATCTTCCAGCGACGCTTCAACGTTGTCCGATCTCCCAGCGACGCTTCAACGTTGTGCGATCTCCCAGCGACGCTTCAACGTTGTCCGATGTCCTTTTCGGCGCGCGGCGTAAACATGAAGTTTAACATCATACCACGTCGCGGTGTTTCAAGTTTTGTAAAATATAAACTGATATCCTTATTCCTTGGTCTCTGACAAATCAAAAGCTACCAAAGCACGTCAAATTTGATCAAGATTTGACTTCCAAAATGAGCTTTTAGTAAACCAATGCACGCTCAGACCGAAAAGGAGATCGGACAACGTTGAAGCGTCGCTGGGAGATCGCACAACGTTGAAGCGTCGCTGGGAGATCGGACAACGTTGAAGCGTCGCTGGGAGATCGGACAACGTTAATAGGACCCGTCGATTTGAGTATTCAAAACCTTAAACTCGCCTGGAATGCAAAGGATCCACATACGAAAGAGATTGTTGTTCCCGCAGGTGAAAAATAGTATTTAACATTTTTCTAAATTTCTCAAAAATGGAAAATATCCAGCGGGGTATGATATGCTGATGACACGGATGGTCTTGCACACTTATGTGGTCATACATGACACATGCAGCGGAGAAGGGAAGGGCGGCCGAACAGACGACAAGGCAGTGACCTTCCAGGAGGCATCATCAGTTAGTTGTTTGTGTGGTGGTGCGGTGCGGCGGGTCGCCACCCACTCGCGCTTACCGCGAGCGGAGTGGGTCCCAGCCCGCC
This sequence comes from Frankliniella fusca, assembly GCA_029379305.1. Taxonomy (NCBI): domain Eukaryota; kingdom Metazoa; phylum Arthropoda; class Insecta; order Thysanoptera; family Thripidae; genus Frankliniella; species Frankliniella fusca. The sequence continues at coordinate 2,402,132 of JAHWGI010000979.1, forward strand.
CGCCCCGCCCCTCCCGCAGCACGGGGAGGCACGCCACACGTGAGAACTATGAAAGGATTTCGTCCAACTGCATGAACCGAAAATAGGATGCAGTCGTTTCACGGGTATTCCCTTCCCGGCGCCTGCTCACAGCCACAGCAGTGTTGCCAGAAGAGTTAGGCAAAATTCCCACGGATCGAGGGGGAGTCACTTCAAAAAATCAATGTTTAGACCCCCAAAAAATCATTTAAAAAATAGAAGAAAATCAAAACAATGAAAATAAAATCAAGAAAAAAGATACATAAAAATCCGAAAAATAGAGAGCAAATAAACAAAAAACATGGAAAATTTAAACTGTCAGAAATAGGCGGAAAAAAATCAAATTTTATTTAAAAGTGACAGAAATTTTCTTTGAAAAGTCAACAAAAATCAACAAAAAATCAAACAAAGAAAATAATAATACTACTTAAAAGTCCAAAAACTCATTGTACAAGTTTTGTATGAGTGTTCCCCCTCGCCGTGAATACACCTGTGTGAGGCCGACCAAGCAGACGGGTATCTCCGCCTGCCTACTGGGCAAACTCTCCGCACACGACATTACCCAGTGCCTAGTGGGCGGTCGTGGATACCCGTCAGCCTCACATAGTTGCATTCGTGGGACGTTTTGCCTGCTTTTCTGGCAACACTGGCTCACAGCTCCGTCTATAGAGGACCTATGGACGTCTCGTCGTGACGGTCGCGATAGAGGCCTTGCTGCAGCTGCACCGCCCTGCTCCCTAACGAGTCCGACCCGCTGAGGACACGCCAGCCGCTGGCTTCTTATAACCCCACTGACCCTAATGGGTGTTTAGGACCGGCACGCCACGGCACGCCGCGCCACGCCGCGCCACGCCTGGCTTGCACAACGCGTAGTGCATGCAGGCGACAAAGGCCGGTGGGCGGGGCCCGACGAGGCGAGGATCGCTCCCCTCAGTCCGGTAGGTGAATCACCATAGCACCACGGTAAAAGCGATATGCCTTGATTTTCAAGCAGCTTGTTTGAAAAGTGGTTCAGAAACTAAGACGGTATTTGCTTGAAAATCAAAGGCATCGTTTCCACCGTGGGAAGTTGGTCGATTGGTCGCCTCCACTCAGCTGTCTTACCGCTCCAGCTCGGCAGAAGCCTCTCTACCTATGCAAATAGACTCAATAAAAAAAAATACATCTGCTAAATTGTTTTGCTCAGACGCGAATTGTTTTTTGGTGTGTACAGTGTACACATATGTGTTGACAGAGAACGCGCTTCCTGTAAACTGCAGCCATTTTTCCCCACGGACACAAAATATGTACGTTAACATAACTTGCGTAAAGCGTTACGAGCAACTTATAGGCGACCATAGCAAAACGTTGTTTTTGAAAGTGAAATATTCGCTGTACAACTAGATAGACTGCTATGTCGTATTAACTCCTCCATGGCTGCACGTGCTAAGCTAGCTTCCAGACTTTGTGTGACTACCACATCAATCTTTTCGCTACAGCAGCTTAAAAAGTTGTCTTGCAGGCTTTTAGCGGACACGCAAGCAAATGTAGCTTAGATTAGCTTGTTTCTAACATATCTATTATTTTCCGTGTCCACTTAACTTAACCTTATTTATACTTTTTAAAACGAATACCTTCAAGTCAGTCATGCAAAAATCTTAAGCAAACAGTCTCTTAAAACAATCGAAATAAACTCTGCTTACACTCACTGGCACACACATCACACACACACACACGCGCGCTCGCGCACTCAAAGATAGCACCAAAACAGATGATACATCCACGCGTCGTGTCGCATGTGGGGCGATGCGTAGCACGGCAGCAGCACGAGGAACACCACCTGGCTCAGCACCCGCACCCTACCTGGAAGCGATCCATGAGTATCCTGAAGGCACAGCACAGACAGACACACTCCCTGCGCCCGGCCCTTACCTCTATTTATACACACTAGGGTCGTCTGCTCCCCTCCCCTACCCTCGTCAGCGCCCACGGGGCCTCCCCTGCCGCGCCTCCCTCTACCTCTAGCACGGCGGCGCGGCCGCGCAGCGCGGGGAGGACCTCTCCTCCATCTCCATGCTCCTCCTCCTCGTCCTTCTCTTCCTCCTCCTCATTCTCCTGCTCATACTCCTCTTACCCCGTGGTGTTCAACGAAGAGCAGCCGCTGATCAAACTCTGCCCCGAGGGGGGATCACTACAAAAATCATTGTACGGTCTCCCACCCCCACCCCCAAATAAATTTGGGAAAAAAAATCAAAATTAAATCAAGAAGAAAGATGCAGAAAAATCCGAAAAATTGGACAAATCGAGAAAAAAAAGAATAAAAAATACGAAATAAAATTAAAGTAATTTTACAAATGGGGATAAAAGATCAAAATTAACCAAAAAGTGACAGAGATTTTCCTTGAAAAATCAAAAGAAAAATCGAAGAAAAAAATGAAATGATTACAAAAAAATATCAGAAGTCCAAAAAAAAAAAAAAAAAAAAAAAAAAAAAATCATTGAACACGTTTTGTATGAGTGAATACCACCCCCCCCCCCCTCTTTTTCGCCCTGCGCCCTCTGCCTATCTGAAGTGGTGTGATATGTGCAGTGCGCAACACACCCCACGGCCCAGACCGATGACTTCAAGTTAATTTTAGTCATTTATTCCGATGAGATTTTGTCAGAAAGTATTTGGTCGCAGGTGGCGGCACGGTGCGAGCACGGAGCCGCGGCAAAGCGAGGGCCTAGGGCTCTCCATTCCATTCTGCTTGCCTCATCCTCCGTATTTCAAACCGATCTGCGACTATCGGAAGCGATGGGTATCGTCGCGACCGTCATCGAGGAGACTGGTGACTGGCGATGGGGTCACAGAAGGAGCCGGGCTGGGCCTTGCCGGGATACCATGTGACCCCTTGGTTTTATCGACGGGCAATTCATATCGTGAGTGATTTGACTGGCCGGTGCGCTCCGCTCGCCGCGGTCGCTGTGGTGTAACCAGGCTGGGCTGGACGCGGGGCTCTCCCGCCGGAGCGCGCTCGACTCTCCCTCCTCTGCCACCCTCTCCCTGCTCCCTGTGCTCTCCCGCACTTGTCACTTTGGCGTGTGATGCATGCCGTCATTCCCCATGAGCACCGCGTGATTCATTATGCTCGCGCCGTTATTAATGGCAGCATCACCCCAAAATTGATCTATCTGGCCGTTCAGTAGAGATTTCAAAAACCGCTTAAGGTTCTAGTGACAGAGGTACTGTAACGCCCGCGTGCTTTCTGTCGCGAAATTTTTACACTCCGCGTCACCACGCATCCAGCCGAGGGAAAGATCACGAGATCACTGCGAAAAATCACTGAACGGTCCCGAAAAAAATTCTCTGAAAAACAAAAACAAAATGAAGAAGAAAGATACAGAAGAATCCGAAAAATCGAGAAAAAATAAATTTAAAAAAAAAGAAGGAAATTGGAAAAAAATCAGAAATGCGTGGGTAAAAGATCAAAATTTATCAAAATGACAGAAATTTTCTTTTTTAAAAAAATCATTGTATTACACATTTTGTATGAGGTATCCCCCTCTCGCATCCAGCGTATAGCGCTAATGCACCGCGGACACAAATAAATCATCCGCTGCGTGTGGCGGGTGATGTGATGAAGTGACCCGCGGGAGAGGAGGCGCTGGTGGATGTCACGCGGCGCGGCGCGGTGCGGCGTATAGCCTGACGCAGTCCCCTCCCCGGCCGGCCCGTGTAGGGCGTCAGGCCCTACGCCACCCCTCGGCCCGGCTGCCAGCGTGGCCTTTGCGCCCGCCCGGGATTTACATGTATATGCTCTCATTTATGGCGCACTGCTTTCCCACCGCGGCCGGTGGCGCGGGTGCCCCGTGCCCCGCAGTATTGCCCTGCAGCTCGGGCGCGCCGTGCCGCGAGTTACGCGGCTTTGACCGGGGCGGCCGTCGCTGGCGCAGCCGCCGCAGCTGCCGCAGCTGGCGGAATGTGGGTCGGCAGAGGAGCAGTGCCATGTTGTTGTTGTATACAGTCACCTAGCGTCCACCCGCGCGCCGCCCCGGCACAGCCGCTGCAGCTGCAGGTGCGGGACGGTGGCAGGCGGGGGCGCTGCTCCAGCTGCGGCGCGGTGGCGAGGCGCGCTCTAGTGAGGCAACGTGAAGACGAACGGCTGGAGCAGGGCGGGGGCGGCTACGAGTACTGCGAGGGGGTGCACGGCAACTGTCGCGAAGGTTTGATTGGCGGGTGTCGAAGAGATCGCGAAGGTTTGATTGGCGGGTGTCGAAGAGATCGCAAAGAAATACGCCATGCACGGCACGCGGTGCCCTGCTCCCTGCCCAATAGGCAGCATCTGGGACCACACCGGTTTGCGGTACACAAGATGATATTACAGCGATCATCAAAACATTTTGTACAATGTCATATAATCTTGGGTACCGCAAACCCCTCGGGGGATTAAAGATGAATTATTATATGTTGCCAAGACCATAAGACTTTAATAAATATGTTAGATTTAGTGAATATTTTGAAACTCATGTCAGAGATTACAGGTGAATTCGCACACAAGATGACGCGAGTGCTGACCCCCTCGTACCAAACCTCGCGCACTGTTACGGACGTTATCCAGTCTGCTTGCCACCGCTTCTTGACATTTGGACAGGGACGGTTCATTTTTCTCTTTTATAACCCGTTGCACGATTTGGGCAGATGAGTGCGCAGCCCCGGCCAGGCCCGGGGGGCCCGTAGCCCGACCCCACAGCACTGCCGCGCGCAGCGCTCATGCAATGCGACGGCCGACAATGCGCGCCCGCCCCGCCCCACCCCGCCCCCGCCCCGCCCCCGCCCCGCCCCGCCCCCGCCCCGCGGTGCAAATGCTTGAACCGCGGGGCGGCGGGCCGTGCTCGCGCGCTCTCAACAGGCGGGGCGGCCCAGCTGGTTCAATAACAAAGACAGACGGGGCGCAAAGCCCCGCTCCGCTCCGCCTCGCGCTCCTCTTAAGTGGACTCTACTTTACAGCCTCCCGCGCCGCGCCGCTCTGCTCTTAGCCGGTATACGCTCCTCGCCTGCAGAGTGTCTGAACTCGCGCTTAAACGGCCGCATACATATCTCGAAGCACCTGAAGGGCTGCGCATACCAAGGGTTCGAACACCAGCCTGGCCGGGCCTGGCTCGGCCGCTCGGGGCAGATGGCCTTTTCTTTCTCTCCTGGTGGTGGTGGCGGAGGAGGAGGAGGAGGTGGTATTGGTGGTGGTGGTGGTGGTGTTGGTGGGCCCAAGGCCGCCGCCCGGGCGGGGCCATTATCGGCAAAGTCAGGAACAATACGGTACCCCTGGTGTTATGCGCGTTATGGTCACCCTGCATCACCCGGCCGGCCAGCCCCGGCCTGCTGTCGCGTCTGCAGCGCCACTGTGATTGTTTTCTCGACTCCTTATTCTTATTGCAGTTTGTCGCGGCGGCACGGCACGAGCGCGCGCGTGTGTTTGTCTTTCCCGCCCAGCAGGTGAGGAAGCCGGCGCTGACAATGGGTCGAGCTGCCGTGAGGTGTCGCAGTGGCGCGCGGGTCGGGGAGTGGAGAGGGGGCGCGTCCCTATATCCTGCATCCTGCCGGGGAGACGGCCGCCTGTGGCCACGTGGGCGGAGCGTCGTGCGTGGGGGCGGCAGATATGGGGAATAATACGCCGTTTCTGTCGCCGCAACGCGCCGCGCGGACAGAACGGTTGGGGCGGGACGAGCGGCCGCGAGAGCAATGGAGCGCTGAGGAGTGACGGAGTGACTCACTCGAACTTCACTCTCGTATTGCGGCGGTGGGTCCCTCGGCGCGGCGCCCGGTCCCGCTCCCTCCTGCCCAAGGGGGAAACAATTTTCGCGAATTTACGGAAAATTTCGGGATGTTGTGTTGATATGTATTGATTTTTTTTTGTGTGTGTGAAGTTTTGCTGGAATTTTGCCTATTTTTGTGAATCTTTGTGAATTTCCCTAAATATTTTGTGAATTTTCATAAATTTCTGATTTTTTTTTCTGATTTTTCTTAATTATCCTGATTTTTTCTGAATCACGAGGTGTACAAAATAAAAAGAGTTGTTCCCCCTCGCTCCTGCCCGCAGGTCCGCACTCTCCAGCCATCTGATTCCGCAAAGGGGTTAGTGCTGTCCTCTCTCTTGCTCCTTATGGCTCCTCCCCATGAGTGCAATAAGGACAGAGAGGCGACACCGACTTGCGGAATAAGGTGCTTCAAAAGTGCTTGGTGGCGGATGTAGAAGGACAAAACCGGAATGTGGAAAAACTCCCGTGCCGCACCCCTCCCCCACTCCGCCGGACAGCAACCGCACGCGCCCGCAGGACAGAGCCGGACCTCTCGCTCGCCCCGATGCATTGTCCATAGCATCATCTCTCTCTCTCTCCCTCGGGGCCGCTTCTGGCCCGCGGGCCGCCAGTCTGAGTCTGAGACCCCCCTGGCCTGCCTGGCCTGCCTGGCGCCCGGCCCGAAGTGCACGGCGCGGAGCCGTCCGGCCCGGCTAGCCGCGGCTAGCCCAGCACTGGAGGCACAATGCCCTTCCCTTATCGGCCTGCCCTCACCTCGCGCCCATTGTGTGAGTCCAGCCTTGGGGCCCGGCAGGCTGCCCCTACCCGCCCCTACCCCAACCCTACCGCGCCGCACGGAGGAGGACGCTCGCCCCACCCCACCACGCCCCGCGCCGCCGCGCCGCGCCACGCACGGGAGAAATTCCATCCGTAATTTGAAACGAATCCAGATAGGCGAAAGAGAGATGAGCGCAGGTGGGGGCGCTGTGCTGCGGGGGCCCTCGGGGAAGCACGACAGGGAGTGAGAGGGGCGGATGGACCCCGCCGCTAAATGTCGGGTCGTTATCATTATGTACGGCGGGGCAGGGCGGGGCAGGGCGGGGCGCGGGGCGGCGCGCATGCTGAGCAGCCGTAAGCACACCGCGGCGCTCCGGCGCGGCGCAGCCGTCTTTATGAGAGGCGCAGGCCTCTGCAGAGGGGCTGCACCTGTAGGTACCTGTACCTGCGCCCGAGGGGGATGGGCTCACTCATACAAAATGTGAACAATGATTTGTTTTTTCACTTTCGATTTTTGTTATTTATTTGATCTTTAATGTTGTTTTTTCTTTGGATTTTTCAAGGACAACTTCTGTAAAATATTTTTATAAATTTTGACCTTTTACCCCAATTTGTGATATTTTTCAATTTTATTTATTTCAGATTTTTGTAATTTTTTTCTAGGATTGTCGGATTTTTCTACCTTTTATTCTTGATTTTTTAAAAATTTACGTATTTGAAGTGACACCCCGACACCCCCCTCCCGCCCTCGCCTGCACCTGCGCCCGGGCGCTGTGATCGGGTGCAAAGTGCCGGGCACCGGGCACTTGATCGGGTCGGTCGGAACCAGACCGAAGTGATTTACTGTCATATTCTGTGACCCTGGCTCAGCCGCCCCCTCGTCCCCTCCCCCTCCCCCCACGCGCTCAAATGCACGCACCTTCGCGGCAGCACTCCGCCCCGATCATACAGCCGTTTATAGTTTAGTTTTAAGTGCACTTCAGTATCAAGTATTTACTCGATATTCGCACAATCTCTTTCATATCGTCTAATCGTGCTGGAAATAAAACGAGGTGGCTCCGAACTTTTCAACTTAAAACTTGAAGGTCAGGATGCCGTCGACAGACTCAAAAGTCTATCATGTTTGTCGTGGCGGATTGCAGTGATGCTGTCTCCGGGAGTGATGACGCGCTCCGTCTGCTGAGCCGAGCCAAGGACTTGGAGACCTCCACAGGCCACGGCGGCGCGGGACGGGACGACTGCGAACGGTGTGTTTATCCCCCTGATTCTTTCTCCTTCCTAATAAGCACACGGGAAGCGGGCCAAGACCTCGCAGGTTTGTCACTTTTTGTGTGCGTTATTTTGTACTTTGATGTACTGTATTATTTGCGCACCTCGCGCTGACATTTTCGTTTCTTTAAAGAGCTCTTTTTTCCCATTTTTTAAATTATTTTTATTTTTGAGATATTGGACCGACGGGCCTCTTTGCTGTGGCGGCGACATTGCGGCATGAGTTTGTAAGCCCGCGGAGCGGCGCGGCCTGTGGTCGGCACGTCTGTCCGCGGTGGAGTGCGCCGTCGGCAGGACGCCGCAGGACGCCGCAGGACTCCGCAGGACGCCGCAGGACGCCGGAGGGAGACTGCAGGAGACAGGCTGACTTTTCGTCTGGCGTCACGTTTGCCAGGTACGGGGTCCAGCTGGGTGTTGGGAGCAGGAGCAGCAGGTGCAGCCCCGCCCCGCCCCGCCCAGCCCCGCCCCGCCCCGCCCGCCCGGCGCTCGGCCTTGGCCGACACCAGCAGACGACGTGTTTAATTGCTTGCACCTCACTCAGTCCACTTAGAGATGCCATGAGCCTCTCTGCTGCGCCGCCACCGCTGTCAGGACGGTGATGGACTTGAAGAGCGACAGGTAGGAGAGCAGGTGGTGGCGGGGCGAGGGAAGCGACGCGTCGACCCCGCGGGGGGTCTCGAGCTCGAGCGTGCTGGTAGGGAAGAGTGGGAGCTAATTAACCATTACGCTGTGCTTCTGGATTTTTACGTTATTTTTAGGCACGAAGTAGCCTTAAAGTTGACTTTATTGTTAGTATTTATTTTTTAGTCAGCTTTGTTAGAATTTCTTAAAACTTAGTTTCAAGGTACACATCGACGCGTCAATCATCCTCATGTCAGCAAAATACACTGTTTCTGAGATATCCGATCCGAAAGTTTAGATTTATACGTATCTCAGTGGAAAATTTGAGGACTTGAAGAAGTTTTTTTTTTCAGGCGCCAACAATACTGTTTCTGGGGCTCGAAACTCCTGCGCCACGCGCGGGGGAAGAGATCCATGGCTCGAGATCTGTTTACTCCATTGTTGATTCTACTGAGAACCTAATTTCTAAATCGTTAGTTAGAAATAAGCTCAGATTTGCCATGTTACCTATATTACAACGTTGATCAAATACTGAGAAAAAAATCAATAACTTCATCCAAAAGGTTGCAAAAATATTTCCATAGACCATCCATCGAAATATCTAACGAAACCAAAACATTAATTAACTTCCTCAAACCGCCTTCATTCTTTAAAGAATTTTTTTTTTAATGCCACTATTAATTTTTAAAATGCTCTGGAAACCGAAGTGGGCTCCTGTCAAGGATTTGCAGGTGCGCAACATTGTCGCACTCCCCGCCCCCACCGGGCGAGACTGTAGTGGCAGGGAGGGTGCGCTGCGGGGATGGCCCGATCCCTCTACTGGAAACACCTCTAATTTTGATTAGTGGTAAATTTACCTCTACTGCAATATACCTCTAATAATATTGCTGCGAAAATACCTCTACAAGATTTACCTCTACGGTTAGGAGTAAAACACAGAGTTGGAAATTTACCTCTAAAAAGTTTTAGGAGTAAAAACTCTCCTACTGTGTTTTACATGTAAACCTTGACGCGGCGTAAATCCAAAAAGTGCCTTGCTTTTTTCTGACCTTGTTTACACGGGTAAAGTGGAGAAGTAATAGGTATCATGGTCGGAGCACACCTCAAATTCATTTTTAATTATTTTTTTTAAAGAGCTTTTTTTAAAAAAAATTGAAAAATTGGTAGGCCCCTACCTAACTCGCAACCTGCGAGCCCCGCCTGCTTAACTTCGGAGTTCTGATGGGATCCGGTGTGTTCCAGGCGACCGCCACCCCGCGGGCACGAGAAGTCCTCTCCACTTCGGGGAGAGTCCCCGCTTAAGGCTGGCGGCCTGTCAGGCCCGCCGTACTACCCTATTTAAACAGCGCCTTGAAGCCGTAGGTAGCATTTCAGACCAACGACTGGGCACCACCGGACCGCATGACCGGTCAGTGGGAGGTAGAGGCAAGGAAGGACGATAGAGGGGGAGAAAAGCAGAAAGAGAAGTTTTTGCGGAAGAGTAAGCGTACGGTTGGTTAGACCTGTACTGACCCGCTCCCGCACAGGTCATGGAAAAGCTGTTTACTAAGGAGCCAGATTCATAGGCCTTACTTCCCCACGAGGGACCACCCCCCGTGGCATGGGACGGAACTTCCTGACAACTCGCTTTCGCTGCCAGTGAAGAACCTACCTGGGAATTGAACCCAGGCCCCAAGTGCCGAGTCTCATGACACCCCGCGGCTTTCGTGGTACTAAGACCACTAGACCGTCGGCGATTCCACGAGGGAGCTCCGTTGAAATGGGGGGTTTGAATTCCACGCCAAGCTGCTGTCCTCGGAAAAATTTATATTTCATAGCAAGATTTGAACCCTGGTTCTGCGGCCCCCGGAACATCACTATGCCGGCACGGCTACGACGCCATGGTAGAAGTCGGCTTTCCACTAGGGGTGACGCTGCGAAGAGCCGTAGTCGCCGACGAACCTGTACCGGTGGCGTCATCAGTACGCCTGCTCTCTTTGTTGGGACAGCCCAGCCGCGTGGCGACTTTGGTATCCACATCGGCACCGTTAGGAGTACCGGGTGGGCACAGGTTCGAATACCGATCACATTTTTTTTTTTTAAGAAGCATAGCTTTGTCTCTTTTAGTTTCCCGAGGCACAAGGACAGTGGTTAAAAAGGATTAAGTAGGTAAAAAATAAATCAAAAGAAATGCGCACTTGACATTTATGTCGTTGCCGTTTAAACAGGGGCGTAATTAGGCGCGTCGTAAGGGGGGGGGGGGGCGATGTTTGGCAAATGGCCTACCTTAAGGGGTAAATTGTTCATTTGGAGGGGGGGGGGTGCTTTCTTTTTTTCCCAGATACAACGTGCATTTTCCAGCCGATTGTCAGTTTTTAGAGCCGAAAACTGACTTTGGTGTCGCTTTAAAAGTTCGTTTTCAAAAAATTGAGGATTTGAGTTACAACTGCTCATTACAGCGTGTCACGTCGGGTGCTTAGCGAGATCTGTTCGATGATATGCACGGTTTACAATAGACCTCTATTGAGCCCATCCGTGAGCGAAGCGAGCTCGAAGAAAAAAAATTCGGGACTTTATTTCTCACAAGTCCTCCTATGGCAGCAAAAAGCACTTCGGGCGGAGTTTCCGGAATACTCGGACCACCCTGAATTCTGGCTGCCAAACAGGCGTCCGTAATGCAAATTTGGTCCCCTTCGGAGATTCCGCGCCTGCGGTGAAAGCACGAGTTGGACAAAGGTTCTAATGCCACCCCTATCTGTAACTTCTTTTTCTTTTATTTTTTTCTTCTTTTTTAAGTTGGTAGCTTTGCTACGTGGTGAATTTTTTTCCTTAAAAAAACAAAAAAAAACTCTTTTTTAATGCCTCGCACTCTAAAAGTCTATGGACATTTCCTATAGACTTTTTTGTTCTCAGATTCAGTGACAATTTAATTGTTACTAAAAGTGTTGTCTACAATTTTGTTGACAACTAAGAACAAATTTGTTCGTCGTTGTTCACGAAATTTCTTTATAGACATAATAGTGAACTGTTCGGCAGCAATTTTGCAGACAGTCTACAGACGTTTTTAAACGTTACCACCTATAGACAAATTAAAATTGTGTCCAATTGTACACAAAACTTGTCCATAACTGTGGACAAATTGTCCATATATGTACGCAAATTTGTTACCAGCTCTGGTCATACTCAAAATAGTCCATAGAAAAGTCCATAGACATTTAGCGTGCGGGCAACTGCAAATAGGCAAAACTACGTACTGATAAAAAGAAATAAAAAGAAGAAAAAACAGGGTGGTATTAGAACCTCTGTCCAACTCGTGCTTTCACCGGCGACGACATCAATGTCAAGTGCGCATTTCTTTTGATTTATTTTTTACCTACTTAATCCTTTTTATCCACAGTCCTTGTGCCTCGGGAAACTAAAAGAGACAAAGCTATGCTTCTAAAAAAAAAAAAATGTGATCGGTATTCGAACCTGTGCCCACCCGGTACTTCTAACGGTGCCGATGTGGATACCAAAGTCGCCACGCGGCTGGGCTGTCCCAGCAAAGAGAGCAGGCGTACTGATGACGCCACCGGTACAGGTTCGTCGGCGACTACGGCTCTTCGCAGCGTCACCCCTAGTGGAAAGCCGACTTCTACCATGGCGTCGTAGCCGTGCCGGCATAGTGATGTTCCGGGGGCCGCAGAACCAGGGTTCAAATCTTGCTATGAAATATAAATTTTTCCGAGGACAGCAGCTTGGCGTGGAATTCAAACCCCCCATTTCAACGGAGCTCCCTCGTGGAATCGCCGACGGTCTAGTGGTCTTAGTACCACGAAAGCCGCGGGGTGTCATGAGACTCGGCACTTGGGGCCTGGGTTCAATTCCCAGGTAGGTTCTTCACTGGCAGCGAAAGCGAGTTGTCAGGAAGTTCCGTCCCATGCCACGGGGGGTGGTCCCTCGTGGGGAAGTAAGGCCTATGAATCTGGCTCCTTAGTAAACAGCTTTTCCATGACCTGTGCGGGAGCGGGTCAGTACAGGTCTAACCAACCGTACGCTTACTCTTCCGCAAAAACTTCTCTTTCTGCTTTTCTCCCCCTCTATCGTCCTTCCTTGCCTCTACCTCCCACTGACCGGTCATGCGGTCCGGTGGTGCCCAGTCGTTGGTCTGAAATGCTACCTACGGCTTCAAGGCGCTGTTTAAATAGGGTAGTACGGCGGGCCTGACAGGCCGCCAGCCTTAAGCGGGGACTCTCCCCGAAGTGGAGAGGACTTCTCGTGCCCGCGGGGTGGCGGTCGCCTGGAACACACCGGATCCCATCAGAACTCCGAAGTTAAGCAGGCGGGGCTCGCAGGTTGCGAGTTAGGTAGGGGCCTACCAATTTTTCAATTTTTTTTAAAAAAAGCTCTTTAAAAAAAAATAATTAAAAATGAATTTGAGGTGTGCTCCGACCATGATACCTATTACTTCTCCACTTTACCCGTGTAAACAAGGTCAGAAAAAAGCAAGGCACTTTTTGGATTTACGCCGCGTCAAGGTTTACATGTAAAACACAGTAGGAGAGTTTTTACTCCTAAAACTTTTTAGAGGTAAATTTCCAACTCTGTGTTTTACTCCTAACCGTAGAGGTAAATCTTGTAGAGGTATTTTCGCAGCAATATTATTAGAGGTATATTGCAGTAGAGGTAAATTTACCACTAATCAAAATTAGAGGTGTTTCCAGTAGAGGTACTAGAGGCGACCCGTGCGCTGCGCCGCTGGAGCTGGAGATGGGGCCAGGGGGTGTCGCGTTTCGGACTGGGAGAGCATTAATCTTTGTGGCTCTTCGTCTGTCTAGTCGATTCTTGAAGTAGAACAATGAGACGGGATGGTGGTGGCGGGCCGTTGCGGGGCGGGGCGGGGCGGGGCGGGGCCGGGCGGGGCGGGGCGGGGGCAGCAATCAGTGCTCCGGGGGCCAAGGCCGGGTCGCACCTCGCGGGACCGGCACGGACCTTGACCTTTGTCACCTACATACGCAGCGGGCGGGACACTGTGGAGCGGGGCGGGGCAGCGTGCCGTTGGTGTAAACGGAGGAGTCGCAGCCAAGACTTTTAAGCTAACTGTCCGCCAAACTAACGCCGCAGTCGCCTTCCCTGCGCGCGAGCGCGACTGCCAGGGATCGCGGCCCGCAGAAGCCGTGGGAGGGACGCGAGAAGGGGATGTGGAGAGGAGAATGAGAGCGAGTAAGACGGCGGCAGAAGGGACACACATGCGGAGATTTAGACTCTTGAAGAGAGCAATTTCTCGCTGTCGATGGCAATCTCAAGCACTCGTTGACGTCGGGCCGAGTCGGGTCCAGACGTAAAGCTGCACGACCTGGAGGAGAGCACAGGGGCCCGCGGGGGCTCCCGAGGAGGGCTCCGAGCTCCGCGCTGATACCCGCTGCGTGGAACTGCGCGCCGGGCTGATAACGATGGTAATTGCCTACGTATCAGGAGCAGTGCAATACACGGTTCAGTCCGGCCCGGCTGGGCTCGGCTCGGCTCGGCTCGGCTCGGCTCGGCTCGGCTCGGCTCGGCTCGGCTCGGCTCGACTCGGCTCCCACGGGACGTCCAGTCCAGCCGTAGTAGTAGTAATGTCCACCGCAGTAACGCAAGTCCCGGCCAGGCCAGGCGCACTGATTCTCCCGAGCGCATCGTTGTGTGGCATCAGTACACTGTCTAGGAAGCTGAGGCTGCCGGCGCAAAGGCTGATGTAAGGCCAATGAGGCGTCGAAGGCTCGTAAATTAGCCTATGTTCACTCCGCAAGAGGGGCTCAAGAATAAACATCAAACCAATCTGATGCGGACATCGCATCTGTAACAGAGATTTACTACTGCAGTGGCCAACACTATACTGGCATTTTTCGTGCGTAACGAGCGAGGATCAGTCAAACGAAATGTGTACAATGATTTTTTGATTTTTATTGATTTTTAAATTTTTTTGATTTTTGATTTCGATTTTTCTTTTGATTTTTCAAGAGAAGAAAGACATTGTCCGTAACTTTTACAAAAAAAATATTTTGTTTCTCAGTTTTTGGGTAGTTTTTTTCTCGATTTTTCGGATTTTTCTGTAACTTTCTACTTGATTTTATTTTGATTTTTTTGATTCTTTTAATGATTTTTTTTTTTTGGTCTGTACAATGATTTTTCGAGGTGATCCCCCCCTCGGTAACGAGTGGATCTGTGTCATAAAAATTAATTATTTGGCCCTGCCGAGTAAACCTTCGCGAGTCAGGCAGCCGCGCCGTGCCGCTGGGCTGGACCCGTCAGCAGTTATTCTGCCTTTCCTCTCCTCTCCGCGTCCCAAGATGTCGAACCTCTGACGTCACCATGCACCAGGTCGGCCCGGCCCTGCGACTGATTTATAAGGCGCGGTAAGTGTGTCAATACTGGGCCAGGCCGCACCGGGTCAGCGGCATCCCTGCGGGGAGGCGAGCGCAGCTGAGCGGGCCTGAGCGGGGGGCAGCCTGAGCCTCGGGAGGAGCATCCAGAGCAGAATCAAGAGCGAAATATGCGGCAAGAGAGGGCCATGAGAATGCACACTTCGGAAAACTTTGGTTTTGTATGTATTAAGAACGAGGGTCATATAATTCTGAATTTTAGTGTACACTTTTGTGAATTTTTATAGAATGTCTTTGAATTTTTACTTGAATTGTACCTAATTTTTTAAAAGGAATTCCCTGAATTTTTTATAAATTTTTCTAAATTCTCCTGATTTTTTTAGGTTTTTTTTCTGAATTTTCCTGAATTACGAGATGTACAAAAATTTCGGAGTTGTTCCCCCTCAATTAAAAAAAAAAATCGGAGGCTCAAACCAAGATGTCAATCACATCTTTTTTGCCTTCTCTGCTTTTAATCTGTTGGTAAACTGCACGAGAGGGTGGCGGAGACGCGCTATCGCATGAGCGTCACCACGGAGTTAAGGCGGGTCACTCTGAGGCACCGGCTGCAGAGCTCCCGGGTCTTCCGTTCCACCTCGGATATGGCGCTGGACAAGGTCAGTCAATTGCGATCTTTCTCTCTCCGTCCCTCCCTCCCGCTCCAGTCCCGGCGCGGCACAGGCGCTCTCCATCTCTTTCCCCTCCCTCTGCGCCCCCGAGGCTGAGGCTGCACGTCGCTTGCTTTATATCACGGAAACGGGGCGTCCACGGCTGCGCTATGGTGCGGGGCTGCTGCATCTTGCACGCGGAATGTTCACCCTCGCGACGCGACGAGCTTTAGCTGAGATGAGGCCATGATGCACGTCCTAGGTCGCTCTGCATACCCGCTAACCCTCGACTACTTACACTGCCGGTTGTCGAGTGTTTGCTTTTCTTCATATTACGAAATGAAATCATGCAGTGTCATTGCAACAGCGTCTCAAATTTCATCGCTAGCCATCACCATTACACTTAAAAGATAATTATTACTACGTTTAAGAAACGTGCGCGGAGAAAAGTGTCAGTGGCCACATCGCCACCGAGGGGTGGTCACTCACACAAAATATGTCCAGTAATTTTTTAAATTTTTGATTATTTTTTTTCAAAAAAAAAAAATATCTTAGTTTTTTATAAATTTTGATCTTTTACCCCCCTTCTAAATTTTTCTACTTTATTTCGTTTTTTTCCTTATTTTTTCTTAATTTTTCTGATTTTTTTGTATCTCTTTTCTTGATTTTCATTTTTATTTTCTTTGTTTTGAAAATGAGTTTTTGGGGGCCGTACAATTATAATTCGAAGTTTTCCCCCCTCGGTTGCACCGCCACCGCCGCCACGCAGCGCAGCCGATCGCGAATATCACGACCCGCGACCAACATGGCGCGGAGGAATCTCTAACCTCGAGTCGCTGCGCCTCGCGTAGGCCCGCTGATACCCCGGCGCGGCGTGGCGCGGCGTCATCGGGGCTGCCAGCAGGCCAGGCCGGTCAGGCTGCAGGTTCAGAAGATCGTTTTTGTTGTGCCCTCTCACTCACGCCTAGTGGCCGAGACCCAGGCGTTTGACAAGGACGGAGATACGAAAGCGCTCTTCTAAATCTGACGGGTGGCTGCTGCAGGTCGCGCGGGTACGGGGCGCGGGGCGCCGCTGCACCACCGCAACCCGCATGCAGATCCCTATCTCGTTATATTTTGATTGTAACCAAATCAGGTTCATTGTGGCCGGAGCCGAACGGGGAGGCTCTGCGTGGATAAAAAGGTTATGGGCCGCTGCGGCGCGTGCGATCAGAGGCGGCGATACGCGCCCCGCCCCGCCGCACCCCGCCCCACCCCGCCCCGCCCCGCCGTACTGACCAGACTAGGTGGGGCGGGGCGGGCGCGCAGCAGCGTCAGCGTCCCCGCGCCGACAGCAGAGCGAGGCTCCGTCACACGGTCCAGGAGCATACACAGGATTACTCCTAACGATGAGATAATGGTATTGATATATTTTACAGCTCGGGACTGCTCGGCAGAATTGAATTAAAAGTGCCGTACCGTAAAATGGTGTGATTTTACAGTACGTCACCGTTTATTCTGCCGTTTAGTGCGACTTTACGCAATAAGGTACTGGACGGCGTGGAATAGCGGTATGAAACTGTAAATTTACAATACTAGTGACGGTAAGATAACGGTTTTAAATTGTCAAACAATTAACGGTGCAATACCGATGCAAAACCAAACGGTCGTCAACTCCGATATTCCTCCGTACACGAGATATCACCTCAAATATTACATGGATATTACCCATATTACAGGTAATATTACGTTGATATTACCCATTTTCCCAGGATTATGACGTCAGTGCTGTAAAATTGGTGTAATATTACCAATCATACCTGTAATATTCCATATTCCTCCCGTACACGGTGAAGCGTACTTGACGACTCATTGTGCAAGACCGTTGTGGTTTCTTTTTACAGTGTACTCCTACTGCTGGCGCCGCTGTACCTTTCCCTACTGCTGCTCCTCTCCTGGTCCTGATTCTCCAGATGCTCCTGCTTTTCCCGCTGCTGCTGCTCCTGCTGCCGTTTATCGCACCCGGTGATGGCATTGGACCCTCCACCAGCCTTACCCCGCCTCGCCTCGCCCGGCTGCCCTCCCCCCCCCTTCCCTTTCTCCCCCCGCTCCCGCCGCAGCACTGCGCTGTTCCCGTCGTCGGGGCTCGCCGACGTTCGACAGCAAGAAGACGTCATACGCGGGGCCACGCCGCTCGCCGCCGCGCAGGGCAGAGGCGCCTGCACTGCACCGCAATCTGATCCTCTTATTTCTCTTGCATCGATACGCGAGCCGATCAGTTATCCCCGCTCAGCCTCTCGGGCCCGCACCACCGCGCTCGCGTCCCGATAACGTGCGGCAGAGGCGCCTGGCGCTGCTACGCTCGTGACAGTGTGTCTGAGAGATGAGAGCACCATTCACAGTACTCTCTCTCTCTCTCTCTCTCTCTCTCTCTCTCTCTCTCTCTCTCTCTCTCTCTCTCTCTCTCTCTCTCTCTCTCTCCCTCTCTCTCTCTCTCTCACCTCACACTTCTTGCCCCCCTCCCCCCCCCCTCTGCTGTTGGTGCAGAAGCGCTCCTTCACCCGCATATAGTCCACTAAAATGAACAGGGATACGTGAAGCATGGCCGTCCGTTTCTCCTCCATCTCCCCTCCTCGCACAGTTCTCGCTTCTCAGTGCTGTGCACCCATACGCCTTCCTTCCTCTCGTATTTGCTCCTCGCTCTGCTCCCCCCCCCCTCCTCCACCCCCTTCCTCTTCTCATTACCGTACCCATTACGATAAGCTCCTCGGCGCGCGCGACACGCCCAGACGATCCTTGGGGAAAGCAATCTTCTCTTTGCTGCATCCCTGAGCAGCGCACAGCCCGCACAGCCGTGGCACAGCCCAGGCGGCGAGATGAGGTAGCAGGTGCTCGTCGGGGCGCGGCAGCGCGCCGCAGCAGCTCCTGAGCCAGCAGCAGTTCCTCGTCCTCGTCACGGGCGGCTCGGGGCGAGCGCGTGCCGCGGCGTGCCGCTGCAAGGTTGAAAAGACGAGACATCTGTCATAGCATATCTCTCGCTCGCACCGGCCGGGCCGGGCCGGGCCGCTTAGGTCAGGACCGTGGCGGAACGCCGCGCCAGGTAGGCAGGCCCGCACGACACCCGCGTCCGACGGGGCGGCATACCCCGCAGGCTGAAGGAGTGCGGTGAGCGGTGCGCGCTTCTCTCTCTATCCTCTTACCCCGTCCTCTTTTTTTCCTTGTCACTCCTCCTTCCTCCAACCACTCACGTCCGATGCCCGAAGCCACCCCCCTCTTCTTTTGTTCGGGGGGAGGGGGGAATGCGTTATGCCAATAGCTTGCGCAAAAAAAAATTTGCGAAATGCGCCACGTACAGGAAGTGTGAAATCTTTAAGAGGCGACCTGTGACTCAGGTTCTAGGGGTTTTATACCGGCCTTTCGCTCAGTCGACAATAGAGGCGAGGAGTCCTCAACCCCCACGTGCAGTGCGTGTGCCTCTCTCTCTCTCTCTCTCTCTCTCTCTCTCTCTCTCTCTCTCTCTCTCTCTCTCTCTCTCATGCTTTATTTGGCCGCTTCTCGTGGGCGCAATAAGAGGTGGGATGGGAGGGCACCCCCGCTTCTCTTCCAGCTCCCGATCGTCTGTGCCATGTACCCAGCTAAAGGTCACCTCAGCACGGCCCAGCAGTGCGCGGGCGTGCTCTTCGGCCCGGGCCAGCCGCGCACCGCGCACCCACAGACCGTGCCCAGGTTAAGCTCGGGGCGGCTCTACTCGGCCTGCGCCTGGGCCTGCGCCTGGGCCAGCCGCGCACCGCGCACCCACAGACCGTGCCCAGGTTAAGCTCGGGGCGGCTCTACTCGGCCTGCGCCTGGGCCTGCGCCTGGGCCAGCCGCGCACCGCGCACCCACAGACCGTGCCCAGGTTAAGCTCGGGGCGGCTCTACTCGGCCTGCGCCTGGGCCTGCGCCTGGGCCAGCCGCGCACCGCGCACCCACAGACCGTGCCCAGGTTAAGCTCGGGGCGGCTCTACTCGGCCTGCGCCTGGGCCTGCGCCTGGGCCAGCCGCGCACCGCGCACCCACAGACCGTGCCCAGGTTAAGCTCGGGGCGGCTCTACTCGGCCTGCGCCTGGGCCTGCGCCTGGGCCAGCCGCGCACCGCGCACCCACAGACCGTGCCCAGGTTAAGCTCGGGGCGGCTCTACTCGGCCTGCGCCTGGGCCTGCGCCTGGGCCAGCCGCGCACCGCGCACCCACAGACCGTGCCCAGGTTAAGCTCGGGGCGGCTCTACTCGGCCTGCGCCTGGGCCTGCGCCTGGGCCAGCCGCGCACCGCGCACCCACAGACCGTGCCCAGGTTAAGCTCGGGGCGGCTCTACTCGGCCTGCGCCTGGGCCTGCGCCTGGGCCTGCGCCTGGGCCTGCGCCTGGGCCTGCGCCTGGGCCTGCGCCTGGGCCTGCGCCTGGGCCTGCGCCTGGGCCTGCGCCTGGGCCTGCGCCTGGGCCTGCGCCTGGGCCTGCGCCTGGGCCTGCGCCTGGGCCTGCGCCTGGGCCTGCGCCTGGGCCTGCGCCTGGGCCTGCGCCTGGGCCTGCGCCTGGGCCTGCGCCTGGGCCTGCGCCTGGGCCTGGGCCTGCGCCTGGGCAGGGACCAGGGTGACTGGACTCAAGGCCCGAGACACCTCGGCGCCTGGACGTTTTGCAGCCCAGCGCGATGAAGAGGGTGGGTAACAGCAAAGCAGAGGTAACCACGGGGTGGAAAGTATGCGACTCTGTCAAAAAAATTATTTTAAAAGATAAAATTAAATAAATAAAAAAAAACTCTGCTTATTTCAAAAATAATCCATGAAACAAAACATAAATGCCACTTACTCTCTCTTTTCCAAATATTTCCCGTCCACCCCACATACGCCCACGATCGCACCGCGCCCGCAGTGAGTCCTGTGCGTAATTCCTGAGCGCTTCCACTCTCCATCAGTTGGATCGGCCGGTGCTGTCGTACTCGGCACAGAGTTCTTTTTTTTTCTTTATCGAATATCCGACAGCGGTGCACCTTAGCAGATTGTCATGTGCACCGAGTATACTTTTTTCTCGCCAAAAGCCGACCGCGCTGCACCTCGTCTCTCGACCAAGGCTCAAAAGTAGGACCATTCCAAAAACTCAGTTGGCACATAAATGTGCCATGTATCTATAATATTCAAGAAGAGGCCCACCAGTCACCCGTCGCGTCCCACCTGCCGCAGGACGGGGCGGGACGAGTAGCCCGGGCGCTGCCAGCGCGGTGTCCTAATGAGAAGGTGCCCACGTGACCTGCGCAGGTGGGCGCCATCCATCCCCGGACCGGACCGGGGCCACGAGCCCGGAGCTCCGGGCTGAGCGGGGCTGGACGCGGTATATATGCAGATTTGGTCCAATCAGGCCGCGCGGCGCTGTGCAGTCCAGGCGGGCAGCAGCGCAGCGCATGGCCGCAGCCCGGCCCGGGCCCGGGCCCGGGACACCCGCCGCCCCGCCGCACGAATACCAAATCGCCTTCCGTGTCTCGGCTCGGCTCGGCTCGCGGCTGGGCTCGGCTCGGCTCGGCTCGCGAGCGTGAGTTTTGAAATACGCGCGGCTCCAGGTCGGCCGTGCCGCAGCGACCCGCCGCACGACGGTAGTGCCGATGGTGCTTTATGCGTTTGCTTGTGCGGGAGGAGAGGAGAAGGACGAGAAACAGGCAGAGAGGTGAACGGCACCGCGAGTTTGTAACAGAAAAACAGTCTTTATTTCCAGTAACACGAACAGATCCGCCCGGACGGGGAGGCTCATAACATCATAATACAAATATACGCAATAATTTATCAGGGGTGGCTGGACGGCGTCCACTTGGAGGAGTGGTCGCTCGAGCTGTAGTACTCGCTGCTGCCGCCCAGGCTGGCGCCCAGGCTGGCGCCCAGGCTGGCGCCCAGGCCGCTGCTCAGGCCGCCGCCCGACGAGAGCTCCGCGCCGAGGCCGGCGCCCGCCCAGGCGCCGTGGCCGCCCGAGGACGCGACCACCTTGGGGTGGGACGCCTCGCCCTCGTACTGCACGTTGGCGTTGTAGCCGTTCTTCCAGTCCGCGGTGTAGGTGACCACCTGCGGGCAGCGGGGCAGACAGCCGACTGATTCAGAGGATCGCTCCCATCTCTCCGTCCTAGTTGCACCTACAGGGGTGCCCTATGCTGGTCGTGGTAGCGCTCAACGAGTGCGACGAGGATAGAGGTATGAAAGCGATCTTCTGAATCGCTCGGCAGGGGAATTGAGGCGCGGGTCAGGGTCAGGGGGCGTCCCGCCGGAGAGGCGCGGGGCGGGGCGCCGGCGGCCATCCCCTCCCCCCATTACCCCCACTCCTCCCGCACCGCCGCACGATGGGTTGCCGATCTCGCGGGCGCCGCGCGTTGCAGTATGGACTCACCTGCGTCCGGCCGTCGGGGAGCTGCACGCGGTAGTGCCCGGTCACGGTGTGGCCGTCGCTGGCCTCCTGCTGGTTGAAGTCCAGGCCCTGGTGCGCGTCCTTCACGCCGTACCCGAACTTGTACGGCTTGGGCTGATGGGAGGGAGAAAAGATCATGGCGTGAAACATTAAGTATTCTATTACTTTCTTATGTTTTTCGGAGTGCGCTGAGCATGCCGAATTAAAACAGGAAAAAATTCAGATATTGGGTGAAAGATCAAAATTTATCAGGAAAGTGACAGTAATATCCCTTGAAAAATCAAAAGGAAAATTAAAAATAAAATTACTTAAAATAAAAAGTGGAAAAAAAAAATACTGGAAACATTTGGTATCAGTTATCCCCCTCTCGAGCAGTGCTGAATACGTTACTGCTCTCTCCTGATCGCTCCTCAAATGTAAAGATAACTCGGTTCGTGAAGTCTCGCTGCGCTACCCCCGGCCAAGCAACGACTATTTGCGCTGCCGTGCGCCGCCCCGCGATGCCCCGTCCAACCACTGCCTAGGCGCGCTCCCCGGTGCGTGACGAGTGCGTTCATCGTACGCAGTCGCACTTGTACGCGCAAGTAGTTGCGTAAGTGAAGATGATATCGTGCCGATTACAGAACGAGAGCGGAAAAAAAAAAAACTTTTCTCCTAATGCCCATTTCCCGGAAGCGCGCACGTGCACCGAGCAAAGACCGTGTGCGAGTACGATTCTTGGTAAACAGGGGAGAGCAGCAATGCCGTCGTCTGTTTGGTCAAATAGAATCACGCGCCATCAGTAATGTAATACTCCAGATGCAAGCGAGGGATCGGAAGTAGTGGTGCGAATAACGCGGAAGGAAAGCGAGGTGGAGACGTCCAGGAAGGGCAGGGCAGGGCCGTGCGTCTGGGGACACTGGATGAACGCGTGCGTGCTCCGCGTTATTAGCAGGCAAATTGTAGCGCCTCGCCTCGCCTCGGTCCGGCGGGGAGAAAGCCAAGTGCGGAGCAGGGGCGGGGCGGGGCGGGGCGGGGCGGGGCGGCTAGCGACAAAGCGTCGCGCGCGGGAATGGAGACATCAGCTCCCGTGCGCACGGGAAGTGGGGCGGAGGCGGAGCGCAGGTCCCAAACCGGGCTCTTTATTACATTGTTTCTCACGAGGCTGGAGCTAGTGCGAGCGGGTTACGGTGAACGGCGCAGTTTTCTTCACTTTTCTCTCTACAATTAAAAGCTGACATAAAACTTGGTCGTCACTTCTTTCCGTGTCCTGGACGAGTTTATATCATCAGCACGGCGGACCGCGCCTGCAGGAGGAGGCGGGCGCGGTAAAGGGGCAGGAGGGAGGGAGGGTGTGTGCGAGAGAAAGAAAGAGATTGAGTGGAGCGGGGAGCGGGGTGGGTAATGGCACCTGGCACACGCTCCGCATGTGCGCGCGGGGCGACCAGGCGCGGCTGTGGCGGAGCGGTGGTGGACGGGAAAAGTCCGAGTAATCTGGTTTGCTCCGCTCAGCTCCGCACCGTATGGCCGGGGGCGCCGGTGTAGCTAGCTAGCTCTCATCTCCCGTGTCCATTACATCTGGGCAGCGCTAGGGGAATCGAGTGGTCATGGCGGTATAACTTCCGGATCTTTTCGACGGGCTCTTTTGTAAGAGATAGTGCACTAATGCAGTACTTTACAACAGTACTCTGCACTGCTGCGGTGCAGTTTGACTGAGGTTTTACAGTAAAACTAGGTAAAATTAAACAACTTTATTGGCTTTGCCCTTTTAATTTTGTATCAAATGATTGATTAAAATAAATATGATTCACCCACACAACTGGTTCGCCAATCTTTGCTTGCAAAAACACTACTTTGAGATTCGGTACCGGAATGCTGGCCACCTTCTGAGAGAGACCATTTTCACGCCTCGCTGCGGTCCGTAGGGGGAATGATAGACCATGTCGGTAAACCGAAAAGAACGAAGAACAGAAAGAAGAAGCAAAGCGTAGTATGGCAAATATATCATATGCCGTCTCATTCAGTACAGCAGTTTTAGAGAAAAAACATGCTGCAGCGCTTTTGACAG
The DNA here is from genome assembly GCA_029379305.1 of Frankliniella fusca. NCBI lineage: Eukaryota > Metazoa > Arthropoda > Insecta > Thysanoptera > Thripidae > Frankliniella > Frankliniella fusca. The sequence continues at coordinate 2,425,978 of JAHWGI010000979.1, forward strand.
GAAAATTAACACTTTATACGTTGAGTCATTTTTTAACATTAATCGTCTGAATACGACGGTGAAACTGACGGCGCATTGTACAGTTCTCACACCCGTCTTTGCTTCCTCTTTCTGTTCTTCATTTTTTTCGGTTTACCGATATGGTCTGTTGGCTTCTTACTTTGATAGCGATTCAGAAAATTTTGTGGTCGAAGCCAACAAACGCTTCAAAAATGTATATCCCTTGATGATTGATGTTTGGGGTATCATGTACCGCTAAGATCATTAGAAGGAACTTTTACGATGCGAGGCGGGGCGGAGCGCACTATTACCACCTTACATAGAATTTCACTCGAAACCACAGTGCACCCTGCAGCACTGTAACTTCCGGTGAATTTTCGCCGTAGGCGACGGTGAACATCACTGTAAGCTATGGTGATGCGCTCTGATTCACCCGAGCTTGCAGCTGTGACATTCACCGTAGCCTATACGGTGAAAATGCACCGTAAAGTTACATTGCTGCAAGGTGCGCAGAGGCTTACGGTGAAATTCTGCGGAAGGCTGTGACAGTGCGGGCCGCGGACAGCACTCTACTCACCTCCTCGTGGTGCTCCTCGTGGTGCTCCAGGTGGTGTTCTCCCTCCAGGGGCAGGCTGTGGTGAGACCCCAGGTGCAGCACCGACTCGGCCGTCTTCAGGGACCTCTTGGACACCGTGCTAGCCACGCCGGCGGCGACGGAGGCCGCCAGCCCCAGGGTGAGCACGCTTAGGGAAGTCCACATCTAAATGCCGGTGAAGTGGACGCACAAAAAGATGAAAAAAAAGAAAGAAATATATTTGCCTGGTCAGATGCGAAATTGTTTTGAATACACCCGTGTGAATGAGATGGGTATATCTCCGCCTTTTGCCTATGAGGCAGAGGCAGGAGGGAATACCCGTCTGCTTTACATTACACCAGTTTTTTCACGAGAACTTTGCCTACTTTTCTGGAAGCACTGGTCTGATGCGCGGATGGATCTCACAAGTAATACTTGTTTTTCTGCCAAGAATTTAATTGTGCTTGGACCAAGCACAAAAAACTTGATGCAAACATTACAATGCTCAGGCCCTGCGTTTAAGCTTAAACTTAGATCACGCATCATACGCTGGATTCAGATAATGCTCACATAAACACAACTCGCTTTGGTGTATCGTTAGTTCACGCACTACAATATAATTCCATCGGGAGTGCTTGGTGTGGAGAAGATGGGCCGATGCGCGCGGCCTAGCCCTGCCCGTTCCGCAGCCCTTGGTCCTTACCTTGCTCTACGGGTATCCACTACTCGTCCTTGGCAGCGCTCCTTGGCAATGGTGATGATTCCTGTCTGCCCAAGGCTTTTGTACGTGTGGGCGCCGCAGCCACCCCGCCCCGGGTGGGGTGTGGTCGGTGTGGTGGGGTGCGGCCGCCCCGCCTCGCCCCGCCTCGCCCCGCCTCGCCTCGCCCCGCCCCACCCCGCCGCGGTCTGCTCGATTTGCTTGGCTGCGGAAGATGACCGACCGGATAGGCTTCCCCACCCCACCCCCACTTCAGAGTTACGTTCACCCCACCCCACCCCACCCCGCCTCATGCTTCTCACTCGCGGCATCAGCCGTGGCTAAGGCTGAGAAGGGCGGGGCGGACCCTGACCAGGACGACCAGGGTCAGGGGGAATAGGATGTCCGTCGCTACACTTTTCCAGTCTTGTAACATTATCCTGCTTCCCTGCTCGGCAACTTTAAGGTAAGGCTTGGGTGAAAAATTTGCGATTTTGGCCAAAAAAATCAAAAATGAGTTTTTGGTGGAAAAGTGTTCTTTGGACCCTTAAGAATCACCACACGAACAGGTATTCTCCCCGGAGCAAAAGCAGCGACGTGAGAGCGATTTTTTGAAACCCTTGCATAAGCAATTTCTACGTTTTACCCGATTTGAATTAATGGGAAATAAAACTTTAAAGCTGTTTTTCTCAAAACTACTTTTTTCTATCTTTCAAGGACTTCTTGCGCAACAGTTTTCAACGTATTGAGCTACAAAAATTCATAGCAGTTCCTTGGGGTGTTAGCAACAATGAAATAGAGAGCTTTTTCCTCATTTCAATCTGGTTTCCGAGAAAAAATTAAGAATAATCTAAAAAATGGCAAAAAATGCAGTTTTAAAATTTAATATTTTTAAAAAATTCAAAAATAAATTTTACATAGAAATTAAGGAAAAGCTCTCTATATTGTTGTTATTGATGATACAAAGAACACATTTTTTAGGGGATGAAAATTTTAGACACAAAATTGTTGCGCAAGAAGTCTGTCAAAAACACATCGATTTTAAAAATAAAATGCCTATATCTTTTGAACCGCTTGACCCACAGTTGGGGGACTTTGGGGAACAATGTTTCTAAACAATACCTGCATTTGGCCAAGAGTTAATATTTTAGGGATTTTTTGTTTAAAAAATTGCCAATTCACCCAAGCCTCACCTTAAAACGGGCGTCAGTCTGGGAGACCGCTGCAAAAGTGAGAGTGTGCACCAGGCCAAGAATTTTCACACCATTTCAGAGCTATTACATTGGGTTGTCGCACACGCAACGCCAGGTATACAACGACATATTTCGTATCTTTTCTTGCTTACAATAGGCTTTTTTTTGCCCTTTTATAACGGGTGTTACAGAAAAGACGCAGGTACTAGTGGGTTTGCCTTTTCGATTTGGTCGTATGGCCCCATAAGCCCCTTGGCTTGCGTCCTAAACACCCAGGACGTTCTTGTCAACGCTCTTTTAAAGTTCTCGTTGTTTGTTTGGCATCTGGGATCGGAAAATCCAAAGTTTACCGCGACATGAAAAACTAGGGAACGATTTGACCCGATAATGACGTCTTGGTGTCGAACTCTAAAAAGGTCGACCCACAACTAAACATCAATAATTGCCGTTCTCTTTCTCCACACTTCGAAAACGTTTAGTTAAACTGCACATCTTTGCACTTACTCGAGGTGTTCTATTGATTCCATAGAACTGAACTGGCGCGTGTGTCAAAGCGCGCAAAAATGCAACAATTGTCAAGTGTCTACTAATTAAACATAATGTAATGTCTATACTTAAACTCGACACACATCAGCGTGCATAATTGCACATTTGTTTAACCAGTTTAATTTTCGGACGTTTGGCTCTATTTTTTAGTTGCCTGCGTAAGAAACAATAACCCTGTGGATTCGCGTTCAAAAATCCCCGCCTCGCGACTCTCACACCAGGAATGCGTTTGGAATGTTTCCTCGTCATGCGTTCGCTGCCACTGAACTTCATTGCTTTCCGCATGGTGCGTGTGCGATAGCATTAGTGTTGACGTCTGTTCCCTCATTACCTTTGGTTTTCCTCCTTTTCATGTTGTAGTCTCGTCATATTTCAATAAATGATGTCAAAATTTAAAATCGTGCTGAAAAAAGGTGGCAAACAAATTTGAATCTGACCCAGCAATCCGTCAGTATTGCCAAAAAGTTAGGCAAAAAGTAACCCAAACACAGCGGAGTGAAGCGGGCTGCATCTGCGCCTGCCTACTAGGCAACACCTTCGCACAAGAGCGTTTACGTTGCCTAGTTGGCAGGCGCAGATGCAGCCCGCTTTACTCCGCTGTGTTGAGGCTACTTTTTGCCTACTTTTCTGGCAACACTGCAATCCGTTGACCAAACCCCGCACGAGTAAAATAGTGGCTTGGCTTCCGAGGAGGCTCGCAGAGTGAGTAACCCTATCTACCCGCGTTTCTCGGCTAATCCTCATTTTTTACGAAGTCCCGGAAGACCACTTGTTCTCGCAAAACGACGATGCACTCCTGGCGGCACCGGCACGGGCGGGGCTTAGGTCTGAGCCTGGGGGGCTGCCGTCGGACTCCGAGAGTCGGTTTCGTCCACGTTCTGTCTCACTCATGGGGCGAAGCCATAAGGAGCGAGAGAGAGGACCGCTTTCCGGAATCAGACGGCCGGGCCGGGCCGGGCCGGACCATGTGCGCGGCAATGCATGGACGGCACGGACAGAGCGCAGAGCAGCCAGCGCGCCGGGCCCCGGGCCCCGGGCCGGCCCGGGCCACAGGGTTCCGCTGGCCGCCCCCGCAAATAGGGGAGGGGTTTCACTCCGTTTCGTCACTCGTTACTCTACTTCCGCCGGAGGATGTGTATGGGTGGATGATGCGGCGCACGGCACGGGCTGGAGCCCAACGGCCCACTCGTAATTAGAGTCATATTGGGAGCAGCCCAGGCTGCCCAGGCCCGCGCGCGTGCTGATGTTGAAGGGGCTGTAGCCAGAGTTGCCATAAAAATGGGCAAAACATCCCACGAATACACCTGTGTGAGGCTGACGGGTATCTCCACCTGCCTACTGACGCAAAATGTAGTTTCATGTGCGGAGTGTTTGCTCAGTCGACAGGCGGAGATACCCGTGCGTCTGCCTCACACAGGTGTATTCGTAAGATTTTTTTGCCACTTTATCTGGCAACGCTGCACCGCGATGGTTTGGGTGGCTACGCCATTGATAACGTGCCGAGGGGTAAATAACTCCGAATTTTAATGTACACCACTAATTCAAAATTCACACTAATTCAAACTAATTCACGCGAATTCAGAACTAATTCACGCGAATTCAAAACGAATTCAAAACAAATTCAAAACAAATTCAAGCGAATTTAAGGAATGACCTCAGAAAATACACGCACATCTGATCCAAATTATTCTCTCAATTACATGATGAAATAGGATTTTTAGTCCTCCTGGCTGGAGGCTGCAGGATACGGCAAATACGACTCGAACCCGTCGCACTGTACAGTCATCGTGGCGTCGTGGCTCAGTTGGTAGAGCGCGCAACACCGAACCGAGTGGTACGAAGTTCGACTCCCACTCGGGAAAGTGTTTTTCGCGCTTGACATTCCCTTTGGCCGCAGCTGGATGGCAGGTCAAATAGAAGTTAAACACGTCTCACCGCCGTTGGCTCGGTGGCTCTGGGCGTTGGGTCGCTTCCTGTTCTGGCTACGTGTCGGCACTCGGGGTTGTGGGTTCGAATCCCGCGTACCCCTCTGAGGTAAGGCCTCTGAAACTGGGATCAGGAAGTCTAACGCTCTTGACACCGCTCGTACCTCTAGGGGTAGGCCAATGGTGGTACGGGGATCAAATCTGTCGAATTGCGCGATAGGATCGCAGTCAGCAAAGCGCCGGTTCCCATGGAACACCGAAGCAGTTGGCTGCCACAGGGGGTAAAAGCCCTGTGCCTGGCGGGAACCGCAACCTCCTTCGGGAGGTTTACTGCCGCAAAAATTTTCCATGTTTTCACGCCACCCTTTCAATTGCAGGGCAAAATTTGTTTCTGAAAAGTTTAAAAAAATTATTGAAATAATTGTGATTATTTTGCGCAGTTGCAAGTTAATTTCCAATAATTTGGAATAAATAGAAATCATTCACAATAATTTACTAAAAATCCTATTTCATCATGTAATTGAGAGAATAATTTGGATCAGATGTGCGTGTATTTTCTGGGGCATCCCCGAATTTAAAACGAATGCAAGTAAATTCACAAAAAGATCACAATAATTTCAAAAAAAAAAAATAAAAAAACTTTGCAATAAATTCAAAAAATTTAAAGCTAATTCAAAACGAATTCAATTCAATTTAGACAAATTCAATTCAAATTCACGCAATTTGTACACCGAATTCAGAGTTGTTTACCCCTCGTAACGTGCCAAACGTTTGCACAGAACTGCCCGCAGGGGCGGATCTAGCCCACTGGTGGGGCAAAGCCGTACTTTTTGCCTACATTCAGGCGGGTTGTAGCTCATGTTGCCTACCCATCAGGCGGATTGTTAAGAACTTATGGGGGGGAGGAGGGGGGGGGGGGCAAAATGGGGCACTCATGGGACACGGCCATAAGGAGCTAGAGAGAGGACACTAGTAAACGCTGTTCGGAATCAGCTCGCTGGACCGGACCATGGCGCGGGTGCCGGCCCGCGGCGCCGTGTTATTGCGTGCCGTGCGGTACACAGTCGCTGTGCTGTGTGAAATTCCTGTCGGCTTTCACGCCGAGCCGAAATCCTTTTTGTTGTTGGCTTAAGCCTCCTCGCGCGTGCCCGTGCCCAGGATCGGCTCGGCTCGGCTCTGCAGCGAAAGCGGAAGAGACGAGACGAGCAGCGAGGAGAGGAGAGGAGGCCCAGCAGCAGGCCCAGCTGCCGGCCCTAATAGTGGCCGCGGTACACGTTACATACTGAAAGAATCGCGCATTTTGTGAAAGAAGCACCAAAATTTGCAGAGACGTTCTTAAAGGTATAAGGAACAATTCTGTCCGAAGGCCTTTTGAGATTTTCGAACCGTTCAGCCTGTACCGTTCAATTCGTTCAACTTGAACACAATGGCATAAGTAGCAGTAACGCAGACCGTAATTAAGCAAACGAGAGGCGTGGAGTATGTAAACTACCTAATTTGATGGTGCCCAACACGATGAAAAGGTCGGTTGGGCGATTTGAACACTTTTGAACACTTCTTTGAACGTTTTTGTACATTTTCGAACGCTGTCATGCCTCGCGGCAGAAACCCCGTAATTTTGACCGTTTTAGCAGGGTTTTTTTACATCCTGAAATTTCTGACAGGCTAGAGGGTTGTATTGGACCATCTCCCTAGCGTGTACAATTCCGTTCCGAACACTGACTTGAACACTGAGTTGAACAAAATAAATTGTTTTCAAAGCTAGGTGTCAGACACGTTGATTCCATGTGAAACGGGTACGCTAGTGACGAATCTGGACACAGAAACAAGGTTTCTACACTCTGGAACACTTTCCGCTACGTTCCGAACACTGACTGGAACACTAAGTTGAACAAAATTATTTGTTTTCGAAGCTAGGTATCAGATACGTCGATTCCGTGTGAAAGGAGCCCGCTAGTAACGAATCTGGACACAGAAACAAGGTTTCTCCACTCTGGAACACTTACCGCTCCGTTCCGAACACTGACTGGAACACTGAGTTGAACAAAATTATTTGTTTTCGAAGCTAGGTATCAGATACGTCGATTCCGTGTGAAAGGAGCCCGCTAGTAACGAATCTGGACACAGAAACAAGGTTTCTCCACTCTGGAACACTTACCGCTCCGTTCCGAACTCTGACTGGAACACTGAGTTGAACAAAATATACTGCTTAAAAACCCAGATATTAGACACGTCGATTCCGCGAGAAAGGGGTCCACCAATGACGAATTGGGACACAAAAACGATGTTTGTCTACTCGAGAACTCTTACCGAACTGTTATGGACACTAGTTGGATCAATGATATTTTTCTTTAAATCTTAAACCTTATATAGTTTTTTTTTAAATTTAAAAGGGTATATGGAGCTTTCTGAATTGTACAATATCCTGTAAAATGTTCCAAGTAAGTGTTCCTGTAAAATGTTCCAGCCTAGATCAGTGTGAATCCGTTCTCGTCCAGCTGAGGGTCATCAATGGCTTGATCTTGTGCATCTCTGCGGAAATAAGAGTCACGCGTCTATCAGTTATACGTTCTATAAATGTAGAATTTATATGGTCAATGTTTGTCTTACGTGACTGGTGGCTCGGCGCAGTTCCCTTTGCATCGGCAATCAATTTTGCAGACAGTGCCCGTCATCTTACAGGGGCACCTCGATGCTGCGCACTGTTTTTTACAGTGACATTTTTGTTTTAGTTGACACTTCTCCCACACATCTGGCAGTGTGGTCCAAAGCGGCTCCATTTTATCGCCAACCCTCTTTCATCCCCATTTTGTTGGGTCATCAGGGGAGCCCTGGGGTAAATGAGCTTGACCCCAAACCTGGTATGCTGCACGAAGAGAGTGCTGTCGAAGAGCTTCTTTGCTTGCTGGTGTCATATTTAGGGTTTTCACACCGTCGTAAAGGTCTCGTCGGAAAGAGTTAATATCTGATTCTTTGGTTTTCGCATCATAAAGGCGGATTGGGAACTGCGCCGAGCCACCAGTCACGTAAGACAAACATTGACCATATAAATTCTACATTTATAGAACGTATAACTGATAGACGCGTGACTCTTATTTCCGCAGAGATGCACAAGATCAAGCCATTGATGACCCTCAGCTGGACGAGAACGGATTCACACTGATCTAGGCTGGAACATTTTACAGGAACACTTACTTGGAACATTTTACAGGATATTGTACAATTCAGAAAGCTCCATATACCCTTTTAAATTACTATGTAAGGTTTAAGATTTAAAGAAAAATATCATTGATCCAACTAGTGTCCATAACAGTTCGGTAAGAGTTCTCGAGTAGACAAACATCGTTTTTGTGTCCCAATTCGTCATTGGTGGACCCCTTTCTCGCGGAATCGACGTGTCTAATATCTGGGTTTTTAAGCAGTATATTTTGTTCAACTCAGTGTTCCAGTCAGAGTTCGGAACGGAGCGGTAAGTGTTCCAGAGTTGGGGAACCTTGTTTCTGTGTCCAGATTCGTTACTAGCAGGCTCCTTTCACACGGAATCGACGTATCTGATACCTAGCTTCGAAAACAAATAATTTTGTTCAACTCAGTGTTCCAGTCAGTGTTCGGAACGTAGCGGAAAGTGTTCCAGAGTGTAGAAACCTTGTTTATGTGTCTAGATTCGTCACTAGCGTACCCGTTTCACATGGAATCAACGTGTCTGATACCTAGCTTCGAAAACAATTTATTTTGTTCAACTCAGTGTTCAAGTCAGTGTTCGGAACGGAATTGTACACGCTAGGGAGATGGTCCTATACAACCCTCTAGCCTGTCAGAATTTCAGGATGTAAAAAAAACCTGCTTAAACGGTCAAAATTACGGGGTTTCTGCCGCGAGGCATGACAGCGTTCGAAAATGTACAAAAACGTTCAAAGAAGTGTTCAAAAGTGTTCAAATCGCCCAACCGACCTTTTCATCGTGTTGGGCACCATCAAATTAGGTAGTTTACATACTCCACGCCTCTCGTTAGCTTAATTAGGGTCTGCGTTACTGCTACTTATGCCATTGTGTTCAAGTTGTACGAATTGAACGGTACGGGCTGAACGGTTCGAAAATCTCAAAAGGCCTTCGGACAGAATTGTTCCTTATACCCTTAAGAACGTCTCTGCAAATTTTGGTGCTTCTTTCACAAAATGCGCGATTTTTTCACGTACCTCGGCCACTATAAAGGGGTGGGGTGGGCTCCGCCAGCTTCGCACTCACTCTCCGCTCGGCTGGCCAGCCGACTAATTCAGAAGATCGCTCTCATCCCTCCGTCCTTGTTGCACCAACAGCGGTGCCCAACGCTGGCCATGGTAGTGCTCCATGAGTGCGACGAGGACAGAGGTATGAAAGCGATCTTCGGAATCGCTCGGCAGCCCCAGCGCGCGAGGCGAGGGGCATAGATGCGGTGCAATGCTGGGCTGGGCTGCGCTGGGCTGGGCAGTTCGGCCTGCACTTCATCTCTCACCGCTCCGCACCGCCCGGCACTACAACTACACGGCGCGGGCGCAGACTTCTTTAATTGGTCTGCGACTTGCTCATGCACCGCCGCGCCCCTCCTGCCGCATGCAGTAGTATATTCGCTCTGCTGCTCTCGGGGTAGACATGCAAATATTCCCCCCCCCCTAAAATCTGTGTTTATCTTATAATATATATATATCTGTTGAGATGGATTATTCAGAGTTAAGTGTGTTGAAATAACTACAGTTCATAAAATTCGGATGGGTAGGAAGGCAAACTAATCTTATCTCACAATATATATATTTTAGTAAAGAAATGGCTTGGAAGCACAAATTTCAGAAAATTTACAACAAATATTCAACACTAGGATCACACCATAGACTGGTTCGACTCACACATTGTTTACTTTAAGTACCTCGTATGTCACAAAATGGACATTCAGGAAACAGTCTGCGAAGAAACAGGAAGAACATGTTTTTCGTAGAACAGCATGTATGCATTGGAGAGCAGTGCATCACACAGCGCTGCTCTTCTCACGAGCATATCTGAGGTGTAGAACCATCTGAAACAAAGATACACAAAAAAGGTTAACATTTCTGCCAAGTATTTCAAATTGTCACAGTGATTGAGCTTACTTTCATAGGGAAATACAAGGCTAAATTTTTATCCATTATATCTACTTCTAGGAGTCTGGAGACAAAATACACAATGCCTTCTAAACTACCGTGCATAACAGAAGCAAAATTGACAGATACCTTGCACTCTCTCTGCTTTCAGGATGTTGCTCTTTTGACTCCACATTCAACAGCCTGAAAAACAGTCAGCCAGTAACTATTACGTTTGAGAAGTCTCTACAGTTATCTTGCTAACTGCAAAACTTGTATCCGTTAATTACTCTTGTTCAAAAATTAAGATGTGTACTGTAATTCCATTAAGGAAACAAGTAAACTGAATTTATTTTTCTAAGAAAACTGAAAAGTAGGCAGATAGGTGTACAAGAAACTGTCACAAACCCAATGCTACTAGGCTCTTAAATGTAATCTACCAACAAAAGTAAAATTGCCTCTGAATTTCGGTAAGCTCTACAGGGCACAAATCTACTTCTAATAGTGGTAACACTGATGTGTCTAATATTATAGTAATTAAAGGGGAAAATTGCTTGTGAGTTATAAATTGCACAAACTGCAGTTTTTTACTTACCTATGCCTAATGAGCGATTTGACTGGACCCTTGCGATAAGTTATGAAGTGTCCTGAGTTGATATCACCAGTATGCACAACCACAGCTTTCAGTCGGTAGATGTGTTTTGCTCTAAAAAGAATAGATGTTTACATTGAGAAAGGGAGAGTTGGCTTAATGTTGTTTGGACTTACTTTTGCTAAGGTTTAGATATTTACTTTGATGGAGGTGAGATTTCTGCCTTCTTTTGTGATGTTGCCGTGTTAGTATTATTACCATTGGCTTCTGGTTCTCTTAAAACCTTGAAACAAGAGAAAAGAAAAAAAAAACTAGGGTAAAGCACGTAGTCTCAAGTAAAACATCCTAACAAAGACAGTCAAAATACCAAAAACTTACATCATTAAAATTGTTCCCATTTTCTAATGTGCTCATCAATTTCTGAGGACATAAAAGAGTATATCAAATTCAGAAATTACCAAGAAAAGTATGGATTCACAGAATATTGGCAAATTCCACAGCTCACCCGCGCGTTACGTTGCACCTGACTGTGGGTATAATTATCCATGACTAAGAACTCAGGGAAGTCCACAAAGTCTTCTCTTTTCCATGGAGACCCATCAGCATTCCAAGTAGTACGAACTATGTGAAGACATAAACATTTGGGAAGCTGAAAACATATAAGAGAATATTCTTTCATGCTAGTGCGTATACAAACAAAATATCAAATATACGATTAAAAGTAAATTGCACAACATTACCTTTCCAAAATTTAGTGTCTTCATAGCAGTGGTTAGAACAGGTTTCTTCTGAACCTTGCTGCAGTTAGAACATGACACCTCTTTTATTATTTCGGTGCTCACAAAGTTGTCTAATAACATCTGCAAAGTTAAAGGCTGTTTCCTTCCAGGCATTGGAAGAGGTAAGGACAAAGTATCAAATTTATCAAATCTAAGAGCAGACTGCAACAGAAAAAGAAATTAACATAAACATTTGATAAAATCATTTAAATAGCAACTTAAAAAACACCATTTACACAACACAAGCAATTACAAACCTTGAATCCACATTCTGTGCATTTCAGTTGACTAGTTAAGGTACCACGAAAGGGTGAAGGATTTTGTTGGGTCTGAATGGGTAAGTTATCTACTGATGATGACACAGAAGGTGTACCATTCTCTTGCATACGTATTCGCCTTATTGGACGAAATCGAGAAATGTGAGATGAACGGTGCTGATCACCATCACTGTTTCTGAAAAAGTTTGCCAACAATTAGAAAGGAAATTGACACAAATTAAAATCAGTGGCTGTAAATACAGTGCAGTTGGTTAAATTGTCCAGCAATGGATAAGAAGACTTACACGTCACCGTTTTGAAGACTCTTATTGATGATACATGGACCTCTCAGATCATCTCCCTGTCCACTTGGTTGAGGTAAGAGAATATCTGATAAACTACCATTCTGCAAAGCAATAAAAGGAAAAAAATGTAAACGAATAGAATGAAATCCCAAGCAATGACATTTAAACATAATTAGATACCTTAGCTGAAGATGTCATTTCATCTTCTAATGTTTCTAGGATTACATGAATCAGCTCATGAGCGTCCTGTTCTCCAGGAGATATTACCCAGTTGTGCCTGACTAGGGCTGAAATCACTTCAGTAGGGGCGTAAGGATCACAGATCTCAGAATCATGCTCTCCATTTAAAACTGAAAATGTGCATACAAAAAACACTTCAATGCTTCAGTACTGAAACTGACTTATGACTAAATTAACAAAAAAAAAAAAAAAGTTAATGTATAAAGAGAGCAAAACTGTTACCATGGAGCACTGTCCTTAAAGCAGAAACAAGACTTCCATCGCCACTGACTTTATGTTGCATCAGCCAATCTATAACATTTGGACATGATGCTAGTGCCTGAAGAAGTGTATTTAAAAAGCATGTGTGGCCTAGATTCTGCAAACCAACAACGTGCCCTGGAAACAGAACAATAAAGGTAAATAAGGAAAGAACCAATGAGTACTGTAAAGTAATTCATTTATGATATACCTTTTCTTCTTCTAGATCGAAAAGTACTTGGGCCCCAAAGAACGAAGCATCCAACCGCAACTGCCACCCCCACAGCAACAATCAGCAATGTGCGTTCTTGATCCATTAAGATATCTGCAGATGAATTACGCCAAAACAATTATCATTCAAGCAAACCTGTCACTTTCCTGGTTGGGATGTCTAATGAAGAATGTCACTGCAAATGAATATTTCACTGTCATGTTCAATCGCAAAGATTAAAGGGGAAAGAATAAGTGAAATTGAATTTACCCAGGCCAATTATACGAAATGAAAATAATGAAACAACAGGAGCCAACCTCTTCGGCCACCTGCCATTACATCATTAACGACAGCAGTTCCAAGTCTTATACGAACCAGAATTCTTGCGCGAAAGGAATAAACCATACGAAGATTTCTATCATGGCATGCAACAAATTCAAAGCTGAAAACATTTTGTCACACCAAATTCCGCTCTCAGACACACAGCCACCTTATTGTCTCATTGCTATTGTCATTCTCAACCGAAACGTTTTATTCACATATCTATTCGACGTCGAGTTGCCTCAGACGAGGCTAGCCACAGTCGGTGGAGTTGTTGACAGTGGAGAATTCAATAGTGTCAGATGTGTCATCAACTTAGCTTGGTTAATTTTGTTATTTTCTATTTTGATTATCAACCCGAGAGGATGATACAGAAATTAAGGAGAACCTAATGGACTGTTTCATCGTTCTATGTTTTAAGTTTTTGGAGGCAAACCATTTTTTTGCCAGACTTAAAAGGAAAATGTCGGAGAGAAGGTTAGGGTGAATACCGAAAATATCATTAATAATTTGTGTAAAGAGGTAAAACAATGAAATACTGTCACAGTCAACTATAGCATGGCATCCCTGAATTAGAGTCTCTAACCTTTAAAAATGTATTGCTTCTCTGTCTTCATCTATCAAGGGATAAGAATAACCTTCCGTCAATATATTCTAACTAGACACACAATTCAATATGGACATCACCACGTTATTTAAGGCTTGTGTTAAAACGGTGCGCGTTCGAAATAAAGCGCTTGGTATTTCTCCTACCGAGCAGGATAAAAATAGAATTTTAAACTCGAGCCAAACCCGGAAGACTGTGTTTGGAACTAAAGCAAAAGAAATTGTCACACAGGTGTGTTTTTCAGACATGTTAACTCAACAACCAAAATGTCCTAATCAAGTTTAATCTCAATTTCCGAATATTTGTTCTTTTTTTAAAATTTTCAAACAGATTTCAAAGTTACGAGACTTCTTATTGGAGCATCGCAGAGCATACTTAAGTTTGACCAGCTACTTATCTGATGGACCGCAGCTTTCAGATTCTGAAAGAGACAAAATTGATGCTGGAGCTCAAAGAATTATGAAAACCTGCTCAGCTTTAATTCATGACTTTAGAAGGCAAGTTAGCAACTGTGAAGTACCCAACCAAGTAATGGTGAGTTGAAAAATTATTCCTGACAGTTTTTATTTTGACCTCTCTGTTTTCTTTTTTAATCTGCCTTTTGATTTTGTTATTGATTTGTTAAATAGGAACATCAACAATCAGTGGTTGATTTACTAGAAGCATACCTTAAAAGTGTATGTCAGATTTACTCAGAAATGCATATGACTCGAATGAAAAGAATGATGGATTCTCAGAAGATGTCTAGGCTAGAGGGTGACGTAAACACAGTCACTTCTGTTACGGATGGGTCTGATCTTCGGACTAGAAAAATATCAGACATCTCTTTAGGCAGTGGTTCCAAGGAAGACTCATTGTCAGACAAAATGTCAGCTGATGAAAAAGATAGCATTTCTGAAAAAAATCAGAGAAATTCTGACAATGCAGCAGCTTTAGCCGCAGCTCGTTCAGCTGCACTAGCAGATTTAGCTGCTCCCTTTGCCATGGAAGATGACCAGTTGTCAGCAGAGGAACTTCAAATGTTTGAATCAGAAAATTCTCAACTCTATAATGAACTCAATAGTCTGTCAGATGAGGTTATTAATCTTTCAGTAATTATTAGCTTTTAAATGTTTTTTTGAGTGGCTAGCCACTGGTTAAAAGTTTTTTTCCTTTCTGTCATTTAGGTTCGTCAAATTGAACGAAAAGTTGTCAAAATTGCTGAACTGCAAGATGTATTCACTGAAAAAGTTTTGCAACAAGAACGAGATGTAGAACGGATCTCAAGCATGGTTGTTGGGGCAACTGAAAATGTGAGAGATGCAAATACTCAAATTCGACAAGCTATTCAGCGTAATGCAGGTCTACGTGTTTATGTTCTGTTTTTCCTTCTTGTCATGTCATTTTCCTTACTCTTCCTTGACTGGTACAATGACTAGAAGTCAGGCATTTGCTTCAATTTGTTTTGCAGGGAGTAAAATTAGAAACTACAGTTCTATTAAAAATATTTTTATTAATTAACAGTTTTAATAAACCCTTTTGTTACTTTTACACATACCTAGTTTATATAATCAATAGCAGAGGTTCACTCTGAAATTCTTCCAAAGTAAGCCTATCAACTTTTCATTCAATATCACAGACATTTTATTGTGCTATATTGTCAGCACAGGTGGGAAAACTCCTTTCACTTTTTAAAACTTTAAATTTCAAGATTTCTGATAAGTTTAGCAGCGGAATCGCCCATAATGCTTTAGGGAATACACTGTGTCCAAACTGTGTAAAGCCGCTAAAAAGTAGCCGAGCCACTGTAAACAGAAGATTAGTTTGAGAAATCAGGAGAATAACTCTGACGATGTGCTTTGACCAAGAAAGAGAATTATTTGCATACATATGAAGTAACTATTGCAGGGTATGTGTAACTTTCCAAATCATTTTTGTATGGCTCAAGATATATTGAGGTTGCCACATGTAGATATGAAGCTTGGCTCGCATATAGCCCCACGGCTGTCGCATGAAATGCAATCTCCTGGAAGAAACGGTATTTTGATTGAATTTGTTCTTTTGATTTATTTTTCATTATACAGAAAGTGCATACCTAGAAATCCTTTTCTCTGTTATTTGCAGGTTTTACATAAGCATACAGGGTGGCCCACGCACCCCGGCCCATTTTTTTCGCATAGGCAAACCCGCAACAACAAGCTATTACTGGTAGTAGAGAAAAAGTAAAAGTTGCTATTAGTTGCTAAGTTAAAGGAACATGGGGCATATTTTACTTTTTCTCTACTACTAATATTAACATATTTATAGTAAAAATAAAGTTTGTTGTTGTGGGTCTACCTATCCGGAAAAAAATGGGCCGAGGCGCCTGGGTCACCCTGTATTTCCCGCTCACGTAAGGTTGATTTATCTCTACGCATCATGTGTACTCACGAAGAGCGAGGCCCGTAGCAGTGCGACGCTTTTGGCTGACAGCAGAGCCACGGCCAGGAGCAGGCTGCAGCCCAGCGCGCCGCCCGCGCTGGCCAAGAAGAAGGCGGGCATGGCGCTGCCCAGCGTGCCAGACACCCGCAGCGCGTAGCGCCCCACCAGCCAGTTGCACATCCAGGACAGCGCCTGCGAAGAGCACATAGCTCAGTGCTGGAGGGGTCTGCAGACGGCAAGGGGAAGTCCGAGGGGGGGATCACCCATACATATTTGACTTTTTTGACTTTTTTTCCAATCGTTTGCTTTGATTTTTGTTTTGATTTTTCAAGGACAATATCTGTCTCTTTTTGATTAATTTTGATCTTTTACTTCCATTTTTGAATATTTTCCAAATTTATTCCGGTTTTTCGGATTTTTTTTGTAACTTTCTTCTTGTTTTTATTTTTATTTTTTAAATTTGTTTTCAATGATTTTTCGGAGCCGTACAATGATTTGTCGAAGTGATCCCCCCTCGGGGAAGTCCCTCATCGCGTCAGCCCTCGCCTCGGCGGCGTAGTCCTCGTCCCTACCAGCTGTACGAGACGCAGCACCCCGGGCAGGGTGCGGAGGTACTGCAGGTTGAGGCAGCAGCAGCAGCATCCGCAGCAGCAGCACGCCGATAGACAGCTCTGGAGGAGGCTGCCGCCGCCGCCCCCGCCGCCTCCACCGCGCCGGCGCAGGTCGACGTCGGGCCACCGGAAGGCGCTGTCCCTGCGCGCCACGACGTCCCTCCGCCCGCGGTCTCGGCCCCGGCCCCGGCCCCGGTCTCGGTCCCGGCCGCGCTCGTCCCGGTCCCGACCGCCCCACCGCATCACGTTGTCGAAGAAGTCGCGGCCGGCCGACCCCCGCTGCATGCTGAGCCCGCTGAGCCTGACGCTGCGCAGGGAGGCGAGGGACGGCAGGCGCGGCCGCCGCATCCTCACCCGCGGGGGCCGGCGGGGCGGCGGCGGCGGCGGCCCGGCTGCGGAGCAAAGCGGAGCGATAGTAAAGTTGTGACCAGCGGTGAGTTAGAGCAGAGCTCACACCCCTCCTCACACGCTTACGGTGCCGCCAGCAAGATTTGGAATTCCTCCAGAGTGAATCGGGGACCTGAAGAAGAAGAGCGCGACCGCCAGTTCTGTTTCCACCTGAACTCTGATTGGTCAAATTTGATGTCACTTTTGCCGTCAGCCAATGAGCACCCAGGAGGAGGCGAGGAAGCAGAAGCGGCGGGCTATTCGTAAGGTTCCGTTCCTGTTCAGCGGAATATCATATGAGGCGGAAACGCGCCCGCGTGCAGCCCTGCGCTCACTGTACCGGGTGTTTCTTTGAATGCGTAACAGTGTTGCGGGATTGCAAACTCGTCAGCGCTGCAGGGGCCATGGCGCCTTACGGACGAATGGGGTAGGCAGGCAAACTCGAAACACTGTTACGCATTCAAAGAAACAGCCGGGTACTCTGGCCCCGACGTGTTACGACTGTTACGGCTCTGCTAAACCGAGCCTTCACATCCCCGCCACCTTGCGACATCGGGCACATTATGCTAGTATTCCGACTGCGCGGCGCGGGGGAATGGAAAGGGGGTTGTGGTCAGTGCTCTTGCCTCGCGCCGACTAGAGAGACTCGGAGTCTCTCTAGCGCCGACGCGCCGGACCCGTACTCAGGGCGGTTGGCTCCGGACTCCGGTACTGCGTCGAGGGGTGCAGCAGGCTCGGCACACGCACATGCACCAACGCTCCCTCCACAATGATAGTCCCCCGCCATCACTTTGTCACAAAACCTACATCTGACGTACCTTTGGACACCATTGCGCTCGAGGCCTGGCCGTGCGCGTGACAGGCGCGCGCTCACACGCGGGGCACACACGCGAGCTCGACTCGCCGACGGGACGGCGCCGACTCTCGGGGATGAGCACGGCGACGACGGCGTTAGGCCCCCTTTGCCTCGGCGGGAGAGGAGCAGGGGTTAGGGGGCGGGGCGACAGGATGAAACACGACTCACTGCACCGGCGGGGCGGGGCGGGGCGGGGCGGGGCGGGGCGGAGCGGGGCGGGCGGAGCCCCTCCGTGGCACGCGCCCCTCTTTCCCATCCTTTCCTCCACAGCTTCCCCGGAATGTCAGAAATTTCCCGGTTTGCCACTTTCATAGTATTACGTAATCGTGCGTCCCTTTCGAGCAAGAATTCGAGGTTCGACGTTTGTATTAAGGTTTTGACTGAACTGAAACTTGAAGTACCGTCGTGGTGAACGCGTGCAGCTGCCCAATGCTAAGTTTAAAGCCTAGAGTGGTCATCTTTGGTTTACTGACCTTTGCACAGACCCCCTTTATAGCTCTCTAATGTTTGACTTCCTTTCGGGGCAACTTTGATTTTGCCAACCCTCTTCTCATCTCTTCGGTTCGAGCGCCGACTTCCCCGAGTACTTCCGGTCGGGGCCGTGCGCGCCCCGCTCTTCCCGCGGGTAGACCTGGACCCGGTCCCCGTGGCGAGGCAGGACGCGTGGCTTGCGGGACGCACGGGGCTCGGGGACCCCCTGCAGACACCGCGGGGCGGGGCGGGGCGGGGCGAGCCGAGCCATAGTGCGGGTTCAATCCCCCGCGTCGCGCGTATTTTTAGGGCGCACCGCTGCGTCTCCCGCGGCGGGAGTGGCGCGGTACGTACATGCTGCCGTGCGTCGCCGCTGGTCGCCGCGCTGTCGCGTTTATTCCTTTTTCTTTCCGTGGCGCGCGCGCGCGATGGGTTGCCTAGCCGGCGGGCGCCGCCTCGCGCGCACTCGCGGCACGCGCATGACGCTCTCCGCCCGGGCCGGACGAGGCCTAGACAGCTGGCGAACTCCTCGAGGGGGAAACAACTCTGAATTTTGGTGTACAAATTTTGTGAAATTTTGTGAATTTTTATTGATTTTTTCTGAATTCTTGCTTGAATTTTTTTTTCTGAAGTTTTCTGATATTTTTCCCTTTTTCCCTGAATATTTTTGAATCTTCCAAGAATGATTTTTTCTGGATGACGAGGTGAACAAAAATTTCAGAGTTGTTTCCCCCTCGCAACTCTTGCCTTCCCAGGCTGATATCGGGATCGTTTGGGTGGTTGTAAACGGCTTAAAGAAACGAACGCGTGGCCCTTAATCATTAAAACATGCTGTCTGCTGGCCCTCGCTAGATACATCTTATTGTGACTTAGGATGGTTGTGTTGTAGCCGCAGCTCGCCTCTCGGTTTGGAAACACGAAAATTTTAAGAGATAAAAACAATTTCAGCTGAACCGATGGTTTTTATTTTTCATCCCATTGACTTGTAATTTTCTTTTAATTTACTATGTGAATAATCTACAATGACCCTCCTAAGCCACGCGAGGAGGACACACAAAACGAGTATACCCCAGAAAACATGCGAGAGCGCAAAATCCTTTCGTGCATTTGTTCAACGTTTAGAAAATGAGAACTGTGTATGGCCCAAACCATTATGGCAACAGCCTGACGGATTTTCTACACGCTCCTTTAGAGCCCCATTTGTGTCAGGCCTGTGAAAATCTGATTGCCCGTCCCATAAATAAAGAAATGAAATGGGTCGAAACTCTTTCTTTTTGGCGCGATACGGCACTATACTTGCCAGAAAATTTTTGTAACCTCCCGCCCGCCCAGCACAGAGATAGAGATCGACATTCAAAATTCATTACACGTTCACGAAGTTTTATTGCAAGCAAGTAGTTGGTAAAGGCACCGGGCCACGAGGTTGCATCACACTTGGTATCAGACCAGCTAACCACCTTACGCCGCGTGGATAAGAGCGTTTACTCACAACACAGAGATCGGTCGCTTAACTCTCACTAAAATAAAAGGTTGTAAGTATTTATCACTAGTAAATCTGTGAGTGACTGAGAGTTCAAACGCGGAGGTATTTCTTTACAAGTTTTGTGCCTTTGATCTAGTCACATTTAGTGACACGTGTTATTAATTTTCATTACGAACAGGCAATGAAAATTTTATCATTTTTATAAAAGTGTATTGAAAATGTAATGAAATTAGCTTCACAGTAATTTACTGAAAATTTCCTAAACTCTACCCTGATTTATGCTAGGTTAAACGCTGAAAACTAGAACGCTCGTCATCAAACAATGTATGTATTACTGGCCAAGGCCAAGACGCGATAGAAACGACAGAATTCGTTTTACTTTTGCCACTGTAGCAGAGAGCCGCCGCCGCCGCCGAGCGTTTGTGTGTGTGCCTGGTTCATCTGCTGCTCCATTATCAGGCTAGAGTATCAAAACAGGCAGATCAAAAAATATTATATGACCATGAGTAGGCACTGCATCTCGGCTGACCTATAAGCTTTACACGCGGGTTCAAGATTGGGCAGGCGAGGTGGGGCGGGGCGGGGCGGGGCGGGGCGGGGCGGGGCGGGGCGGGGCGGGGCGGGGCGGGGCGGGGCGGGGCGGGGCGGGACTGGGAGACGCGGCGGACGCGGCGCGCCCGTTCTGCGACGGCCCGCTCCGCTCACAGCCCACAGCCCATCAGTGACAGTGTTGTAGACGGTGGCGAGAGGCAGAGGCGCAGGCAGCGTTGTGTTGGTGGCGAGGCGGTTCCTGCTCCTGCTCCTAGAGATCCCTGCGGGCTCTGCGACTCACTCACAGTCTGCGAGAGTCGTGCCGTCTGTCTCGAGTCTCGACAGCAGCGCGGCGCCTTCCTGACCCGACCTGCCGCCCCGCCCGGCCCCGCCCGGCCCCGCTCGCCGCAGTTTTTGCCAGTCATCCGGTTTTTGATTTGTTTACGCGGGGCGGCCCTGCCCGGCCCTGCCCGGCCCGGGCGCCATGGGTCCTCGCGGCGCGCTGCCGCCGCTGGTCCTCGCGCTGCTGCTCGTGTGCTGCTGCGGCCCGGCCCCGGCCGCGGCGCTGCGCGTCCTGGCGCTCTACCCGCTCGCGGCGCACAGCCACTTCTTGATGTTCAAGGTGAGCGAGGAGATAGCCGTCCTTGGAGGCGGTGGTCCGGCCCCGGCCTTGGCCCCGGCCTTGGCCCCGGCCTTGGCCCCGGGCGAGATTGACGTCGCCAAACCACCTTCACACTGTCATCATGGCTCGGCCCATCCTGCCCTCGGCTGGTCTTTTAGGGTCATGATTTGTTCTTGCAGGGACAAAAACAAAGATTGGCTCTTAAAAAAAAAGGATACATACAACAACTCTCAGAACGAGTGCAAGTTGTCCATAAAGAGCTACGACTAAACTACACAAGAAAATTGGTTTCTTTAAGGAAAAAGGTTTCTCTAGCAGCGAATAGATGGTTCCCGGGTTCGGGATTTAGAGAAGTAAGGAAATCAGGACCGATACCAGTAACAAAATCTCAGTAGATACGCTGTCAAATCTGATTTGAAAGCTGTACATGCGATTCCCAATGACAAATTAGCATAGAAATATGGTTTACAATTCGAGAAAAGCGTAAATAGAGCACTGGTTCCGGTCTTGATTTCCTTCCTTCTTCTCTAAACGCCGCTACTAGTTATGGGCAGTGGCGGCTAACCTCTTATCTACCACCAGCGTATGCTATTATCTGTCAAGAAATAAGCCATGCCTTATTGCAAGCTTGTCGCTCTCAGAGCTGATTATTACAGTCAGTCAGTGTACCATAGTCCGGACATGAGCCTTAATTTCGGACAAAAATGAGTTTTTGGCTTAAGGGGCGCGTAAATGCGGTATTTTTTCACCGATTTTGACTTCCGGGGCGTCAAAAAAAAAAGAGGAAAGAGTCCTCTTTAACAGAGGACCGGTACGGTCCCGATGGGACTCATCCAAGGGGTACCTCATTACGATTTTTGTTGTACAGTGACTAAAGATGAACAATGACGAAATTGTAAAAAATGACTGACAGGTGACTAAAAATGAGGAAATGATTAAAATTGACGAAAAATGAAAAAAGTAATACTTCATGAAAAATAATGAGATGTGATTAAAAGTGATTGAAAGTGACAAAAATTGATTTAAAATGATTAACAATGATGAAAATTGATTAAAACTGATTAAAAATGATGAAAATTGATTAAAAATGACTAAATTTTATTAAAATTGAGTAAAAAAGGTAGTAGAAAAGGGAGTTCGCGATCCGATTACATGGCGCGTATTACGAAAGTACGAAAGCAACTCACCAGTTCCATGACCAGGCCGTCATCTTTTCATCTCGTGAAAATGAAGCAACAATTTCGCACGATATTGAGACGATTTGACGACAAATCACAATTGACTACGAGCGATGAAATTTGATAAAAAGTTACTGAAAGTGACTGAAAATGACTACAAATGACTAAAAAGTACGAAAAATGACGAAAAATGATTACAAAATGAATAAATTTTGACGGAAAATGACTGAATGAATGAAATTTGACGAAATGATTAAAAATGATGAAATGACTAAACATGATTAAAATTGATTGAAAATGACGAAAAAAGTGATGAAATTTGTATGTGTACAGTGACTAACTCGAGTGAAGGACCCCTTGGACTCATCCCTACTGAACGGCGCGCGGCTCGAGTTGAAAAACCACCTGTGAAATATAAACCGAATCACGTGCTATCATAACGTTTCGTGTGTCGTCAAATTGAGTTTTTGAGTGTGGGGCGATGCCACGCACTTTCAAAAATTAATCACGTGTTATCACGTGACGTGTTACATGTCAGATCGAGTCGCGCGAGTGCCTCCTTGCTCGCCAGGTGCTCTTCAGAGTCACTATCGTATTGCAGGTGCGGTGCTCAGCCCCTGGAGTGCCCTCTTTGCGTTCCCCAAACTGTCAGAGACACTACTGTATTCCTTGCCGTTTACTTAGCCTCCTTGGTCCCGCCCAGCCCGGCCCCTCCTCTTCCACGCGCACGCCATGCTCGTGTCCTTGCTGTCCAGTCCCCGTCCAACCGACTTATTCCGAAGAGCGCTCTCCTCGCTCTGTCTCTCTCGCAGCTGTACGACGGAGCCCATGAATGCGAGAAAGACAAGGCGAGGAGAGCGCTCTTCGGAATAAGTCGGCTAGCGCACGCGCCGCGCCGCGCCGCGGGTCAGACCCAAACAACCCAAAGCAGAGGCCCGGCGCGACCGACTGGACGGTGCAGTGCGGCGGTGTACGGTGTTCCCATCACAATAGTTGATGAAATGGAACAGGTCAGCCGTACTCCAAGTTGCTTACGCTCCAGTTGGTTTCCGGGACCGGAGGACCGGAGTGCCCCTAGGGCAAGGGGTAGAGGGAGAGGGGGCGGGGGCGGGCCGTCGTGCGGTTCGGATCGACCGGACCGGACCGGACCGACAGAACCTGGAACGGGTCGCTCTCAGGAGCAGCGCTAATCCAGGGTACGTCCCGACCGACCCGCCGCGACCCCGCCGCGCCGGCAGGCAGGGGCGGGCCCGGAAGCAACTAGCAGCCTATGTCCGGGCGGGGCGGGGCGGGGCGGGGCGGGACTGGGCCCCGGCCCCAGCCCCGGGTGGAGGAGCAGAGCCGCGACCCTACCCGCTTCTGAGGGTCTAGGGCGCGGGCTGGGCGCGGGGCGTGGCGCGCCGGGCTGCAGCTCCATCGGCTCGCCCCCGTCCCGTCCCGCACGAGCGAGCTCGGGGAAGGTCACGACAGATAACCTCACTGTGTGAGGAGTGCAAGCCGGAGCCACGGACGAAAAAAGATAACTCATAAGAATCCTAACGTGAGCTCTATTATTAGCTTACGTGTCGGCTGATACCATGACAAGCATCTTTTTAGGTTTACTGGGTTTACTGTCGCTTAAGTAAAGGGCATGCCAAATTTAGATTTTTTTTTTAAAGCGTACTAGCGCCGTGCTGGTTCATTCTCCATGCTTAAGTGTAGTGTTGCCAGATATGTAGGCTAAACACTGGTAATCCGAGGCGTTACTGTACTCTTGAATGAAGCGTACAGTTACGCTTGAAATACGCTTCAAATAAAACCTTGGGAAAAAAATAACCCGATACATTGAAATAGGATTAATGAGAGCGGACAAACTGGTCACGCTTAATTTCAAGCGTTATCTCCGTTGGCTTGAAACATTGCGTAAGGTTACGCCTTAGTTTTTCCCATGGGTACTCAAATCTAGAGCAGACGGGTATCTTCGCCTACAACTACTAGGCGTCAAGATGTCTCATGTACGTACATGTACTGAGAGTTTGTCTTGCAGGCATGTGACGAAGATGCCCATCTCGCTCACACAAGTGTATTCGTGGGTATTTTTGCCGACTTCTCAGGCAGCATTGCTTACAAATTGCGACCCGCGACCCGCCCTCTGTTCTGCCCGCAGGGACTGATGGAGGGCCTGGTGGAGCACGGTCACGAGGTGGTGCTCTTCAGCCCCTTCCCCAACAAAACCCCGCGCGCCAACTGGACGGACGTGGACACATCTCTCGGCCGGCCCAACATGGTCAGCTCCTTCACGTTCGACCTGGTGGCGAGCCCTTCCTGGAGCCTGCCCGGCAGCGTCCTCAAGCAGGCCCTCGACCTCATCAACTTCCACGCGGGCAGCGGCCTGTGCCGCGACGTGTTCTCCATGCCCGACTTCCAGCGCGCCATGGACGGCGGCCTGGGGCGCTTCGACGTCGTCCTCACCGAGTTGTTCGGCTCCGACTGCTGGGCGGCCGTGCCCTACAAGCTCGGCGTACCGCTGGTTAGCGTGTCGTCGGCGCCCGACGTCGCCTGGATGCACGAGCGCATCGGCTCGGTGGACAACCCGTCGTACATCACCAATGTCTTCGGAAACGCTTTCGGGAGAATGAGCCTCTGGGAGCGGGTGTGCAACACTTTCACCGGCTTGTACCTCAACTACTTGGCGAGGGTGAGCCGCGACAGTCTGTCATCTTTCTCGGGTGCCAGTAACTCTGAGCTGACGCGCTGATCTCTCTCTTCTCCTCTGTTCCAGTCGTACTTTCAGGACGGCAGCGATCCGGTGGTGCGCGAGTTCTTCGGGCCGGACGTGCCCCCGCTGCGGGACCTGGTGCGCAACACGAGCCTCGTCCTGCTCAACCGCCACGTGAGCCTCCACGCGGCGCGGCCCGTCGTGCCCAACCTGGTGCTGGTGGGCGGGCTGCACGTGCGCGCGCCGCCCGGCACCATGGACCCCGGGCTGCGCGCCTGGATGGACGGCGCCCAGCACGGCGTCATCTTCTTCTCGATGGGCTCGCTCATCAAGGGCGCCAGCATCCCCCCGCGCATGCGCGACGCGCTGCTGGGCGCGTTCGCCGAGCTGCCGCAGCGCGTCGTCTGGAAGTGGGAGGACGAGGGTCTGCAGGTCCCCGCCAACGTGCGCGTGGCCAAGTGGCTCCCGCAGATGGACATCCTCAGTGCGTACTCGTCACCCCCGCATGACACAACGCATGATGACAGGTCGCCTAATCCCCCTCCCGTCCCCTCTGCCGGCAGCGCACCCCAAGACCGTCCTGTTCATCACCCACGGCGGGCTGATGGGCACGCTTGAGGCGGTGCACTCGAGCGTTCCCATGCTGGGCCTACCGCTCTTCGCCGACCAGATCACCAACACCGAGCTGTACATGTCGCTGGGCATCGCGGAGAAGCTCAACCCGTTCGATCTCGATGCCTTCACGAAGGACAACGTCCTGGCCAAGCTGAGACAGATGACTGAGCCTCGGTGAGTGCTCGACGGCTTGGTCGCGGCGGGGTGTCTTAAGGGAAGGGAAGGGGGGCGTATCATGTGTGGTGCCCGGTGGGGGGCAAGATGGGGGTGGGTCGGGTCGGAGCGAGTCGGAGGCCAGGGGGAGGGGTAGTTCGGGGGTGGTCTGAGCAGCCCACAGATCCCCCATTCCGGTTCGCAATTTCACTTGCGGCCGTGCCGCGGGCTGCGGGCCCTAGACATCGAAAACTGTCGCGAGGCACGAGCGCACAATAACTCTGGGCCTCCGAGACCCTGGGCCTGGTCCCGGTCCCCTTAAGCCTCCCCAAATAAACATGGCGGGACGCGGAGGCGCGTTGCGGCGCTGCGTGGCGCACCCTACACGAAGGGTCCGCGCCATTTCTCTGGCCCGTTCCGTTCGGCCCAAGCCCGGCCCGGCCAGCGCGTGCACGCGGTGCCATTTCTCAAACCGCTTGATTGTTCCAGGTACCGCGAGCGTGCGCGCGAGATTGCGACCCTGTTCCGCGACCGGCCGCGCGCCGCGCTGGACGAGGCCGTCTGGTGGATCGAGTACGTGGTGCGGAACCGCGGGGCGCCGCACCTGCGGCCCTTCGGCGCCGACCTGCCGCTGTACCAGTACCTGCTGCTCGACGTGGTCGCCGTCGTCCTGGCCTCCGCCACCCTGGCCGTCGCGCTCGTCGCATGCCTCGTCCGACGGGCGCTCCGGGGGGCGAGGCCCGCGCCGAGCAAAGCCGCGGCCAAGAAGACAAACTGACGACGCGCGTGTCGGGTGGATCGTAGCGTAGTTCGCAATTATCTGTGATATTGTGCACATTTGGAACCGATTGATACGAGGGGAAAACAACTCAGAATTTTTATTTGTACACTTTGTAATTCAGAACTATTCAGGAAAATTCAGAAAAATTCGGAAACGCTCGTTCGGAAAGATTTTAAAAGTCAGGAAAATGCAGGAAAATTCGAAAAAATCGGAAACAATCACTAAAATTTAGGTGAAATTCAAGCAAAAATTCTGAAAAAAAAATCAATAAAAATTCACAAGAATTCACAAAATTTGTACACCAAAATTCAGAGTTGTTTCCCCCTTGGGGAGATATCTGTTGTATGCACTGCTGTACTCACTTTTACTTTGCTCACGGTACGCTGGGGCGAGTACGAGGGGGAAACAACTCGGAAAATTTTGTACACCTAGTAATTCAAAATTCAAAAAATTCAGAAAAATTCAGAAAAATTCAGAAAAATTCAGAAAAATTCAAAAAATTCAAAAAATTCAGAAAAATTCAGAAAAATTCAGAAAAATTCAAAAAAATTCAGAAAAATTCAGAAAAATTCAGAAAAATCAGAAAAATTCACGAAAATTCACAAAAATTCACGAAAATTCACAAAAATTCACAAAAATTCACGAAAATTCACAAAAATTCACAAAAATTTACAAAAAATTTAATTTTTTATTGAACGGTTACGGTCTCAAAATAACAATAATTCAGTCCATAAAACTTACATAGCGCGAAGGGGGCATGTCAGAAAGGAATCAACACTGAATTTACTTCTCGAAAGGCCAGTAAATGACCAGGGAATGCCGTCCGCGTCTGCGGTACGTACGTGAGACCCCACCCGGAACAACGATCGAGACGCCTGTTCCAGCCCCCTCCAACTCTGTCCACTTGACTTTCAGAGTCAAGTCTGTCATGACATGTATCTCTCTTCTCTAATTCAACGATCATTGAAGCGAGAGGGACGGAAAGAGAGGCCCTAGCATGAGAAGTACTTGCATGAAGGGCGTGTGCACCTGGTGGTCCAGGTTTAGTACTGGCGCTATCTGTGGGCCGCTATTTGGACTCCCTCGCTGCCCCTGGGGGCGCCTCGGCTCGTGTGGTAACTGGTAAGGCGGGCGAGCGAGTTACAGCTTCGGCCGCCACCGCAGCGGAGCGCTGCCGTCATGAACGGCGGACGGCTCCTCTGCCCTACTCACGGTGACGGCGCGCTGGCCCCGCGGCCCCGCGGCCCCGCGCTGCCTACATTTATCCGCGCCCGGCTGCGGCTACGGTGGATGGAGTTAGTTAAAAGTCCAAGCTTTCTCATGGTGTTAATGGTTTTGCGATACGACCAATACAACCCGAATGGGCGGCCGAAGCTGTAACTCGCTCGCCCGCCTTACCAGTTACCACACGAGCCGAGGCGCCCCCAGGGGCAGCGAGGGAGTCCAAATAGCGGCCCACAGATAGCGCCAGTACTAAACCTGGACCACCAGGTGCACACGCCCTTCATGCAAGTACTTCTCATGCTAGGGCCTCTCTTTCCGTCCCTCTCGCTTCAATGATCGTTGAATTAGAGAAGAGAGATACATGTCATGACAGACTTGACTCTGAAAGTCGTAGTCAAGTGGACAGGGCTGGAGGAGGCTAGTGGCGTATTTAGTTAAGACGCGCTTAGCCCAGAGCGCGAGAGCGAAGCGCGAGGGCGAGTCGCGAGAGCGTGGCTACGGTGTGGTGGGGATGGGGCAAGCGTCAAATTCCGCCTCGGCTCGGCTTTGGCTCGGCTTCGGCTCGGCCTCGGCTCGGCTTCGGCAGCCGGAGCCGACTGCCGAAGCCGCGAGCCGAAGCCGAGCTTGACGCTCGCCCCATCCCCACCACACCGTAGCCACGCTCTCGCGCTCTCGCGCCTCGCCCTCGCGCTTCGCTCTCGCGCTCTGGGCTAAGCGTGTCTTAACTAAATACGCCATAGAGCAGAGCAGACGTCTGGGGGGGGCCTCATGAACGTGCCGCAGACGCGGTTATCTACTGGTCGTTTAATGTTGCACTGCAATTGCACCGTACTCGATACCACAAACCAACATTCACAAAAGATCCAAACATTCAGAAAACTTTAAAACAACAGAAATGGAAAATCCTGAAAAAATTCAGAAAAATTCAGAAAAATTCAGAAAAATTCAGAAAAATTCACGAAAATTCACGAAAATTCACGAAAATTCACGAAAATTCACGAAAATTCACAAAAATTCACAAAAATTTACAAAAATTCACAAAAATTCACAAAAATTCACAAAAATTCAAAAAATTCAAAAAAATTCAAAAAAATTCAAAAAAATTCAAAAAAATTCACGACCCTTGTACACTAAAATTCAGAGTTGTTTCCCCCTCGGGCGAGTAACAGTGCTGCCGTATCTGTCTGTGATAAACTCGGTCGGTAGGCTTGAATCAACAAATAAAATGAAGGAGCGTCGTCGAGGTCGCCTCTTCTCACATTTCGAAAGTCTGATGGGTCAGTGGACTCGAGCAGTGCATGAATACTTGGGCTACCGTTAGCTGCTTGCCACCTGCACCCTAAGTATCATAATCATACATGCAGGAAAGTCCATTCGTGAACCCCGTGAAAACTCCTTAAGTCCAGGTGTCACAAAACAAACTTGGAAATGCAGTTTTGAAATCTTTGATTCGAATTTTAACTTTTGTGTTACATGGAATACCCGTCCTGACAAGCATTTCCTGACATTATGCACAACACATACCCGTGCACACGGACGCCCACACCCTCGACTAGCGCAATCATCATTTAGTTCTCTCCGTATTACTCCCTTTTCTCTGCTAAGGTGAACTTTTAGTCCATTGGTGCTCTTGTGCCCGCACGGAAAAAAAAACGTAAGCCGTAATAGCTAACACGTTAGCTAGCCAGGCCTTAGCTAACATTTTAGCTCTCAGAGCTAAACATTAGCTGTGGTAGCTGCGCATTAGCTGTGGTAGCTGCGCATTAGCTGTGAGAGCTAACGTGTTATCCACATCACATAATGCCGTGTAAGGTGTTCCCCCGAAAGCCATAAGTTCGTTTGGATACGCGTTAGCTCTCACAGCTAATGCGCGGCTACCACAGCTAATGTTTAGCTCTGAGAGCTAAAAATGTTAGCTAGGGCCTGGGTAGCCAACATATAAGCTATTACAGCTAACCTGTAGCTACTGCAACTTACGTTTTTTTTTTCGTGCGTCGCTGGGCCGACTGCTGTTGGTGTCCGCGCCCGAGGACTCCCGCCCTGGGGCCAGATAGCGTCAGCGTCTCGTGCATGCATTAACAAATATTTGCCGAGACTGGAGACATCTCTTTGATCTCTGTCGTGCACATCGGCAGCATGCTTTTACGCTGACAAGGATAACGCCCCAACCACATCATGTTGGCTCCGGTCGCGCTTCGTGAACGCGGAATTGTGGAAGAAGCCCCGTTACCTTTCCTGCCGCAGTGCATATGGAATGATACGAGAGGCGGAAAGCAAATGCTCGTAGATGTCAGGGTCGCGCAAGTTGCGGCTTAAGCCCCCCAGCGCGGCACGCATGTAGGAGGCTTGTCGCCGGCCCGGCCCGCCTCCCGGTGCCTCCGCTGTAAGTCGTTCTCCTTGACTAACTCACTCACTTAGCGGCTTACTCACGGCCGGGCCCGGGCCCTGCCCAGCGCGCGCCTCACGCAGGCAGCCGCCGCAGCGCGGCTG
Source organism: Frankliniella fusca (assembly GCA_029379305.1). NCBI lineage: Eukaryota > Metazoa > Arthropoda > Insecta > Thysanoptera > Thripidae > Frankliniella > Frankliniella fusca. The sequence continues at coordinate 2,456,055 of JAHWGI010000979.1, forward strand.
CTGAGAGGGAAGGCCGCCTCCCAGGCGCTCAGAGAACTGGAGACGACTGCGCAGCGCAGCCAGCGCAGCCCCGTCCCGTGCCGCGCCTTGCCGTGTCGCACTGCAACCCATGCGCGGGTGCTGCGCGGGATTTACTGAAACATTTTATTTCTACTTTTATCATATATATTCATTGTTACTCAAAGGGCGACATGTGGATTGGTTGATCGAGAAGAGGAAAAATTGGTCGCTAACTTTGGGATGGCATTTCAGCAGTGAACTACGCACATTGAGTTCTACCTCTCTGCCAAGTCTTATCAAAATCGTATAGAAAAATCTGGATTTCGTCACGGAGCCGTGCTAATAAAAAAATCGGATCCTGAGACAAAACTATACGGCTACTTCGTGCCTAAAAAATCGGATCCTGAGAGACAAAACCATAAGGCTACTTCGTGCCTAAAATTCAGATACGCCGACAAAACCGTAAGGCTTACTTCGCGCTGAAAAAGAAGGAAGCGCGCAGGAGGTGGCCTGGCGTAGTGCCGTACCTAACAAAGCAGACAGCTCGCCATCAGAGGCGTCTTTTCGTTCGGCTCTACCTCGCAACCAAAACGGGCAAGGGGGGAGGGAGGGGACTGGCGCGGGCGTAGTGGTAGCGAAACGAAAAGATGCCTCATGCTTGATTCGGACTGCCCCGGGTGCGTCCCAATTCTCGGTCGGTAAGGCCGGAACAGCCGGAGCGGCCGGTGCGAGAGAGACAAATGCGTACAATTCAAATGGACGCATGGACGCTGTCTCTCTCTCTCTCCGGCCATTCCGGCCTTTCCGACTGAGAATAAAGCATTCCGGTAAAGCCAAAAAAGGGGAACAAGTAAACGGAAATCCCTATGCTATTACATGGTGGTTTCCGTTTACTTGTTCCCCTCATTCCTCTATTTTTGGCTTTACCGGAGTGCTTTATTGGGACGCACCCCCCGCCGCCACTGCCCACTGCCGCCGCCGCCGTACAAGCTAGGTATGTAGTTTACGAATATCTTGTGTTACTGACTGTTATCCTGCAGATTGTCATCTTCTTTCATAGGACATTACGTAAGTTTCTCTACGTTCAACGATTTAATAATTTTAAAATGCGTGATGCCACGAAAATTGGAACTGGTGATACCTTTGTAGGTTAGGTAGAAACGTTGCATTGTAAAATTAATGAAAACTGAGTTCAATCTTCGAAATCACATTGAATTTTACAATTTTACTCTTGAGCCGTGTTCAGTCTTCGATAAGTATCTCTACTCCTACTAGTATTTCAATTTAAAATTCAACACTTTCCACCTAACCTATAGAGGCAAGCTGCCTGGCCTGCTTTGTGAGGGACGGCTCAACGCGATGCCTCCTCCTCCTCCTGCTTTTTCCTCTACTCGGTCAACCCGTCCATTTGTGTTCTTGTGTGGCGGACACATCGGAAAAGGAACAATTCTTTTCGGCGACAATTTGATTGCAAAAGAGCTCCGCGTGTGACCGAGTTTGGCATTACTTGTGTAAATGTGAATGCCAACTCGATACCATCTTATTGACATCTCGCCCGCACCCGCAGTCAGGCCTGCGAGCGGTATGGTTTCCTCCCGCTTCCCTTGAACGTTCCCCCGTTTTCGTCCCTACTTCATTGTTCTCCCCGATTTCACGACGGATCTCTCGTTTTACGTTTTTGGGTGCGCCCTGCTCGAGCAGAGCCGTGGCCGCGCCTTGGCCGGCCAGGCCGAGGTAGGGTTATCGGAGACACCTCCACTACCGCCGCACCGGTCCAAGATAGGGGACCGCCGTAGGTGCGACAAGGACGGAGGTACGGAAGCGATCTTCGGAATCAGATGGCTAGGCTGTCCATGCCCACCTGTTCTGCATGCGCCCGCCCTGTTTGTTTCTCACCCGCCCTATACCCCACTCCACTCCCTGTGTGCGCGTTCCGTGGAGCTTTGCTAACTGCGCCCGCTATCCGCCCCGCCCGGGCCCGGCCCCTGCCCGCAGGCGGGTGGTATGGGGGTGGTGTGGAGGGTAAAGGGGTGGGGGTCGGGCCGTGCCGGCTGGCTCGGGCTCGGGGTGGTGGCGCGCTGGCGCGCTGGCGCTCCGGGCGCTCAGTCCTCAGTCCCCCTGTGGATGCCGCGCTGGTCGTTACACCCCTGCCCCGCGCTGGCCCTGCGCCGCCCGCCCCACACCGGCTCCAGCCCCGCGCTCCCGCCGCGTCTTCTATCGTCGCGAACCCGCGCAGCGTTGGCGTGGCCCGGCCCGGCCCGGCGTCGCGGCCACCAGCATGACGTAGTTGCGGAGCGAGCGCGCGAGTGTGACAGTCGACCGCCTGCTTCCAGGAGGCCCCGCCCCGGCCCAGCGGCACCACCGGCCCCGGTCAAAGGCCCCACGGGCTTTGCGTTCGTTGGTGCGGCGCACTACAGGTAGGACACGACCCGCCACACGGAGGACTGTGACTGGTAGGGGTATCCGGGTAGTACCGGGTGTTTCTGAGAACACGTCACAGGTCGCGGCCGCCCCAACCCTCCACCACAGCCGTGCCGTAAGGCGCGCGCTCGCCCCTCCTCGGGTACGCGCAGACTCGCTGTACCGTTACATGTTCTCTGAAACACCCGGTACACGGCGAGGGGATCGACGTCGAGATGTCATCGACGGAGCACATGCTCTAGGAGCGCGGACGGCGGTTTCACGGTGGGGGGAGGAGGGTGAGGCTGCACGGAGCACAATGCTGCGGAGGGCGATACCGGCGTTGACGGCGGCGGAGAAAGGGCAGGAAGTGTCGAGACGGCTGGTGCGGCGCGGTGCGGCGCGGTGCGGTGGTGAAGGAGGCGGGAGCGGGAGACAGCTCGGGGACGGAGGGGAGGGGGAGGTTATCGCTCTGTGCCGGGGAGGGAAACCGCAAGCTAAAGGGTTCGAGTGAGTGAAGTGAGGGAGCAGGGATGTGTAAGCGAGCGGCGTTCGGGCGTGGCGAGGCGTGGTGGGGCGCGGCGGGGTGCTGACCACCTCCTGGAGATCACACGTCGTTTGGGGGAGGGAACTGCGTGCAAGTGCGAGCCCACCGTGCTTGCGGCAGAGTTCCTGCTCCCGGACTGTTTGGGCAAAGTACCAACACAAACAAGGTCAGAAATTGAAATACCTCCCGGCACGGCTTGGCTAGGCTAGACGGTCGGCCGGGGGGCGCAGCTGGCAGCGGATTGGCTCCTAGAGAAATGGTCCTGGCCTGGCCGCTGCGGTGTCCACCGAGCCGAGCCACGTGTCCCGCTGAGCGGTTGGGCTGCGGCCGTCACGGGGCTAGGGCTGGGCGGTATAAGCAATTCCAATACCAATATCCAATATTTAAAATATTGGTTTTGCAATCAATACCAATATTCTGTATTGGAATATTGGCTTTCCAATATATTGGTTTACCAATACGAATATTGGAATATTGGTTTTCCAATATATTGATCGACCAATACAAAAATTGGAATATTGGTTTTCCAATATATTGATTGACCAATACAAATATTGGATTGTTGGTCTCCAGAATAGTGTTCGATCAATTCTAATATTGGAGTATTGATTTTCCACTAAATGTGTCAACCTATACAAATATTGGTGTATTTTTTAACTTGTCCAACTTGGAGAAACTTGTTACAAATATATATGCACATGATCAGAAAAAAACATTTTGTAGCACTTTAAAAAAAATGTTATTTAATTGCTGGCAGGAACGCCTGATTTACATCGCAAAATATGAGCATTTCTGAATTTTCTCCTGATAATGAGTTTCTTGTGTCCATTATTTTGAATCCAGCCGCTCTGAAGGCAAGCTGGTAGATGGAATAGCTAGACATTTTTCGAAAATTTAGCCATGAGGGGAAATGCAGTCTGGTGAGTTTTCACCACTGGAACGGGCTTGTTTCTAGGTCCACCACACGTAACATTTTATATTTCGTGATTTCATTTTGAAAGCGCTCATCTAATGTTCTCGATGAATATAGAGTGACAGTGGAAGCAAGCAGTATTGGATATTGGGATCAATATTCAGTATTTGATATTGGTACCAATATTGGATATTGGGCCCAATATTCAATGTTGGATATTGAGATCAATATTCAGTATTGGATATTGGGATCAATATTGGATATTGGGATCAATATTGGATATTGGTCAATACAAAATATTGGTATTGAAAAAACCAATATAGCGATATTGGAAATTCCAATATTTTAAATATTGATTTTTTTTCCAATATATTGAAATACCGCCCAGCCCTACACGGGGCCGCGTCTCTCTCTGCTGATGAGACCCTCGTTCGGGGTGGGTCCGGCTCGGGCTTGACCGCGCCTGGCCGGGCCGAGCTCACGGAGATAGTGTTGCTGTCAGCGGCGGTGGCTGCCCTGTCCAGTTCCTGTCGTGTCCTGTCGCCCGCAGCTGACCGCCCCGGCCCCGCCCCGGCCCGCCCTGCCGCGCTGCTGTAGGCTCACTGGGCCGGTCAATGCAGGCCGACGTGACGTGTGATCTGTGGGCGAGGGGAAACAACTTTGAAATTTTTGTACACCTCGTTATTCAGAAAAATTCTAGAAAATTCAGAAAAAAAATCAGAGAAATTCAGGGGACGACCTCAGAAAATACACGCACAGCTATGATCCAAATTATTCTCTCAATTACATGATTAAATAGGATTTTTACTAAATTATTGTGAATTATTTCGATTTATTCCAAATTATTGGAAAGTAAATTGCAACTGCGCAAAATAATCACAATTATTTCAATTCTTTTTTTTAAAAAATTCAGAAGCAAATTTTGCTCTGCAATTGAAAGGGTGGCGTGAAAACATGGAAAATTTTTGCGGCAGTAAACCTCCCGAAGGAGGTTGCGGTTCCCGCCAGGCACAGGGCTTTAACCCCCTGTGGCAGCCAACTGCTTCGGTGTTCCATGGGAACCGGCGCTTTGCTGACTGCGATCCTATCGCGCAATTCGACAGATTTGATCCCCGTACCACCATTGGCCTACCCCTAGAGGTACGAGCGGTGTCAAGAGCGTTAGACTTCCTGATCCCAGTTTCAGAGGCCTTACCTCAGAGGGGTACGCGGGATTCGAACCCACAACCCCGAGTGCCGACACGTAGCCAGAACAGGAAGCGACCCAACGCCCAGAGCCACCGAGCCAACGGCGGTGAGACGTGTTAAACGTCTATTTGACCTGCCCTGGAGCAGCTGCCAAAGGGAATGTCAAGCGCGAAAAACACTTTCCCGAGTGGGAGTCGAACTTGGGACCACTCAGTTCGGTGTTGCGCGCTCTACCAACTGAGCCACGACGTCTCGATGACCGAGCTGTGCGACGGGTTCTAGTTGTATTTGCCCTATCCCCCAGCCTCCATCCAGGAGGACAGGGCAAATACGACACCAACCAGTCGCACAGTACAATCATCAAGACGTCGTGGCTCAGCAAAATTTGTTTCTGAAAAGTTTTAAAAATAATTGAAATAATTGTGATTATTTTGAATTATTGCAAGTCAATTTCCAATAATTCGGAATAAATCGAAATTATTCACAATAATTTACTAAAAATCCTATTTAATCATGTAATTGAGAGAGTAATTTGGATCAGATGTGCGTTTATTTTCTGAGGTCATCCCGAAAAAAATCCGAGAAATTCAGGAAAATCCAGAAAAAAATCACAAAAATTCAGGTAAAATTCAAGCAATAAATAAATCACAAAAATTCAATAATACAAATTCCAGAAAATTTATAAAATTTGTACACCGAAATTCAGAGTTGTTTCAGGGTATAAGGTATAAGGTAGAGAGGAGCTGGTGGGGGCGCGCTGCGCTGTGTGATTTAAGCCGCGTAGACCCGCGATTAGTATATCTGCCAGATGGGCGGGGCGGACAGGTCCCGTGTCTTCGCAAACACTGTTGCGGGCCTCGAGGCGACTAACGCTTTCCTAGCTGCAACTCCAGGCCAGCAGGCTCCAGGTCCTGGGGCAGGGTGCCGCACGACCAGCAGCAGCCCGCCGCCAGCGGCAGAGCTGCTGCTGGAAAAATCATTTCCCTTGTCTCACGTCCTCGGCTGGTGCCGCTGGTTCCAGTGTTTTTATTTCATTTCCAGGGGGTTATCACGGGCGCCGCTCGTCCCTCCTCGGCCCCGCCTCGCCCCGCCCCGCGTGGCACGCGCCCTCCTCGTCGCGCCGCGCCGTTTTGCTGCCGGCACGCGCTAAGATGCCAGGAAGTGGGGGAGGCTTTTCCAGAGATGTTGACTTTCTCTCCCCGTCCTTTTGTCCCCCTTCCCCCCCCCCCCCGGCTGTCCCCCGCCGTACCGCGCCGTCCAGTATCTCGACCACAAACGGCCGAGGCCGGGCCGCGGACCGGGCGCGGCGGTGCGGGACGTGGCGTGGCCGAGGGACTAACCGTTTTCCATTCGCGCCGTGGCGGTGCCTTCTCGACCATATAATTACAATTGCGAACTGGAAAGCATGGGGCTCAACAAAACAGAAAGGGAAATGACGAATTGGGGAAGGCGGCGGGTCGGGCGGGGGCTGTAATGTGAATAGGAGCGCAGAGCAGGGGGCGAGGTGGGGCGGGCGCTGAGGGGGCAAGGGAGGGGAAAAAACGAGGAAGGGGAGGAAAGAGCGGGCGACTCTTGAAAAACAGAACTAATTGAAAAGATGCACGGAGGAATGACGGCGCCACGCGGCTGGGCGCTACAAGAGGGCTCACCGGCGGACGTTCCTTTTCGGCTTCAGAGGGGTTTAGGGGAGGGCCTCCGGGCCGCGCGAATTCCTTCGGCGCCTTTTCTCCGGAAAAATTTCTTCAGCGCGTGAAAAGAATATACTTTCCAATTCGATGCGCGTCGTCAAGTTTGTTTTTTTTAGTTTATTTTTCCCTGTATGTTGAGAACGGCGCCACAAAAACGCAGTGCAAAGAAAATTAAATCATTTACAGTTCATATTAAAGCAGTACTCGGGGCGACTCACTCAGGGTGTAAATCTCAGCATATCCTACATCCTGCGCGCAAAATGTGGCATTGCCACCTTTGCGAAAGCGGGGCGAGGGAAGGAATGCGCGACAGTTTTGAACGCAGAAACGTAATGTATGTATGTACGGGCCCAAAAGGACAAGGCAAACAGCACCGTCAGAACAGGGGTATAGGCGGGGCGGGGCGGAGGGCGTGCAGGCAGCAGCAGCACGCCCAACCCCACGGTAGCAGTGGAGCAGGAGCACTGCACGGGGCCGGACGGCGGACGGGCCGGGCCCACGCCCACCAACGTAGCAGGGGTAAGAAACAAATATGTTCTGCTTCACACACACACACACACACTCACGCCATACTAACACGGAGGTGCCCGCGCACCGGAGGCCAATTTCGCCCTCTCTGAATAATGGGGGTGGGGAGTCCGGGCCGGCCCGGCCGGGCCTCACTGCGCGCCTGTGCCGTGGCCTTGCGCGAGCGTGTTTCTGTCGCTGGCCAACTACAAAGTAAAGTATGTGAAATCTTCTCGCAGTGTATCTCTGCACCGACCGCCCCCTGGCTTTGCAGTTGGGCTGGGCCGCTGGGCCAGAGCTAGGTTGGGGTTGGGTTGACTGCGAGGGAGAGCTGCTGCTGCTGCTGCTGCTGCTGCTGCTAGCCGCGTTAAAGAAACGGCGGGCGGCCGGTGGCGGCGGCGGCAGCAGCAGGGCTGGCCTGAGAAAATGAAACTGGTTTAAAGAAAAAGTAAAGAAAAGGGGAGGGCAAGGCAGAATAAAGAAACAGTGTGCGGGGAAGGGAAAGGACTATAAAACTGAAACGTGGAAAATTAGCAGCTTGAGCAAAATAAATAGGGATGGTCGGCCAAGCGGAAAGCGATGAAATATCACAGTGTTTTATGCGCGACTCGGGCTAAAGAGGGGCCAGGGCAAGCGGGACTGGGCGGGGCGGGCCGGAGTGGAGCGCGGGGCGGTGCAGGAGAGGGGGGTGGGGCAGGGGCCTTAAGTCACGAAAACACTCGGTCATTTCCTGTACCGGGCCGGGCTGGCGCGGCCTGGTGACTCCGAGTGCCCGGCCCGGTCTCCTCTCCTCTGAAAGCGCAGGACAGGGCGCCCTGCAGGGCACAGCCAGCCATCCAGCCGCGTGCCTCCTTCCTTGTCGCACCTCCGGCGGTGCCCCATGTTGTGGACGGCAGCGCCCCATGAGTGCGACAAGGACGGAGGCAGGGGAGCGATCTTTGGAATCAGACGGCAGCCCAGCGGAGTGCCGCCCTGACTCGATTTGTGCCGTGCCAGCCTCTGCCTGCGCCTCTGCCCGCTCCCCGCCGCACCACGCTCCGCCCCGGCTTTAGCAGTACGCCAACGTTTCCGCAGACAACATACATACAATGACGGCGAGCTGCGCCACTCTGCGACATCTGAGAGGGGCCGGGGCTCGAGGCGTGGCCGGGATGCTATGGGACACAACCTTGTCGCGTGTTCTGCCGGGCCAGGTCTGGCCGTGCAGGCCTGTCTTACTCGGAACATTATAAATGGATTACAGAGCCTCCTGCAGTGAGGCGGGCCGGGGCGGGGCGGGGCTGGGCTCACAGACAGACACCGCTGTGCTGATGCACACAGAAAGTGCACATGCAATCTGCAAATGACGTGGTCGTGGCCTGTCGTGGCGGGAGGCGCGGCGGGGCGGGGCGGGGCGGGGCGGGGCGGGGCGGCGCATGGCTGACCCCGCCACCACACACGTGCGGCGCTGCTGAAACCGTTCCATTATTTCCTTTTGCTGCTTCACCTGTCACCGCGGCTGCCTCATGCTTCGCTGGTTTGTCGTGCTCCACTTCGCGCCACGCTGCGGATCAGATTCGTTTTTTTTTCCTCGAGAGCAGAGGTCGAAGTAAATCTCGACGCGGCCATGCTGCCAGCCGTTGTGAGAGGGAGCGCAAGCAAGGAAATACACAGCGGGAGGGATAGAACCTCGGTGCGCCGTCCTGTACCCGCGAACTCAGCCAATGCGTCTGCAAAGCTATTGCGGAAGGGCTGGCTCCCCGCTCAGCGCCCCTTGCCTCGGTACCGCTCGTAGGTGGAGTAGGTACTACGTGTATACCTGCGGCGCGTCAGGGAGCTGGGGCCGGTACGGCTGCTGGAGCCGGCTGGAGCCCGCCGGAGCCCACTCAGGGCGGAGAGGTGAGGTGGGCCCCCGGGGGCGCAAGGAGCTGAGCGAAGCCCTAAAGCCCCTCGCCCCGCGCGCCGCGACACGCGCGGAGTGGCGCCACCGCTAGCAGTTCGATCTGCATACACAGCAATGGCAGGTTTGCACGGGTGGGTGATCGGGCCGCTCCGCCCGTGGCGTGGCACAGAGAGGTGAGCCCACCGCCCCCTCACCACGCCTCTCCCCCCGCCGCAGTGGCCCCCGCAGCCCACCGTGTCGCACGAATTGTAAGACACCCTCGGGGCAGGACGGTGGGCTTCGTGTCTTTCATAAGTACACAGCTGCGCACGGTGGGCCGGGGCCGGGGCCGGGCGCAGTGGGTGGAAGGCGGAGGGTTCAAATACCCGCGGGGCTAGGCAGAGGGGGCTTGGAGAGGGTGGCGGCAGGTGAAAGCTAGAATGAGGCTACAGTAAAGCATGGGCTAGGAGCGAGTTGCTTTTGCGGTCTCAAAAAGAATTTAGAGGCCTGTGCTCCGCCAGCTCCGCCAGGCAGGCACAGTGCGGCGGGGCCGGTGGAAGCCTCGGTCTGCAACGCCTGCCGGCATGCTGCCGGGGCCGGGATGGGCTGCTGGGCTGGGCCAGGCAGGGCATTATCCAGGATTACGCGCTGCTTCGCCACGCTCCCGGCGCCGCGCTGCCGCCGCTGCTTTGTGTGTGTCGCTGGTGCGCGCTGGGGCTGCGAGCTTGAGAGAGAGAGAGAGAGGCGTCCGCGCGCGGCGTGTAGAGCTGAGAGTGTGTGTGAGAGAGAGAGAGACGGCGCGCGGCGTGCAGAGCTGAGAGTGTGGTTTTAGAGTAGTCCTGGCCCGGGCCGGGCCTGGCTGCCCGAGGCCGCGCGCTGCTGTGCGCTGTGCCTCGCAGTGTTTTTCCACCTCGAGCGCCTTATTTCTTGATCCCTCTGGGGAGAACGTGGCGGGGCGCGGCGAGGCGCGGTGGGGCGTGGTGAGCCGGCAGGTGAAGCAGGTCCATCCCCGTTGGGCCGGGCCGGGCCGGGCCGGGCCGGGGCTGGGCAGGGCGGGTCTTAGTGCGCGGAAATGCGTTGCCGCAGAGATGAGCCTCTCCGGCACGGCGCAGCGCCGCTGCACCACCGCCTCGCCCCGCCCCCCTCAGCAGCTTAGCGAGACCGCTCTCTCTCTCTCTCTCTCTCTCTCTCTCTCTCTCTCTCTCTCTCTCTCTCTCTCTCTCTCTCTCTCTCTCTCTCTCTCTCTCTCCCTCTTCACGGCCGATACCAATGTACGAAACACCAGATCTAGCCGAAGAATGCTCCAAATACCCAATCATCGAATGGAAAAGTTCCATAACTCCTTCACTGTAAAAGCTGCAAAACTGTGGAATGATTTTAAACTCTATGATTTTATTAGCCTTACCATTCCAGCTCTCAAAAGTAGAATTGAGCGTGTCTGTAAGTTAAATCAATTGTGTAATGTTCACTAAACTACTTGGACTGTGTTTTAAAACTTCCTTTTCTAAATTGTCATCTTACCATAACCTAATTTTTTATCATGTAATCTACCTGCTAAGCAGGTCTACATTTGTAGTGGGACTTTTTAGTCCTTTTTATGTGGACCCAATAAACCAAATTCAATTCAATTCAATTCAATCCCTCTCTCTCCCTCTCCCTCTCTCTCTCTCTCTCTCTCCAGCAGGGTCCGCGTTGGCGGGGCAGGGCGCGGTGCGGGTATCGATGGAGGTGGCGGGCGGCAGCCCAGCACAGCTGAGGGTGAAAACAGATGTTTGGAAGGGCGTCATTGGGTGCCGGATGAAGCGGGGCAGGGTGCGCGAGGCGGGGCGGGAAAAGGGATGATGTGACGCGCGCAATGCATTCATTACACGTCGTAATAACAACGGGCTGCCCCAGTTCATACGTGCGCGACCGGGGCGGCGCTGAGCTGAGGGCATGTGTCATTCTTTGCCGCGGTGAGCTGTTTTCAGCCCCTCGTCCCCCTCCACCACCCCTCGTTCGCCTCGGCTCCGCACCGTTACGAGATCTCATCAGTGCGCCGTCAAACCCCGTCAAAACCCCCCCTCTCTAGACGTCTAATAACACAAGCCTCCACCATCCGCCACGCCCCTCCGCCCGACCCACGCCTGCGCCCGGCCCGGACCCATTTCCAGGGCATTTCAGATATCTTCCCGCCCCGCCGCCGCAGCTCCGGGAATATCTTGCACCACCTCTCGCATCGGAGGGGGAGGAGGAGGAAAGATAGGATGGTCGGGAAGGGAGCGGAGGAAGACACAGGAAGGAGCAGGACGGCGGGTATAGTGGAGGGTGAAGGGGGTAGCATTCCGAAGGAACCTGCTGGTTGGTGTGGCCCTCCCCCCAGCGCCCCCGCAGCAGCTTTACGCACCGCTGCGCTCCCTTGAATTTTTGCGTCTTCCACTTTCTTTCACGTTTTGTTGCTGTTCCAGGTCTTAAGATGAATCCCTTACCGGTGTGGATGCTCACCCTTCTGCTGGCCTGGAGGCTGCCGCGGGTCAAAGGTGAGTGTGCCGCTGCGCCACTGTACTTGCACCGTACTGTATCGCACTCCTTCCGAACAAGTTTTGCGTCTCTCTGTTCTTGCTTGATGTGTGAGGGTAAATTGAATTTTCGTGTGTGTATGTATGAGCGCACGTGCCCGTTTCGTTGTCATGATGATGATGATGATGATGACATGTTATATTCCATCTGGCCCGTGTCCTCTCCACCCTCACCCTCGTGGGCTGCCCACCCCGGCCCGCCCCAGCCCGCGTCCGGCCCCGCCCGCCCCCGCCCGGCCCGATGTGGCCTTTGGCCACCTCTGCCCCTCCTGGCACGGCCATTAGTCTCTCAGGGTCGCGAGGCGTGGCGTGGCGGGGCGGGGCGGGGCGCTGCGTGGCGGGGTGTCGCAATTTGACCGCCGCTCCGAATGGAGCGGGCCGGCGCGAGAGAACGTGTTACGCTGACGAGGGCTTCAGCGATACCGGGTTACACTTTTCATTGACGCGGCGGACACCTCCCCGTGGATCTATATGTTTCATTACTTTATATTTCCAGTATTAAAGAAAATAAAAATAAAACAGAAATCCATTCCGAGGCTGCGTGTCCGGACCAGTCCCCCCGGGCGGCACGCGGTGGCGTGGCGCGGCGCGGCGGGCGCAGTGCCATCTGTTCGTAATTACACTCTCATTAATTTGAACCGCATTCGAATAAATAACGGCAGAGCCGCGTCGACATTAGCGCCGGGTGCCGCCGGGCTGGCGGGGCGCGCTAGAACGTCCGGGACCTGAAATATAAAATCTGAATGCGGGGCGGTGCTGGTGCTGGGCGCGAGCTGCGGTGCAGGCGCGCTGCAGCCGGGCGGGCCGGGCCGGGCCCAGGCGGACACTCGTCCCTCTCCTTATCCAAAGCGCAGGGTTGCAGGAGGGCGGGGCCCGGGCCCGGGCCCGGGGGCGAACCAGATTGCAGTGCCACCGAACAGAGCGCCGCGCGGAAGTTAGAGCTCTGCAAAAAGCCTGTTCCGATAGGGGAGGATCACTCATACAATATGTGTACAGTAATTTTTTTGACTTGATTTTTTTAAATTTGATCTTTTGTTTTGATTTTTCTTTTGATTTTTCAAGGAAACTTTATGTCACTTTTTATTAAATTTTGATCTTTCTTTTTTTACCCCAAGGATTTTTTTTTGAGGGGGGGGGGTGTACAATGATTTTCTTCTATATGATTTACCCCTCGGTTTCGACCGACCGCGCCAGATCGTGGCTCGACCGGTCATCTCTCCTCACCTCTCGTCTGGCAGCCGAACCGGTCGGTCGGAACAATAAGCGTTTTGCAGAGCTAGCGGAAATGCGGTGCCTCGCCCTCACGTTTCTACCGGAGACCGAGTCAGGGCGGATCGGAGAGGGGCGTTAACTTGCCGCAAGGACCTCCCTTGGTGTCCTTTTTACAGCCGTCATACTCCCATCCGTCCCAAGGGGGAAACAAACTGTGAAATTTTTGTACACCTCGTATTTCAGAAAAATACAGAGAAATTAAAAAAAAATCAGGAAAAAGTCTAAAAAGTTTCAAAAATATTCCGAAAAAAAATCTGAAAAAGTCCAGTAAAATTCACGAAAGCACATAGAATTCTAAGAAAATCTTAATCAAAAATTTCGAAAATTTACAAAAAATCACTAAAAATTCTCAAAAAAAAAAATCAGAAAATTTATACACCTAAATTCACCGGCTGGGGGCCGCGGGGGCGCGCTGTACCCGCTCATCTTCACACGCCCGACTTGCAGACGTGCTCATCATTTGCCGCCCCCTCCCCAAGCCCCCCACCCCCCTCTCCCAGCACCTGGCCTCTCCGCTCCACGTGTTCCATGTTCGTCACGTTTGTTTTTTCCTCACCCTCTTTTGTGATTCTTCCGAGTCACTTCGCGTTCGCTGCTCGTACGCACCGAACATCGCTTGCCCCCTTGTCTTTAACCTCTGCTACATCCTCATTTTCGCCTACGCTGCTCTACCCTGAGCACGGTACTCGCTGAGGAAAACAATTACTATTCACAGCTGATTCAGCTGTCTTTACCCGGCGTACGCGCTGCGCGAGAGAGAGTGAGTGAGTGAGTGTGTGTGTGTGTGTGTGTGTGTGTGTGTGTGTTTGTGTGTGTGTTCAACCCCCAACCTCATTTCTGCCGGTCCATTGACAAAGCTTTACCCTAAAAGGAATACTAAAAACGAGATGAAAAGAGAGAGAGGGGGGGATGGAAGAAATGGGCGGCAGAGTGAGAGAAAAAGAGACAGCGGGGCTGTGGGTTAGCGCTGGAATGAAGGTTGAGGGGGTGTACAGTACAGTTCAGGGGAGGGGTGGTGGAAAGAGAAGCGAATTATTCCCCGTCTATATTTTTGGACCATATTTTTTCCCTTCTTTCATCACGCACAGGCCTCCGCTCTGCCACCTCGCAGCAGCGCTCCCCTCTCCTCCCTCCCCATCACCCCTCTCTCTCTATCTCTCTCTCCCCCTATCCCTCTCTCTCTCTGCATCTCTCCCTCCCTCTCCCCTCTCTCTTTTCCTCTCGCTCCCCTATGCCGCACCGATCCGACCCCTATACCACGAGGAAAGCTTATTGTAAAATTACGGCACGTATCGCGTGTTGTGGCGGTAGTGGCGCAGCCTGCCGGTGTAGCCGGGGGTTGGGGTGGGGGCGCAGGCACGCGCGCGCACGGGCGGGGCGGGGCGGGGCGGGGCGGGGCGGGGGCGGGGCTGGGGCGGGGCTGGGGCGGGGGTGGCACTCTGATTCAGCCAAGATGAGGTTGTGGTAAGCTTTTTCGCTTGTTCCCGCCGCGGCCGTCGGGGGCGCTGCGGGCTGCAGGGGTCGGGAGCGCACGGGCGACGCCCCTGCTTCTCTAATTGTCATATATTGTTTGTGTGTGGAGTTTATATCCCTCGCCCCCAAGGCCAGCAAGAAGGGAAGCTGTTTTTTTCCTCTTCTTTTTGCCCTTTTTTTAAAAACTCGGCTTGGTGCAGGGGCACCTTCTTTTCCCTTGCGCCCTCCACGCTAACCATCACCGGGAAAGGGGTGCCGGCAGACCATTTAGACCCCAGGCAATTGTATTTATTTGCGGACCGAGCGGAGAAGTGGACAGGCGATCGCAAACGGACGAATGGAAACCTGTGCCGTGTTATGCGCTCGCACACTTCATAGGAACAGGAGAGGGCTGGGGAGGGGTGGAAGTAGCGCAGTCTCGCGCCGCGCGCGCTGGCCCCTTTATTTCCAGCGGGCGGTACGGACGGAGTTTTTGGCGGAAAGTTTGAGTCGCGCTCTGCTCGGGTCATGATTTGTGTACCGCCCCCGGGGAGCCGGACGGACGGGCGCGGCCATAACAGGGATTGTGACCCTCTACTGCGCGCCAGACTATTGTGCCGTGTCGGGTCGGGCCGGGCGGCCTGGGGAGAGGAGGGGAGGGGGCGTCGCGATCGCACACGGCTTATTTTGCTTGCGCGTTACGTCGCCACGGTCTCCAACTCGAGTCGAGTGCCCGCCCTGCCGAGGGGGTATCACTTCGCAAAATCATTGTATACGGACCGCAACAAAATCATTCAAAAAATCGAAAAGGAAAAAAAAAGTAAGGAAGAAATGTAGAGAAAAGTCCGCAAAATCCAAAACAGAGAGGAAAAAGAACAATTTTTTTTTAAGGGACAGAAATTTTTCTCGAAAAATTAAGAGAAAATTTTTTCAAAAAATTAAAAAAGGACAAAAAAAGTCATTGTACACATCTGTATTGGTGAACCCCCTCGACCAGACCGCTTTGTAGGGCGCTTGGCGCGGTGGGGGTGCTGGACGGTGCCGGCCGACGGGGGCCCCTTTCACCAGGATCAGGCCCGGCCCGGCCCGGCCCGCTCATACCATCCGAGTTATTACCCTTGTCCGTTGTCGGATTATGGCGCAAGTTTTTCGGTCGCGCAGGACTTGCGCGTCATTTAGGAAGTTATACTCATGACAGCGAAGAGGAAGAAGAAGAGGAGGAGGGGGAGAGGTGGGTGGGACTGGGGGACGCAACGCCTCCGCGCCGCCACCTCGGCCGCCACGCCCGCAGGTCCGCCCGCTGCGGGGTCGACGCCTGCCAGCCAGCCCCGCACCGCCCCACCCCGCCCCGCCCCGCTAGCCGTCACGTTCCTTTGTGGCGGGAAAAACTCGTTTAAGTTGCGTGTAAGCGTCAAGTTGTGTGTATGTGGGGAACACAACTTTGCTGGCCATTACTGTTTGGGGATTATCACCACGTGGTCCGCAGGGGGCGGGGCCCAGTGGGGGTGCGCTGCAGCGGCTGGGGGCTGAGCGGGCGGGAGGCGGGAGGCCACACGGGGAGCGCCCGGGTGGGTAGGCAGACCCGCCGCAGCCACGTGTATCGGGACCGTAGGACTGCCTACCCTGCCAGGCGCTCGACCGACAGAGCCCGAGTCTTCATCTTGAGTCTCGCACGAACGAAGCAGAGAGTCGAAACACCCCTTAGAGGGCCCTTTTTTTCCTTTTTTTTTTTATCGCTGGCAATAAATGACGCAAGTGATTCAGCCCGGAACGGTCCAGGCTGGGAGGCACGGGGCCAGTAGAAGGGCGGGGCGGAGCGGGGAGGTGGACAATGGCGGCTAGCTTTGCAGAGACGGGCTGGGCCGGGGGCCGGGGTCGGGCGCCACCGGGGCGGCGCGGCGGCCGACGGCCAGGAAGGAATTAATCATGTATGAAGCCGGCAAGTTGTTGTGGTGACGACTGGGGGAGGCTTAGGGGCTGGGGGGAGGGGGAGGGGGAGGGGCGCGACCCGGAGGCCCGGAGGGGACCCCGGCGGGGCTAAGCGTCGTCGCAACCCAATGAGCTGGCTGGGCGGGGCGGGGCGGGGCGGGGCGGGGCGGGGCGGGGCGGGGCGGGGCCGCACCGTGCCGCATCTGGCTCCGGGGCCTCAGGGACCTGAGAACCACGCCACCCAGCCGCGCCGCGCCCCGCCACGCCCCGCCACGCCCCTTCCCGGCCTCGCCGCGCGGCAGCCGCCGCCCCTTCCTGCTCAGCGCGGATCCCCACAACCCCCGCCGCCACGCCACGCCACGCCACTTCGGGGCATCGCGCCGTCAAAAGTCTCAGAACAATACTTGACTTGGGAGAGAAGGGAGGCCAGGCCACAATACGAGGAACTGGCGGTGGAAATACTTATACGGCTTGTGCCCGGTCGCGCGCTGTGTTTGCATCATTGTGTGCGAACAATGCCGAGGGCTTAAGAGTTTTGAACAACGGGGGGCATCGCGTCGGTGCTGGCGATCTGCACGCGGAGCGCACGGCGTGGCCAGAGCCGAGCAAAATTTTGTGTCTAGTCCTATATTTTAGAAATAGTTTATTGAGAAAGAATCTGAAACTTGTATTATTTGTACTCTAATTAAGAGAAATTAATGTTATACAGGACGGGGTTTCCCGGGCGATCACCCAGACTTTTGAAACTATTATTGCACTCTAATCGAGTGAGAACATCAGATCTCACTTTCAACGGGAGGTAGGAAATTTACGGCACAATTATTGCTGCTCCCCGAGGGCGGCAATCTTCTCTCCAGCATTTACAGTGTAGGCATTGTTTCCGCGCCCAAACTCGACAATTATATCGGATCAGGGCTGGTTCGTCTCGCGTCTCGCCTGGAGCGGAGCAGGACTGGGTCTTGGACTCAGTGAGGCGCACTGCCCAGGCGGGAGCCACTTCCCCCTCCCTCTTCTGGCCGTGCTTGAGCGTGGCCGGGCGTGGCGGAGCGCCTCGCACGTTGTGGTGCTCCAGGACGTTCTGGGGCGTTACCGGCCCGTGACCTCCCGCCCAAGCGCGTCCCGCCCCCGCTACCCCCGGCGCTTCGCTTGAGGCCGCTTCTTGCTTCCTGTCCCCGGGACTCCTCGACGCACCCCTGACTTCCGGTCTGGCCGTCTGCGGGGGTGTGGGTGAGGGTGTGGCGGGGGCGGCGTGGTGGCGGAAAGAGTGAAAATGATTCACTCGCCTCGGCCCTCTCGCCACGCCTCGCCTCGCCCGCGCTCCATTGGAAGCTGGCTATCGTTTGGAGTGAAAAAGGGGCTGTTCTCTGTATGGGAGGGTTTTCGTGGAGATAGATAGCTAGGGCCGTGGGGCTGGCTCTCAAAACCCGCATCTCGGAGAGGATTCCTGTTTTTTTTTTAAAGTAAATATTAAAAAAAAAAAAATCCAGAATTTATGTCTTAGTTTATGGTTCATAGTTTATGATTATTTTCTTTTCAAACATCAAGCCCTCGTTTTCCAATTATTCTTCTCTTATTTTGGTTGTTTCTTGTCACCCTCGAAATGTGGGTTAGCCCAGTGGTAAGCACGTACAGTGGTGGTGGTAAGGTGGGCGGGGCCGGCGGCGGGGCCTATTGCAGAGGCGAGGGAGTGGTGTGGTATGCAATCAAGTGGAGTCCAGAAAAGCAGGGTAGCGGGGCGCGGGGCGCGGGGTGCGGGGCGCGGGGCGCTGGCTGCGGGGCGCGGGGCGCGGGGCGCGGGGCGCGGGGTGCGGGGCTGAGCGAAGCGGAGGGGCCGTGCCCGCCAGTGCCCCGACACGGCCCGGTCCATCCCGCGGCGTCTGGCTCGGGAGGCGGCATGATGGCTCCTCAAACATGGGGGCCTGCTTGGCCTGCTGCTCCGGAGGCTGCACCGACCTCCCCTCCCCGATGCCCCTCCCCCGCGAGCCCGCGGCGCGCCGCGGCGCCCAGCCCTGCGTGCTCAAAGGATACGTAACAGGGGATTGCGGAAGTTGATCCTACTCACGGAATGCAGCTGACGTATTCATCCCAGTGTGCGCTTCGTTGGTTCGGAAGGGAAATCATTTATTCATAGTAATAATAATGCAAGAAGGGAATCATCAGGAGTGGGGCGGGCGGGGCGGGGCGGACTGCTCAGACGGAGCTCGCTTAGAGAGGGATGGGGCGGGTGCACCCGCCCTTACCAAATTTATGACGGTGCTCATTTCTTCTCGTTGTTTTTTTCCCTTTGAAGGTATTAGCCGACGATCGGCTCATATGAGTCCGCTCTCCCCTCCCCTGCTTCTGCTCCAATCTCCGCCGCTCTCCGTTGCACGACGGATTTTTATTTCGCTCGTTGTTGCCGCGCCGTGTATATATCGGACATTGCTTCTCGCCCGCCTCCTCCGCCTTATATAGGAGATAATAAAAGACGCAAACAATAACATTTGTGCCTCAGACGTTTTAGCCCCCACCCCCGCGTCAGCAGCGCGTCAGCAGCGCGGATGTGGTCTTGCCCGCGAGGTGCGGCGGTGCTCGCTCAGGTAGAACGTAAGTTCCACAGGATGTTGACAAAAGACAATCGACCCCGCCCGTTGGCCCCTACCCGCTATGTCACCTGTAGTCTCCGGCGCGCTTCCCTCCCCTCAGTTATCTCACCCGCCCTCCTGCCCCTCTCCCCTCCTCACCTTCATCTTGCTTCCACTGTCCCTCTCTCTCTCTCTCTGTCTCTCTCTGTCTCTCTCTCTCTCTTTACCTCTCTCCTAGCCGCCACCACCTCCCCATTCTCTCTGTCTGTCTCCCAGTTCATGTAAAATGCATCTGGCGTGAGAGAAGATTTCGGAGGCCTTTGAAGGAGCACCACCGGGGCCGGGCCGGGCCGGGCGCCGGGCCGGGGTGGGCGCCGCGCCGCGCTAGCTCCACGCCCCGCGCCCCTCCCCTCTCCACCCTGGAGCAGACCGGGCCGCGCCGGGCCGCGCCGGGGCTCCTAACCGCATCCTAACTCTATCCTAACCGGGTCTCACGCCCGCCCTGCCCCGCCCCGCCCCGCCCCACCCCGCCCCCATCTCGCCCCGCTCCGCGCTTTTGTTTTGCCGGGCGATACGCAGCGGGGTTTGTCTGCTCGCGGAGGGGTGGGGCGGGGCCGAGGGGTCCCCCACTAAAATACTCATTGTACACGAAAAAATGCCTTGCGCCAGTTATTATCGCGAATACTCTCGAAAAGAAATCAAGAAAATTTTCATGATTCTCACCAATACTTTGAGGAAAATTTCTGTCACTTTTAGATAAATTTTGATCTTTCCCCCCCTATTTATGGCTTGTTGATTTTTTTCAGTTTTTTGTTCATTTTTTCGTGATTTTTCGGATTTTCCTGTATTCTTCTTCTTAATATTTTTAAATGATTTTTTGGGGGCCGTACAATGATTTTTCGAAGTGACTGTCCCCTCGCCACCTGCAGGATGATTCCGCAAGGCAGTTTTGTCTCTCTGTTCTTATCGCACTAAATGGGGCGAGGCCATAGGGAGCAAGGAAGAGGGCACTACTACTACTACTAACCGCTTTGAGGAATCAGTCTGCTGGAACCCAAAGCTCCTTCCTCTCCTCTGCGGAGCGCTTCCAATACGTTATTGTTATTGCGCGAGTTTTCCGCTCGGACACTTGCCTGCCATAGGCGAGGTGAGTGTCGTGCGCGCCTCGCTCCGCCTCGCCCCGCCCCGGGGCCGTGTGCGTGAGTGCGGCCGCGTAGGGACGCGGCGTGGCGTGGAGGGGCGGGGCGGGGCACCTCACGGGTCCAACGGGGGAGAGGGAGGGTCCTTTTATTACCCTCGCCAAACGACTGAACGTCCCTACGGCTCGAGTAGCAGCAGCAGGACGCGCAGCAGGGCACAGCAGGGCACAGCACGGCCCCCCTGGCGATGCGACTCGGGGGCGTGGCGTGGCGTGGGTGCTGCTCTCTCCTCTTCCCCTCCGCTGCGCCTTTCTCCGACCATTTCCCGTCTCACTACCACCGTCGCGCTCCGCCCCGCGTCCTTCTCTCCCTCTCCTCCCCCGCCTAGCTCTCTCACTCGCCCCAACAGTCGGCAGTCGTGCCGCGCTCTTGCATTTATATGCTTTATTTCCCTCTGTCTCTCTCTCCGTGTTTTCGCCACTCCCGGTCTTGTATTTTCATAACAGGATTGCTGCTGGCTGCGCGCAGCAGGCTGCATTTATCGCAACGTGTCGAGTGCGCGGGGGGGAGTGAGATAGCGGGGAGCAGAGATTGAGAGAGCGGCTGAGCGGGAGGGAGATAGAAATAAGAAGAAAGAGGGGGAACGTTTGTGTTTCTACCGCCCGCGGCCCGGGCGTGGCGTCTGCCATCACTGCGAGGTACGCCGCACTATGCCGCACTCCACCCCACTACACTCGGGTGAGCGGCGCTACAGGATACGAGGCACCCGTTGCTGAGGTGAAAGAGGGCTGAGTAGGGTTCTCCTGCCCGTGTGTGTGTGTGTGTGTGTATGTGTGTGTGTATGTATGTGGAGGGTGAGGCGAGGCGGCTGCTCGCTGGCTTGGCTGGCTCGAGTCCACCTGGTATGGGCGCATCAAACGATACGGCTGGCTTTATTCGCCTCAGGTGTTTCTCCGAGATTCGGGCAGGGGCTTTACGTGGCGCTACTCTGTGAGTGAGTTGGGCGGGCTGGGGTGGAGCGGGGCTGGGCCCTCACGGGGAGTGGGAGCTGTTACAGCAGGGCCGGTCGTGACGACAGAGCGAGTGCGTGATAGAGAGTCATAGAGAGGCGGTGGAGAGAGGGAGAGAAGAGGAAGGAGAGAAGGGAAGGGAGACTACCCTATACGGCAAGAATAATTTTCTGGCAGACCCTTTGCCGAGCCGAGTGGAGACTGAGGTTCTGGTGCCGCGGCGGCCGCCGTGGGAGGCGCTGCTGTAGGCTCTCCTGACCCTGAAGGCCCCGGCCGGAGGGCCCCATGGGAGGAGGAGGAGGAGAGGGGATACAACAATTGGCGCTTTAGTTTATTACCCCTGTGCGACGTGCGGATTGGCTAATCTAGCAGGAGTGCTCCCTAAGTCCTGCTCGCCACTGTAGGGTCCTGCTCTCGCCAGGCCAGCGGGGCGCGCCCGCAGCCCGCAGCCCCTCTCTCCACCGCACCGCCGCCCTCTCTATCTGCAGTCCTCCAACTCCACCTCCAGCTCCCTCTCATCTTTATCTTATTCGCTCTCTGAAAATACACTCCATTTCGTAGTGCGGTTTTGTTGTTGTTGTTGTTGTTGTTGTTGTTGTTGCTGCTGCTGTTGTTGTAGTCGCGTTGTTGTCGGCCCGATTCTAAAACTTGTATGTGGAGACGGATTACACGACGTTGCGCTCCTGATACCCTATGAGATAAAGCCGCGCTCTACGACACACGCGCACAGCAAAGGGACGGGTGTGCGGGATTTAGTGCGGGAGAAAGTGAGTTAGAGAGAGAGAGAGAGAAAGAGAGAGAGAGAAAGAGAGAGAGAGAGAGAGAGAGAGAGAGAGAGAGAGAGAGAGAGAGAGAGAGAGAGAGAGCTGTGACCGAGATAGGAGCCCGAGATAGAGAGGGAAGGAAATAGAGAGATATAAGTGGAGCAAAGTGAGAAACCGGGAGGGAAGGGGTAAGGGAAACAGAGAGGAAGAACGGGGTGGATTTGGGGGGGGGGAGGGGGATGGTGAGTTTGTGGGGCGAGGCGGCGCGGCGGGGCGCGGGCGGGAGTCACTTCTGCTGAGACCACACGGGTTGAGCGAGGGGGCGCAAATCTGTGCAGCTGTTTAAATAATTGAAGACAGAGAGCTGAGCCGGGCTGAGCTCCCAGACGGGGGGCGAGCGTCGGAGGGAGAGAGATAGAAAGAGAGGAGAGGTGGAGGAGGGGGAGGAGGGGCTGCAAAGCGGATAGAGGCTGGCGGACTGGCCTGGCCTGGCGTTGTGTGCGCACACTCGGTGTTCCAAGCGCCGGCTGGAGCCGCTCGAGCTAGCTTGCTGCGCTGCTGTTGCGAGCCTGCTGCTGCTGCTGCTGCTGCTGCTGAATTTGGAGGATGCGAGTGTATAAACGCTGCGCAAACCTTCCCCCTGCTGGGTCGAGTCGAGGTGCAGCGCAGCGTCGCGCCGGGATAGCGATGCCACACTACAGGCATTCAGGTGGAGGCCTGGCTGGTCACGGTGATCCCGCACAGAGGTTTCATCTCTCTGTCCTTGTCCAATTCACGTGGCTCGGCCGTTAAGTGCAAGAAAGGGACGCTGCGCCACTATAAACGCTGGTCAGAATCACCCTGCCGGTGCGCTCTGAGTGAGGGGTGGAGATGGCCCCGGCCGGGCCCAGCCCAGCGCCATTGGAAAATTTTTGACTGTCATTTGACAATTATTGTCCGGATAAAAGTGGAACGTGATAAATTTGTCAAAATGAGCTTTAAAATTATTTGCCATTTGCCAATGACGCTAAATTTGTCTAGAATCAATCGATTTTGATTATTTTGTTGTCAAAAGATAGATGTTTTGTCAAATATTGTACAAAAAAAATTGTCATAGGCAGACAATTTCCTTGTCTTACTGTAAAGACAAACAAATTTAAAACAAGTTTGTTGTCACATAAACAGATCATTTGTCATAAACACAACATGAATTAATGGTCACAAAATGTGTTGTAAAATGACGAAAACTTAACAGTGGCCGCGCTGACTGCCGGCTGGCGGCGCGCCGGTCTGCGAAAGGGAATTGAAAGGGCGGCCGGGGCCCTGGTCGAGGCTCAGGCCGGGGTCGGGCAGGGGAGGAGCGTCATGGCGCGGCCAGACTGGCAACGCCAAGTGAGGTCAGGTCGGCCTCGGCGCATCGGCCGTCGGCCTCACCCTCACAAGCCCCCCTCAGCGCGGTGGCGGCCATAGTACCGCGGGCGTCCGCAGTCCGGGGCCGGGCAGGGCCGCCCTCCATTTTCAGCCTTTGAGTTTCTGCCCTCAGTTTTCATTGATTCTCACGCACAGATAGATTCCCCTGCGGTCTAGTGGGGCCCCTCGCCCCGCCCGGCCCGGGACGGCCCATCCCGTTGGGGCGGGGTGGGTGGGGGCGACAGACCCCGGGAGGGGCGCCCCTGTCTGCCTCCCGCCCCAGCAGCGCGCCGGACCGACCCTCCGGGCCCCCGCGGGGGCTCGGCCCCGCTTCACAAGGCGCAGCAGGTACTGGCAAGACCCAAGGGGGGCACTGCGCGGGGCGGGGCGGGCCGGGGCGGGCCGGGGCGGGGAACGACCGCAGCGGTTTGGCCGGCTCCTTGATTCCCCCTGGCGGGAGTGGCGTGGCGTGGTGGGGCAGTGCAGGCCGAGATGGGGGCTGCGCCGAGGGGAGATTCAGGATCTCGGCAAACTCTCGTGTGGCGATCCAATGCTTGTTTTGTGTATGACGGCACACAGCTGCTGTGCGCGCGGGAGTAAGTCGTCCCTTCGTCTCCAACCTGGTCTCCCTCTGACACTAAAGAAGACCTCGGCACCTTGGCCCCCGCCCGGCTCGCTCGGCCCGGCCCGCGCCGTATGGCATAATCCTGCCAGCGGCCCTGCTCTGCCCTGCCCTGCGCTGGCCTGCTCTGCCCCGGTCGAACGGATGGCGCCGTGCGTCACTGTCCCTGGAACTGATGTGTTAGCCTTTTATTGCGCCCGTCCCGCTCCAGGCCAGGCCGCCCATAAAACGGATAGGAACACGGCCGTTTCGCGACGACACAGCCACACCGCCGCGCCGAGCCGCGCCGAGCCGAGCAACGCCTGCCGTCTGTCCGCCTGCCCATATCCCTATCGACTGCAACCGCACCCTGCGCGCGCGCGTGTGTGTGTGTGTGTGTGTGTCGTACTTGTGCCTGTCGAACTCGCGTATGGCGTATACCGTATACAGAGAGCCGCAGCAGTCGGCAGAGTGATTATTTCCGCGCGTGGTTTGGCCCGCCCCGCCCCGCCCCGCCCCGCCATGGGCGCACCGTGTGGTTTATTGGGGTCGATACCCCAGGGGCCTCCACCCGGGCAGGCAGGCCGGCACGCCGTGCCAAGCCCGGAGCGGCACAAGCTGTCATCAGCCCGGCCCGGCGCGGCGCGGCGCGGCGCAGGCCAACAGATAACAACATTGAATCAGTCGCCAGCAGATATTCGGTCCGTGTGCGAAGCGCGGCGGTGGTGTTCGGGGTGGGGTGGGGTGGGGGCGGGGTGGGGCGGGGCCCTGAGGTTCATGATACCTGGGGCCGCCTTGGGGCCCGGCCGGGCCCGGCCCGCCCCCAGTCGTTAGCGGGTGTCAATAAGGGATACGTTATACACGCCTGTCTGTCGGTCGGGCAGGCAGGGCCGGGCGGTGCCTCCGCCTTCGCCTCCGGGAGGTGCTATCGGCCCCGGCCCCACACCACGGTACTCTGGCAGGTGCAGAGATATACCCCCACGCGCTCCCACCCTTTGGGCGCCTCGCCTGCCGCCCCCCGCCGCGCCGCCGGAGCCTGATTGGGGATTTAAAATTTGATTGGCAATAACCCTCTGCTGGATTTTGTTGTGATTCTAAGATAACGCTATTTCGGCCCCGCATCCGAGTTCGTTCGTGGTTCGTGGAGGGTCGAACGGGGCGGAGCGTGGGCCTGTGTGTTGTGGGCGGTACGTGCCTCCCCCGCACGTCTGTTGCTGTTCGGACAGGCGTCCCCGCGCGGACAGCACAGCGAGCCTGGCCGGCCTGGCCGCGCGCTGGACAGCAGCACGACAGCCGTCCCCGCACCGCCCCCGCACCCCCCGCCCCCGAACCACCCGCCTCAGGCCTCCGGGCCGGGCCGCCGCTTGTCGATCGATGTGCATCAACAACGTGGACGTCTCTTTGCGGGTGCGGTGGGGCGGGGCGGGGCGGGGCGGGGCGGGGCGGGGCGGGGCGGGGCGAGCTCCACCCTGTCCACACGCATAGCAAGGGTAATCCCACCCGCAGCGGTCGCAGTGCTCGCCCCACCCCCGGGACGCCCCGCCCCTCCCCGCCCTGCCCTGCCTCTCGCACCCCACTCCACTCCACCCCACGTCCCGCTCCACCCGTTTTCTTGCTCGTCCTTATCTCTCAGGGCCTGTCTCAGCCCCGCCTGGCGCGCAGGTCTCGGGCGGTGCGCGCCCGCCGGGTCGAGGGTAGGCCACCCGCCGTGCGGGACTGCACAGCGCGGGCCCGCGTGGCCTACCACCCCGTGCGCCGGCGGTAGGGTTTGTTCCAAGAAAAATGAAATTGTTAGGGAAAAAACGGATTTTTTTTTCGTGTTTTTTTTTCCTGAAAAAATTGGAAAAATTGTCGTTTCTATGAAATCCGCGTTTATTGTGATGTCAAAAACGATACGAATCGGTCAAATTACGTTTCTTCAGCCTCTGGTAGTATGCTGTACATAAAAGAAGTTGTAAAACGGGTCAGGATCGTGGAAATTTTGAGATTCGATATATAATGTCGAACATGAAATTTGACAAAGAAAATCTTCAAAGTTTTACTGAATTTTGATGATCTACACATTTTTCACCTCCACAGAAAGCGTTTGCCTTTGTTCTGTACCATGAACACGAACCAAAAAGTGTGTTTTAAAACACAATAATAGCTTTTTTATTTTTCCAATTTTTCCGTGAAAGTTTCCGAGCTGCCGAACCCTAGCCGGCGGCCAGTGTTGCCGGAAAGTTAGGCAAAAAAAAAAAACCGCGCAATACACCTGTGCGTAACGGGACTGTATCTCCGCCTGCCTGCTAGGCAACGTCTCGGCAAAAGTGCAGGGGAGTTGCCTACTAGGCAGGCGGAGATACCGCCATCTGCACACATAGCACTGTGAAAAATATCTTTGTATATTTACGATAAATTTTGTAAATCGCGATTTACGAAATATGTTGTAAATTTACGGCGGACCTTTTTTGCTCGTGAATGAATTTCAAGCCGAAATGTGGTACTTGTAAATTTAACGATTTGCAATTGTAATTTTACAACTGTACTTCGTGGAAAATTTTCCCGTAAACTTACGACTATTTTTCTGGTTTTCTGCGTAATTTTTCTAGCAACTTTGCCGGTGGCAGCTTTGCACTTCTGCACCGCGCGGCTCGGCTCATAGGACATGGCACAGTAAGAAATATTATCTGTGTATTTATTCCTGAAAGTATTTGGCATTTAATACCTGTGCATACCATCAGAGCAGACGAGGACAGGTCAAGCGTTTCTTTTCCCTATGGGACTCTAGCCTCGCCTTGCTCAGCCTCGTAGACTCCTCTTGCACTCCTTGCCTTTCCTGTCTGTCTGTCTGTCTGTCTGTCTGTCTGTCTGTCTGTCTGTCTGTCTGTCTGTCTGTCTGTCTGTCTATCGGTGTGCCCCACTGCCACACCCCCTGGCTCTCCTCTCTCGCTTTGAAAGCAATTAACCAGCTTCACCTCGCCATTTCTCGGGCCGGTCGGGCGCGGCGGGGCGGTAGGAGGAGGGAGGTGGTCGCAGGGCAGCAGCGGTGTACGTAGGTAGGGCCGCGCCCCCTAAGGGCCTTCCGGGGGGCGGGGGGGTCCTTGGAACGCCGCCCTGGCCTCGCCCCTACCACACACGGGGATGGGGTCCGTCGCCTCATCCTACCTCGCCCCCTGCTCCAAGTTCCGCCGGTTCCGCCGCCGCGCTGCCCGCGCGCCCTGGAGCTGGAGAGGACGCGCCGCCGCTAGCCCTGCGCCTCCGTGACCCTCCCGCTGCTGCTGCTGCTGAGGCTCGCCCGCGTCGGAATTTTAAATGATAACCTCGGGAAGGCGCGGCGCCTGAGCAAACACCGTGGCCAGCCCCCTCCCCCCCCCTTTTTTACCGCGCGCACACACACGCACACACGGTGTGTTTGGCTCGCAAGCCCAGCCCAGCCCCGCCCCGGAATATATCCGAGGGGACGCTCGTGCTGCTGCCGCCTGGCCTAATCGCCGAGCCCGACAAGCAGCGTTATCGGCGCGGCCGTCGCCGGGCCTTGTTTTCATTTCATTCATCAAAAATGGATGGTGCGGTGGTGGGTTGTGCTGTGCGGGGCTGCGGCCCTGAGCTTGCTCAGGCGGACCGAGTGGGGCGAGGCGGCGCGGGGGCCACTCGCTGCAGGCCGGCGCGGCGGCAGTGGTTTTCTCTTCAAGTTGCGCCGCTGGATGTCGCCGTCCTCTGTTTCCTCTGATGCTTCCTTCGAGGGGAGCAACAACTCTGAAATTTCCGTTATTTTCGGAATTCAGGAAAATTCAGAAAAATCTAAGAAAAATCAGAGAAATTCAGAAAAATTCAGAAATTTTTTGATAAAATTCAAGCAAAAATTCACAAAAATTCAATACAAATTTAGAAAACTTCACACAAATTCACATAAATTTACAAATATTCACAAAAAAAAACGAAAATTGACAACAACTCTCAAAATTTGTACTCCAAAATTCGGAGTTGTTCCCCCCTCGTCTTCCTCCCGAGTCCTCTTCTCTTTCTTTCACGGCTTCATCTAGCTCCTCGGTGCCGAAGTGCCTTTAGCTTCACAGTCCTGCGGCCAGTGTGTGGTGTGGATCGCCAGCGCCAGGCCTGTGGTCCGCTGCCAAACGTAATGACCTCGCTCACCGTTATCCTTTTCTTTCCCCGCATGTGAGCCTCGCGGTGCCGTTCCGTTCGGATATGTAGGTCGGATCAAGTAGGCCGATGGAGCCATGGCGCCTCAGCCCCTCCTCCTCCTCCTCCATGGTGCTCTGCTCTCATGGCTCCTCGTGGCTCCTCATGGCTCCTCATCAGCATACACAGCACCCGGCCTGGCCCTGCCTGCCGGGACGGGACGGTTATGATGGGGTCCGCCCCCGCCTCGCCCCGCCCGCGCGATTCAAACACGTATAAGCTCCCCTCTCACTTTCATGAGGCTTCCACAAGGCTTGGGGCGGGATTAGTTGGGCGTCGTATCAATTGGCGCACACAGAACAGAACGTACCCCTTTATTCCCTCCCTTTGGCCTTTTTTCCCCCCCTGATTGCTATAGCGGTATACTGTCTATCCGTCTTTTTCCTTTCCTGTCTATCTCTCTTCTTTCTATTCTCTCCGTCACACTCTGTGGTCGACTCGCCTCTCTCCTAGCTGGGCAGTTCGCGATCGCTTTGTCAAGGACCAGCTCGGGGCTCCGATGCGTATAAATCAACGGCCCTATTTGTGTGTGCCTACGGGGCCGGTCGGACTCTCTCTCTCTCTCTCTCTCTCTCTCTCTCTCTCTCTCTCTCTCTCTCTCTCTCTCTCTCTCTCTCTCTCTCTCTCTCTCTCTCTCTCTCTCACACTCTCTCACTCACTCTCTCTCTCTCTCACTCTCTCTCTCTCTCTCTCTCTCACTCTCTGGACCCTATCGTCCTCTCACTCGTGCAGCTCTGCGCCGCCGGCGTGGCCCGGTAAGGCCCCATAGAGCACAGCGGACCGCTACCCCGGGCGTCCCCTGCGGCCGCAACAAAGTGGGTACGCTACAGAACCGTTTGATCAAAGATTCCCCGCTGCGGAGCGCAAAGAGAATAATTATTGGGTAAAATGTTGTGTGACCACCCTGCGCCGGTCGGCTAGGGGCCGCACAGCCCAGCTGGGATTCTGCTTTTTGCAGACAATCGATTTTACTATACATAGTTTTCGAA
Source organism: Frankliniella fusca (assembly GCA_029379305.1). Classification (NCBI taxonomy): domain Eukaryota; kingdom Metazoa; phylum Arthropoda; class Insecta; order Thysanoptera; family Thripidae; genus Frankliniella; species Frankliniella fusca. The sequence continues at coordinate 2,485,008 of JAHWGI010000979.1, forward strand.
AATGATCATGGTGTGTGTATATGTCTAAAGGGAAGAGGCACTTCTGCAAACACGCCATAATTTTATTTCTTTTTCGTCTACGCGTGTTTACTGAAAATATATAGCTCAAGCGTATTAAATCTCGCGGGCTGGGCCGCGTGCGCGCGGTCGCCCGTGGCGCGCGCTGGTCTGGTTGCGGAGCCGGGGAGCAGGCGCAGGGTGCTGGCTCGGCCCGGGCCCTGCCCAGCCCAGTCCAGCCTGGCAAGTCCGGAGTTACGATATTTGCTGTGTCCGCTACTGCGCTAATCCGCAGACGTACGCGCATTTTGGTCGCCACCGCCCCGCCCCAACCCACCCCGCTGCCACCCTAAAGAAAAATAAACGTGGTTTTAGTTGGGTATTAAAGAAGACAAATGCGCGCTGTTATGGCGGAGGTTTGCATGCGCTGCGGCGGCGGCGGGGCTGGAAGGATATAGGGCGGGAGGGTCGGGTGCCGCCCTCAGCGGCGGAGCCGGCCTTTGTCGCCGCCTTTACGAGTCGCTGACGAGTCAGTGACAAACCTCGCGGCGACCCGGACCGCCTCGCCTCGCTCTGAATTCTGCCCCTCGGGCGCCACTGACAAATGCCTCGTGCAGTGCACCATCGGCAGAGAAAGAGAGAGAGAGAGAGAGAGAGAGAGAGAGAGAGAGAGAGAGAGAGAGAGAGAGAGAGAGAGAGAGAGAGAGAGAGACGTGGGGGGTGAGAGTGGACGGGACGGAACAAGGGGTGAAGGACAAGCTCACTGCTCTGCTGCTCGGCCGGGGCGGAGCGGGCCTCGTTCTCCTGTCCTGGCGCGCCAGGCGGCCGGGGTATGTTTTTCAATTCCAGACGTCACACTGAGGCTACAGGCAGCAGCAGCAGCAGCAGCAGCAGCTCCGCTGTGTGCCGCGCGCTCCTAACCTAGCTGAGTCGGACGGGCCGGGCCGGGCCGGGCCGGGGCGCCCCGCAGCCCCCTTGAGCAGGGACATAGCACGCAGTACGCACAGCGAGATTATGAATATAAAGCGAGCAGCGCTGCCGCTGTGTCGTACCAGTCAGCGCAACACGCTATCTCGCATCTCACTCGCTCTCCCCCTTCAACCTCTCTCTCTCTCTCTGTCTGTCTGTCTCTCTGTCTCTCTTTCTCTCCTGTAATCTAGATCACCTTCATGCCTGCTCTCTTCCTCTTCCAACCTACTCCCTGCCCTGTGCTTCCCCTCGGCAGCCAGTCCTATACGTAGCTGACACATATCCGAGGGGTAAATATCCAAATTTTTATGTACACCACTAATTCAAAATTCACACTAATTCAAACTAATTCAAGCGAATTCAAAACTAATTCACGCGAATTCACAGGAAAAACAAAGGTGCGAATACCTACCTTTTAAAGGCACTAATAAAGTTTAGTGCCTTTGGAAAGGCACTAAAGCTTAGTGCCTTTGGAAAGGCACTAAAGCTTAGTGCCTTTGGAAAGGCACTAAATGAGACCTTTCACACCTTTGGCTGGCTAGCTTCATATGAGTTCCGTACAAGTTTAGTGCCTTTGGAAAGGCACTAAACTTTAGTGCCTTTGGAAAGGCACTAAACTTTAGTGCCCCAGGAAAGGCACTAAACCGTGCCCTTGACTTTAGTGCCCCAGGAAAGGTGTTGTTTAGTGCCTTTGTTTTTCCAGTGTTCAAAACGAATTCAAAACAAATTCAAGCGAATTTAAAACGAATTCAAGAAAATTCACAACAAATTCACAATAATTTCAAAAAAAACTTCGCAATAAATTCAAAAAATTCAAAGCAAATTCAAAACGAATTCAATTCAGACAAATTCAATTCAAATTCACGAAATTTTTACACCGAATTCAGAGTTGTTTACCCCTCTCACATATCACTAACTCCACTATGTAAGAATTACTTTAGGGAGTAACGGCTCACTAACGGTCCACCTACGTTCCGCACTGCATATTTCATGAATGATCATACCTCGACAGTATGGGCTCACTGTATTTAAGATGTATGCTGATAAATTGGTGCATCGAACGTCGTTCTTAACATTTTAGCAAAGGACCGCTACGGTGTGTCCTGTAACTGTATAACCCATATTTACGGTCCGGGAAAATTTACGTCTCAAACTTTATGTGTTTACCGTGTTTTTTTTCTGACAGCAGTGCTGGTGTGGTGCGCCAACTCACATCGTCACATAGTATGTCAATGTAACCTTAACCTAAAACGCCAAGGGTTTACTGCTCCATGAGGTTTTGTGACTGCTGACGTAAAGTAAGTTATCGCAATAATCCTGCGCGCTGAAACGAAAAAAAAGGAAAGCTTGCGGAAAGAAACTGTCCGTGCTGCAGGCGCCAGCGCACTTCTTTCTCCCCTGCCTACAGCGCTGCCGGCGAGAGATTGGAAACAGAACAAAACAGCGCGGCCAGGGCGGGGCGGGGCGGGGCGCGTTGCCTGGCCGGAGCAGCGGGGCCAGGGCGGAGATCCGCCGAGGAGGCGGCGCGGGCCGGGCAGGGCTGGGCAGGGCAGGGCAGGGCAGGGCAGGGCCGGCGCGGCGATGAGCTGCTGCTGCCGCTGCCTTTTTGCTCTGGCGCCTCTCTCCCCTCCCCTCCCCTCCCATCCCCAGCCACAGGAAGGCCGGAAGTTATACGACACCCGGCGCTGCTTATCTGTAGCGTGTTTACAGGTGGCGGTGAACGTGCTGGGGCCGGGAGAGGGCTGCGCTGTGCCCAGAGTGAGTGTATGGGTGGGGGTGTATAGCAGCAGCAGCAGCAGCAGCGGGAGCCGGGCTGGAGAAAGGATGTGACGGTGTATTCGGGCTGGGAGTGGGGCTGAATCAGCGCTGGAAGAGGGCTGTGCTGCTGCCTCCGAGAGCTTGATATAGCAGGAGTTCTGGAGCAAACAGGAAGGGTACGTAGGGGGCTCACCGCAGCAATTTATAACCATATTACGCCTGTCCAGCACGCACCTGCTGCCGCGCCGCGCGAGCCTCCGGGGCGCGCTCGGTGTAACTCGGTTTTTATTCCATAATTCCGTGACAGCGCGTCGTGTTTGTGGAATGTGGACGGTCCGTCCGGCCGCCAGGGTGCGCTCCGGGCCGGCGACCTCACGTCGTCGCCGCAGTTGTAAGCGACGGCAGAGGGACTGTCGTAACGCCAGCCGGGCGGGGCCGGGCCGGCGGGCAGGTTATGAAGGGCCTGAGCGAGATGGCCACGCAAGTTGAGTTAGGGCGGCGGGCCGGGGGAGAAGGGGGGCGGGGGACTTGTGTCCAGTTGGCAACAAACAATGGGACACGTGTTGTGTGGGTGGGCTGTCCGGAACTAATGCGCTCACAAGAGCAGAGTAATGAGAGAGAGTGGGAGGAGGGGTGCAGACGTAGGAGGAAGAGAGGGAGAGGAAGAGAGGGAGAGGGGTGTGAGTGAAGGGGGAGAGAGAGGATCACAAAGGAAAGGAGAAGGGTTCATTGGTATGTGCGGCGTGGTCTGCTTGGGCCTCGGGAAGCCTGGGAGAGTGCTACCTCTGGACTGCACGGACGGGGCGGGGAGCGAGAGAGACGGGGAGAGGATAGGGATACGCACGGGAATGAGAGGGAGAGGGGAGGGGAGGGGTAGGGAAGGCTTGATGAGGAGAGTAGGCGAGGAATGTGTTGGTGCGGGGCGGTGGGGGTGGAGCAGGGAGGAGGATGGGCAGAGCAGGGCGGTGCAATAGACCGGGGCGGGGCGGGGCGGGGCGGGGCGGGGCGGGCCGACAGGCAGTGCGGCATGTTTCTGCTGTACCGCCGCGGCCTGAGTCCTGCCTGAGGCCTCCCCTCTGTCCTTTTGCACGCGACCCCGCTGCGCCCCGCGCCCCGCGCCCCGCGGCTCCTTCCGGCTCCGGCCCGGCCGCAGCCCTCCGTGTCCTCCCCGCCTGCCGGGGGCCGGGGCCGGGGCCGGGGCCGGGGCCGGGGCCGGGGCCGGGGCCGGGGCCGGGGCCGGGGCCGGGGCCGGGGCCGGGGCCGGGGCCGGGGCCGGGGCCGGCTCGGGCCCCACCAAAGAACACGTTGAAAAATTACCCTCCCCCTTTTGCCTGCGGTGCCTTTCTCCTCTGCACCATGTCCTGCTGTCTCCCCTGCCCTGCTCGCTTCAGTTTTCTTCCCGCACTCTTGCATCCATCTCTCTCTTCCTCTCGCCTCAGTTTCCATCCCCCTCGCACTCTTCCATCCATCTCTCTTCGCCTTTTCTCTTTCCGCCGCTTTTCTTTTCGCCGTTCGCCCGTGAAAATGTCCGAAGGGGCGCGCTGCGGCCGCGCTGCTGTGATCTGATCCGCCGGGGCGGGCGGGGCGGGGCGGGGTGGGGCGTGGCGTGGCGTGGCGTGGCGGGGGAGAACATATTACCTCGGCGGTGAGGCGGGGCGGGGTGAGGCGCGGAGTGAGCAAGTCCCCATTCCCTCGAGGAGCTCGCGGGCAGAGGCGAGCCGGGGGAGGGTGACAAATCACTGCATCATCGTCACTTCATATGACACCTTGTTAGTGATGTGAGGGGAACAGGATACATCGCGTCGGCCCGGCCCGGCGACGTGTGATGCGAGGCGAGGGGCTGCCTCCACCCGCCGCGGGCTGGGCGGGGCTGGGCCACTCTTTTCCTTTCATCCTTTTTTATCCACTCCGCCTCTTTTCTCCCTTCTTTCTCCGTCTTATCCTTCTCCTGTTTAGCCGGCTCAAATTCGACGAGGGCTGCTGGCGGTGGCGCTGAGAGATATGAAGGTGTATCGAAGTCACGCAAACCAGATCGTTAGCCTTTGTCTGTCACATTCTTGTACGATTTTACCTCGGTCTCTGTGTGAGGATGGGGTGAGGGTGCGTCAGGCCCGAGGGGCCCACAACTCTGGAATTCAGGTGTACAAGGCCGCCGAAATCTTTGGAAATCATATTGAAATCTCATTGAAATCAGTGAAATCTTTGAAATCAGTTGAATTCTCTTGAATTCACACGAATTCCGTTGAAATCACTTGAAATCTGTTGAAATCACTTTGAATTCACATGAAATCACATTGAATTCACATGAAATCATATTGAATTCACATGAAATCACATTTAAAAAGCGTCTCGGGAAACTCACTCAAATCGGTGTGGGGAGAGGAGGGGGGCGATGTGCACTAACAGCTGTTCGGCGAATTCGAGATATTTTAAGATTTTTAGATACTTTTATAACAGATTGAGATTCCTATTTATTCTTTTAAGCTTAGTGCCATTTCAATAAAAGTACTAGCTTGCAACTGCGCAAAATAATCACAATTATTTCAATTATTTTTTAAAACTTTTCAGAAGCAAATTTTGCTCTGCAATTGAAAGGGTGGCGTGAAGACATAGAAAATTTTTGCGGCAGTAAACCTCCCGAAGGAGGTTGCGGTTCCCGCCAGGCACAGGGCTTTTACCCCCTGTGGCAGCCAACTGCTTCGGTGTTCCATGGGAACCGGCGCTTTGCTGACTGCGATCCTATCGCGCAATTCGACAGATTTGATCCCCGTACCACCATTGGCCTACCCCTAGAGGTACGAGCGGTGTCAAGGGCGTTAGACTTCCTGATCCCAGTTTCAGAGGCCTTACCTCAGAGGGGTACGCGGGATTCGAACCCACAACCCCGAGTGCCGACACGTAGCCAGAACAGGAAGCGACCCAACGCCCAGAGCCACCGAGCCAACGGCGGTGAGACGTGTTTAACTTCTATTTGACCTGCCATCCAGCTGCGGCCAAACGGAATGTCAAGCGCGAAAAACACTTTCCCGAGTGGGAGTCGAACTTCGGACCACTCGCTTCGGTGTTGCGCGCTCTACCAACTGAGCCACGACGCCATGATGACTGTACAGTGCGACGGGTTCGACTTGTATTTGCCCTGTCCTCCTGGCTGGAGGCTGCAGGATACGCGGCAAATACGGCTCGAACCCGTCGCACTGTACAGTCATCGTGGCGTCGTGGCTCAGTTGGTAGAGCGCGGAACACCGAACTGAGTGGTCCGAAGTTCGACTCCCACTCGGGAAAGTGTTTTTCGCGCTTGACATTCCCTTTGGCCGCAGCTGGATGGCAGGTCAAATAGAAGTTAAACACGTCTCACCGCCGTTGGCTCGGTGGCTCTGGGCGTTGGGTCGCTTCCTGTTCTGGCTACGTGTCGGCACTCGGGGTTGTGGGTTCGAATCCCGCGTACCCCTCTGAGGTAAGGCCTCTGAAACTGGGATCAGGAAGTCTAACGCCCTTGACACCGCTCGTACCTCTAGGGGTAGGCCAATGGTGGTACGGGGATCAAATCTGTCGAATTGCGCGATAGGATCGCAGTCAGCAAAGCGCCGGTTCCCATGGAACACCGAAGCAGTTGGCTGCCACAGGGGGTAAAAGCCCTGTGCCTGGCGGGAACCGCAACCTCCTTCGGGAGGTTTACTGCCGCAAAAATTTTCTATGTTTTCACGCCACCCTTTCAATTGCAGAGCAAAATTTGCTTCTGAATTTTTTAAAAAATTAATTGAAATAATTGTGATTATTTTGCGCAGTTGCAAGTTAATTTCCAATAATTTGGAATAAATCGAAATAATTCACAATAATTTAGTAAAAATCCTATATAATCATGTAATTGAGAGAGTAATTTGGATCAGCTGCGCGTGTATTTTCTGAGATCATCCAAAAAATACTTGAATTCGTTGGAAATCTCAGGAAATCAACGGAAATCATATGAATTCGGTAGACATTTAACTGAAATCAATGGAAATCATGTGAAATCAATGGAAATCACTTGAAACCATGTGAAATCTCGCGAAATCAGTGAATTCACTTGAAATCTTTGAAATCCGGAAATCAGGTGTACATAATTTTTCGGAGTTGTGGGCCCCTCGGTCAGGCCCTTTGCACCCCGGAGACCGTGTCAGGGTGTTCGTGACTCTATTCACTGGGAAAAATTTTCGTAAGGGTTACGGGAAAATTCTCCATGATAAGTGTCGTCAAGTTACAACATCCTGTTGTATCGTCACGATAATTTTTTGACACCATGTGTCGACGTAGTTTTCTTTGACGAATAAGAATTTGCTGCCTTAAAATTACAACTGCGCGTTCGTAATTAACAACTCTGTGTCTTAATTACAAATTACCAAAAAGGTCGTAATTTTGTGAATTATTTATTCACAGTGTTTGAAACACCGTTGAAGTATAAAACGAAGTAAAACATTAGAAACGCGTTACAATCTAAGTGACTGGCATTTGTCTCGGAAACGGTCGGTGTCGGCTCGCTCAGGTGGCGTGAATGGAACAATACCAACCTGCCCCTGTTCCCCTGAGCGGCCGAAGTGCCGAAACTACACCGTGCCCTTTGGTCTTATTGGAAAAGAAATTGGAAGTAAGTGGTTGCGCTGGTTAGAGTTGAGGGAAAAGGGTAGATGGCGAGGGGGCCGGGGGTTGGGGTTGGGGTCGGGGCGGCCCGTTGCGGCCCGCGGCGGCCGTCCCATTCCCGGTAGTGCACTAAGTGAAATGGCGCGCGCGCACATGGCGATTATCTGAATGCACTCTCCCCAATAATATTACGTGAAAATGTGTGCGCGCTCGTTAGGGCCCCCTGCTCCCCCTCTCCAGCACGCCCCGCGGACCAACACCACTCCACAATAATAAATCCCGCACTACCCTTTATGCTGTAATCGTTTTCTATTCTTCTGCATCTGCGCGCTTTGCCGGGCCGGGCCGGGCCGAGCCGGGCCGGCGCGCCGCGGCTAAACCTCACTGACCCTCAGTCGCGCCAGGGCTGCTTTTGTTTCCAAAACCAGCGCTACAGTGCTGCTGCTGCTGGTCGCACCCATACCGGCCCCAGGGCCTTTTGGTCCTGGGGCAGTGGGCCGAGGCGGGGGGGGGGGGGGGGGGGGGGTTGGCGCGGACTGGCCATAGGACCCATCAGCTGGAATCCTTTTCGAGTCGCATTCTTTTCTACTGCGGTAAGCAAAGACCATTAAACAGCAGGAAAGGAGAAAAGAAGGGGAAAGGAAAAGGGGGATGCAAGAGGTCGTGAAAGAGGAGGAGCTGCGGAGGGGGGGGGGGGAGGGGAGACAAGACAGTCGCTGTAGAGCGGGGGAGGGGGGAGGAGGGCCCCGCCGCGGGCCGGCAGGATCCCCAGGGGGACCGGGGGGGACCGGTGGTACAAGTAAGTTGCGCATACTCTTTGTCGAAAGCGGCTGCCGTGGCGGGGTTGGGCGGGGCGGGGAGGAGCGGAGCGAAACCGTGCTGCGGTGGTTGCTTTGCGACGGGCGCTGTTTTTCTTTGCCTGTTCTTTACTCTCTCTCTCTCTCTCTCTCTCTCTCTCTCTCTCTCTCTCTCTCTCTCTCTCTCTCTCTCTCTCTCTCTCTCTCTCTTTCATCCGCTCACGCCCACGCTGCATGCAAGGATTTACCAAGTTCAATAAATATTGCTACGCCCCGCCACTTCCCGCCACAGCCCCGCCGCGCCCCACCGCGTCCCCCGAGGGCAAAGCCAGCAACAAGCATCCCTGCTCGACTCAATGGTCGATAAATAGAGCGCACGGTATAATCAGACAGCACGTGCGGGTGAGGCTGCGGGGGTAGCACGAGCCGCCCTGTGTTTTTGTTGCTACTAACATACAGACACAGACATACAGACGTAGACATACAGACATCGACATAGGGTGATTCCATACAGAAGGGTAGGTGAGTTGACATCGCAGTCACCGATTTGAACCAAAAATTGAGAGCATGTTTCCTATCACTAAAAATGTTTAGAGCCAAAATTTTAGCCTCCTAGGTCGCACGGTTCCAGAGATATGGGCAAAATGGGTTTTCCGACATTTTGATGAATTTTGACTTTGGGCAAAATTTTAATAGGGGAAGGGTTGGTCCCAGAGGCTTCCAAATTTGCACAGGTCATCTTTAGAGGGTAGAGTTCAATAAGAAAAAAAATAGATTTTTTTTTTTTTTACTATTTTTTTATTTGGAAACCTTTCTTTTAAATTAAAAATCTCAAATATGGTATCGAAATTTTGCCCCCCAAAATTTTTCTTATATTGCCCTTTTCTACTTAGGAATGCGATCCAAAGAACTTTTTGGGCACTCTAATGGTTTGGTAGTTAAAGGCTATGTCGTGTTATGTTATTTTCATTATGGCCGCTTTTAGGGACCCAAAAAAAGTTATTTTGGCGACCATCCAGAAATGATCAGGACCTCGAAAAAAGCATTTCTACATGGTCGCCAAAATAACTCATTTGCTGTTCAGCACTTGTGAAATTAATTATAAGTAGAAAAGGGCAATCTGAGAATGTCAACCCTATCACATTTATGCTCATTGGAAAGAGAATTTCTAGACGAAGATCATGCTGTCTTCAGAAAAAATGTTTTTAGTCATGGTCAGAAAATTGCACTCTGAAGTGCAGAACTTTTTAGTTCTATATTTTCAACTGTAGAACAGTTCTGCTCTTGGATTTGCAGAGAGGGTATTCACTGCGCAAGGGGGAATCTCTCAGTAAAATCATTGTACCCCCCCCCCTTTAAAAAAGTCATTTAAAAAACGTCAAAATTAAATCAAGAGACAGAAAAATCCAAAGAAAAGGAAAAATTTAGAATTTGGGGTGTAACAGATAAAAATTTATCAAAAAGTGACAGAAATTTTCCCTCGAAAATCCAAAGAAAAGTCAAAACTAACAAAAGTAGGAAAAGAAATCAAAAGTTAGAATCAAAAATTGTTGTACAGATTTTTGTAAATCCCCTCGCCGCTGCGCTCCGCTCGCTGCCACGATGGTGCAGGATCTGAGTGGGGATGACTCGAGGTGACTCGAGGTGACTCGTGGCCTGCTGCCCGGTTGGAGAAATAACCTACGAGCCGCAGTCAGCAGCACAGGTGTGTTAGGTTTAGAGGGAACCGGGGCGAGCTCAGGGCTCTGGGTGAGGATGCGGTGAAGAGTTTTGTTCTGGCGAAGCGGAACGGTGCGGTGTACTGTACTGTGGTGTGGTGTGGCATCGAGTGCGGGGATACGGGGTCGGGCGGGGCCGGAGCGCGTACCACCACCGGCCGTATAGTGGTGGTGAGAGGAAGCAGTTTGCAGCAGCTGCCGGTCAGAAAGTTGGATTGATTAGTTTTCGCCGGGGGATCGGCCCGCCCCGCCCCGCCCCGCCCCTTCCATCCCGCTCGGATGCTGCATTTGGCTACAGCTCGTCGGGGTGGATGTAGGGAGGGGAAAGGGGTGGGGGGTGAAGCGTGGCGGGGCGGGGCACAGCGGGAGCGCGCCAACAAACTTGAATAATAATAGTTGAATTAGGCGGCCGCGTTTGGATCATCGAATCGTCCATCACGGGCCGTTGTTTAGGGAATGGCGGGGCGGGGAGCGGGGCGTGATGAATCACCTGCTGACAGACTGTCCTAGAGAGATGCGCAGCTGGGGGTAGGGGGTTGATGGGGACCAGGTGGGGGTGGGGGATGTGCGCCGTGCCACGCCGCGCCCGTCCCGGCCCGACTGGAGGGTTGTTTTCACTGCATCTGCCTTTTCCACGGCGACTCCCAATATAAGTGATTTGGGCTAAAAGCCGCGATGTGTGTGTGTGTGTGTATGTGTGTGTGTGTTCAGTCAGTACGCCGGGCCGGGAGGCGCTCTCTCGATTTATTGACCCACTTTGTTCCAAATTCACGCCCCCCCCCCCTCTCTGTGCGTGTGTGTGAGCGTCCCCGTTGGGAAAGGCGTCCCGATTGCCGACTGTAATAACTTTGGCAGTCTGGTTGAAAGGCGCGGCCCTGCGGCCCTGCGCTGCGGGCGGGACGGCCCGGAGCAGAGCGCGACATGTAAAAGCCCCTCTTGCGGTAGGCCATGAGGGCGACTGCTGGCTGGATCTCTGCCTGCGGGTCCGACCCGCCCTTCCCTTCCCTTCCCCGCCCCTCCCCTCCCCCGCCCCGGCCCCGGCGTTATTGTCGCTGCTGTCCCACTTTTCCCAGCAACTGCGCTCCGCGCGGCCGCGCCGCCGAGCCGGGCCGGGGCCGGGCGGCGGTAGAGCCGAGGCAAAAGCGCGTTAATGGCATCGTCATTTGCAAGATTATAGAAAGTGTGCCCCGCCGCTCCGCCCCGCCTCAGCCCAGCAGCAGCTGGCGGCCGGGCCGGGCGTGGCGTGGCGTGGCTGGGCCGGCCCGCGCTGGCCGACCCAGTCTGAAAGGCGAATGAAGGCGCGGCGCGCGCGCAGGGATGAGGAAAAGAAGAAAAAAATAAAACCTGTCACTCGGACTGATGGGAGTTGAACCCGAGTCTGACGGGAGCGGAGCGGCAGCAGCAGGGCGCTCTGCAATGCACACATTTTTCGCTTTCATCTACTTTGGTTCGTTTATCGTTCCGGAGCTCCGGGCAGGCAGGCGGCGCTGCGGCGAAGGACCGAAGTTTTGTGTGGATAAGATTCGCCCGCGTTTCATTTGTCTCCCGCGAGCGTGAGAGCGTGAGGCCGTGAGGCCGTGAGCACTCGGTCGGGTAGGGCTCGGCTCGGGCGGTGCGCGAGGCGTGCGTGGTGGGATGGGTCGGGCTGTGGGGCTGTGGTGCAAGGTTAGGCGGGGTGAGGAGTGATTCAGGCGGGGTGATTCAGAAGATCGCTCTCATCTCTCCGTCCTTTGTTGCACCTATATAGCAGTGCCCTATGCTGGCCATATGATAGTGCTCCTTGAGTGCGACGAGGACAGAGGTATGAAAGCGATCTTTTCGGAGTCGCTCGGCTGCGGAGCGGCTGTGCTGCTGTTGTCTATCGCGACGTCTCGACCAAGTGCGCGCGTGCTGTTCTCTCCGCCCCGCCCTTTCGGACTTAGCTGTCGCCCCTAATGGCTCGTCCGTGACCGGAGCGGCGCTACGCTCCCCTATAGCGTGAGCGGCATGAGACATAGACGAAACGAAAACCAAACGCGAGCAGCGCGGCGGTGGACTATTAGCGATGCTTATCGGCCTCGCGGGCCCGGCGGCCCCAGCCCCGGCCCCAGCCCCGGGCCTGCGTGCGCCCATCCGCTCCCCCCTCCCCCCGCTCTTTATTTGACTATGTACTTCCCCCGCCGCGCCCCGTCATTTCGTATAGAATGTGAAATGTGTATAACTGACCGGGCGCCGGGAGGCCGCCATTGGGGCAGGGCGCCGCTGCTGATGCATCAGGACAGCAGGGTGGTGCCGGCCGGCCGGTGCACGGACACAAACGCGATAAGACTCACCTGTCACGAGCTGTTATTGCCGTCGTATTCAGTCGGCTGCGTGCGCGCCACCACACCGACCGGGGGCTGGTGCGTGAACGCGGACAGCAGAGGCGTGGGGTGAGGGGCGAAGTGGGCGGGGCCGGGCGGGGCGGAGTTCGCCGCCGGACCGTATCTATACCCGTCTACTCCGAAATAGAAGAGAGTCGAGGTAAAAGCGACGCGGCGCGGCAATAACGCTCTGCCGTCTGATTCCGAAGATCGCTCTCGCGCCTCCGTCCTTGTCGCACTCATGGGGCCCTGCCGTCCCCCACATAGGGCATCGCCGTGAGTGCGACAAGGATGGAGGCGCGAGAGCGATTTTTGGAATCAGCCTGCAGCTCCGGGCCCACGCCACACCCAGGACGTTGCCCAGTGTCCCGTCCCGTCCCGTCCCGTCCCGTCCCGGCGGCGGCGTTTGATGCGCCAGGCCCTGTAGTGCTGGTCCGGTCCGGTCCAGTCCAGTCCGCCGTGATCCTGTCCGGCGGCGTGAGCCGGGCCGGACCGGGCCGGGCGTCTGGGCCCTCTCTGTCCAATCCCCGTCCTGGGACATGAAAGTTTGACAACGCCGCGGGGGAGGAGGAGGAGGAAAGTGCGGGCGTCCGAGCCAGGCCGGCGTGGGGAACGGTCAGCCGCTACATATTTTAACGCTCTGCTAAGAATGGCGGAGGAGGAGGAGGAGGAGGGCTTGGAATGAGTGAGAGAGGACGCATCCGGAGCCGAGCTTGGCCGCGGCGAGGGCGACGTAAGACAGAGAGAGGGAGAGGGAGTTTTTTTAGTTTTTACAAAGGATTTATTGGGGCGATTTTTGTACAAAGTAGGCCAAATTGGGATGAGTTTTTGTGTTAACATTGAGCTGTCGAAGCAGCGATCATGCAGTGCTGCTTATTTTGTGATAATAATTTTGTTATACAGCAGAGCAAAAAGAATAGAAATATTGAAAGAAAATATTTGTTAAGTGAAGGGTATGGGATTTTTGTTTCTCTCTTTTATTTTTATTTTTTTAAAAACATGTTGAATTATTGTGAGATTTGAGAGAAGTTATTTAAGAATCAAATTTAGTAGTTGAGGCATCAAAGATTACTTTTCTAAGGAGATTATTGTGTTCACATAAAAAGGAGATTTCATTTAGTTTGGCTAAAAGTTCTGCTACGTCTACATGGAGTTTGTAAATTCTAGTGAATCTGTGAACAACTCTTCTTATTTTAGTATTTTTACAATGATAGATAATATCTAAAAATATTTGTTCTGATAGTTTGCTTTCATCAAATGTTATTGAGGAACATACTGTTTCAATTTGAGAATATTCCTGATTAATCACTAGGTCTTCTGGGGACACGGATTGTATTTGCACTTTGTTCGACACTGGGACTGGGGATTGAGGTGAGAGGAGTCTTTTATTTGAGGTAGATGATTCTAGGTTTGAAGAGGGGGATATTATTTGTTTAGGATATAGCACTGTAATATTGAGGTTTGGGTTAGGTTGGGCTTTGAGGAGCAAGGGTTGTTGAACGGGAACAGCTGATAGAGGTTGGGAGGTTAGGGAGGGAGGCAGGGGGGAGGGAGGGGAGGGAGAAGCAGCTGGGGTGCTGAGGAGGCGGGCGGGCGCGGGGGGAGGCGGGCGGGGGAGGTTTGAGGTTAGGGTTGACTTGCCTTGGGAGATATTTTTTGAAGATTGGGAATCACAGTTTAAATTTGTTTGGGTTTGACTGGCTGAAGGGATATTTCTTGCTTTGGTAATTCGTAGCGATGGGGCTGGTGCGTAGGCTGGGAAGTCTTGATTTGGATCTTGTTTCTTCTGATTTACTTCAATGTAGATTGTGTGTTTATTTCCTTCTTCACTTGTGATGTGCATTATCTCGGGACACGGTGGAGCATTCTTAGGGATTCGCATGAAAACTGATCTCTTCCAGGTCTTGATGTGTTTGAGATCTTCGTGAATGGTGGAGACACAGAGTCTAGTTGGTTTCGACACTACTTTGCCATACGGTTCTAGGAGTTTTTCAAGTTCGTCGTCGGGCATTTCAGGTGGGCAATTTGATATATTAATTTTAGTTGCATCTGATACATACTTCCGACATGGCACAAGAGTTGAGTTGATTAGGACACCTTCATTTTCACATAGTTTATGGACGGCAGCTTCATTGAGTAAGTAAACACAGAATCGACCACCACTGAGCTTTGAGCAATATATTATGTTTTGACTGCCTACAAGGTCAGCCGTAGCACGGAGTAGCTGATCTTGAGTAAAACTTTTAGTGTTCTCTAATACAATTGCTAAATTTCTTGACGGGGCATGTTGTTGCACTGTCGTTGACGACGAGCTTGCAAGGTTGGCCTGGTTGAGGTTAGATGGTTCCATGGCGGGACGTACTGCTAGAGACTGACTCCGGGAAATAGTTTTCTACGGCTTCCCAGCTCTCGCGCAGGTCACTACCAATGTCACAGTTTCTTCAACACTAGTTTTAACTTTTAGTCACTAAAACAGGTCACTTGAGGTAGTTTTTAAACTAATAATTTGATTTATAAGTGGAGTAATTATAAGGGTACGCTCAACTGTTCTCGAGAGAGAGAGAGAGAGAGAGAGAGAGAGAGAGAGAGAGAGAGAACGCTGTCGGCCCCGAGGGCAGCAGCGGCAGCAGTGCGCCAGATTGGTGCGGAACAAGACTACTCCCCGGGCCGCTCCGCTCCGCGCTGCTCTACTATGCCGGGGCGGTGTCTTCCGGTTCCTGTGGGGCGGCGCGGTGCTGTCAGCGCCGCTGTACCCTCTGCTGCAGTACCCAATAGCCTTGCTTCCTCAGCCTGGACATGACCCGCCCCGGTCAGGACAGCTCCCACCACCCCTGAGGGGGCCGCTCCGCACTCCGCACCGAGGTTAGGTGTGTTCGGTCTGAAGCAGACTGCTTGCTCCCCACAACCCTCTCCTATTCCCAGGTCCGCAGTCAGCAGTGTTTCTACTCAGAAGGAGGAGGGACCGCTGCGACGGTGTCACTGGCGTCGGCTGTGACAAGCATTATGCCGCCCGTGCGCCTCCTGTACTGCTGGCACTGGCTCCCTCTCACCCCCGCCCCCTCCTCAACAGCCACGTCTTTGCATCAGAGAAGCAGCGCGCGGGCTTCTCAGTGCCCATCAAGCGCTTTCATCAGCACACTCCCACACACTCAGCGCACGACAATTTTTCCTCTGTGCTCATACTACGCCTTCTCGCTTTTCCTCTTTCGCTGCTCCAACACCCTTTTTACCATTTTGCCGCACGCACACATTTCCTCTGGCGTGTTTTTTTTTCCTTCCCTTTTTTTTTCATTTCCGTTTCTTTTCTCACACACCGCTCAATCCATCTCTTTTCTTATTCGCTGCGGCGTGTTTTGAAGTGAAGGGTCCTCTTTCTCACTCTGTCTGTCTCTCTCTCTCTCTCTCTGCTCCTCCCGCAAGGCTATACCGCGCTGGACCTGCAGGCGGGGCGCTGCGCTCAGACCCCGGGGCGGGGCGGGGCGGGGCGGGGCGGGGCGGGGCGGGGCGGGGCGGGGCGGGGCGGGGCGGCACAGCTCGCTCCCCTCTGCTCGTGCTCGTCCCCTCGCCTCCCCTCCGCGCCCCCGCTATCCCACTGGCGAGTTCGCGATAAAGCGCTCTTCACTCACGGAAATGCTGAGCGAGGCGGTGATTTTTCAGACGTGCGAAATCCCGTCTCGCTGGACGCGGGGCGCCGCCACCACCGCTCACAAAGCGCCCGCCGCCATTCCCTCCCCTGCTCAGCCCTCGACGCCCCACCCCCGCATGTATAGACCACTGGAAGGTTTAATATTGGGGATGGAAAAGGGAAACCCGCAGATGAAAATCTCGTTATTCGGTGCGCGCTGGAGTGCGAAGGGGATTGTTGGACGTGTGCATGGGCTGGACAGGACAGGGGAGCCCGTCATGGCCATGGCGCGCCCCGCCCCGCGCCGCAAAACTGTTGCGGGCTGCAGCAGCAAAACCACTCGTGCTCAGTTTATTCTCGTTGTAGACTAGCCGACAATAAGGTTTTTCGGACTGACGGCGCGCGTGTTTGGACGCCGTTGCGTTGCTGCCGGAGGGGGATGGGGATGGCTCTGCTCGGCGTCGCGCCATCCATTTGGTCGGTGGCTGAAAAGATGCCACTTCGCGCATATTTGTTCAAAACTTTCCCCTCGCTTTCTCTCTTTTTTTTTTCTTTTTCGTTCGGCTGGGGTCTACAATCAGATGCGCGGGGCCCCGCCCCTGCACCGGGGCATTAGGATGCCGGTGTGGCCTAGTGTGGCCGGGCCGCAGGCGGCGCGGTGCGTGATCGGCTTACCGATGCGCTGGCAATTAGGCCCCCGTGCCCCGCCCCGCCCCGACCCGCCCCGCCCCGCGGCGCGCTGTGGTCAAACACATTACTGTGTTTGTTTCGCCGTGCTCGGCTCGGATCATCCCCGCCATATGCTGCTGCCATTGATAACATCGTATTAAGTGCGAAGGAAAGAAAGTGCACTCGTACCTGCGTCTATTCTATGCGTCGTTTGAATCGCGGGAGATTTCCAAAAAAAAAAAAAAACGAGGTCTTTGTTACTGAATTACATAGCAGTGAAGTAAATATTTGCCTTCTCCTGTGAAGCTCTCCATATAAACGTTTGACGGATGACGGAACGGGCCTATAATGCCCAGAAAGGAGTCGATATCTTATTTCACAGGGCGTCATCATCCATCAATGTTTGTTTGGGACAATACCACGCATTCACGCTACCGTCGTTACCGCCAGACCGTTCGTCATCATTTTCGCGGCGCTGCAGGGTGTCGGCCACTATCACGTGCTGGAGCGGGATGGGGGGGGGAGGGGGGGGGCAAGTGCAAAACGGTCGGACGGACAAAACTGTTAAGCGCGCGGGGCGGGCGGGACATGGGCCATGGGCCGGCCAGGAGGTGGTAGCCGAGTGGGGCGGGGCGGGGCGGGGCGGGGCGGGGCTGGGCGGGGCGGGGCGGAGCAGTGCTTCCGTCCTCGGCGTTGAGGTGAGCCCTGCCCTTGTGTATGGATGTGTGTGAGTGCGTGCCTGCGAGTATGCGTAAGGGAGGGGAGGGGGAGAGAATGCCCATTGATAAAGCGCCGGCCGGGCTCTGCTGGTGATGGGCTAATGGCTCGCTTATAGACAGCCCTGCCCCGCCGCGCCCGATCCCCGCGGCCGACCTCATTCCCCCTCTACCCCCCCCCCCCCCCCCCCCCCCCTGCCGCGGGCACAACATGCACAGTGCCCCGTATACTTACGCGGCGTGGCGTGGGGACGCAGAGAATATAGAAAACTCAATCGATTTCGCGGGGAGCAGCGGCGCTCCCCGGCCACTAGCGCGGCTTTTTTTACGACCGACATCAATGACTGGCAAGTACCCGCGGGGCGGGGCGAAACGGGACTACAGTGCAGAGCAGACGGCCCGGGCGGTGCACGCTCGCGGGCGGGCGGGTGAATAATGGTGATGGTGACTATCTCGTCATTACGCCGATGGACACTGGACATTTCCGAGGAGAATCACCCCCCTCCCCCCTCCCCCCCTGGCGATTCTCCCCGGAGAAAAAGACCCCTATCTGCTGCTAATGCGCGCGCAGCCCGCGCGCCCTGACCCGACGACCCGACCTTCCGTTCCGTCGCTTTGACTTGGAGTGCCCTTCTGTTGTGTGTTACACGTTACACCCTGTACCTCGACTATGCCTGACTGCCTGTGTGTGTGTGAGTGTGTCCAAGGATTTTTGCTCTTTTGCCTTGTGCTTTATTTGCCCCTTTCCCTGCTTGTTTCCTTTTTTTTTGTTTCGCTTTCCATAAAAAGACGTGTTGTTGTCGTGGGCCGCCGCATGACAGTAATAGCACAGTAAACATGTCCGGGCTGGGCCGCGGGGACCGAGCGGGAACGAAGCCGAGCGCGGTGGGGCGGGGCGGGGCAGGGCGGGGCGGGGCGGGGCGGGGCAGGGCGGGCCCGCCGGCCCAGGCAAGCGAGCGGAGCGGAGCGCGGAGGTCAAAGGATTGCCACGGCCAGGCCACGCCCTCGGTAATTCAGCAAACATTTGCACGGAGATAACTGTCAAAAAAAGAACGAAAGATGTCAGTGGAGAAATTTAGATGGAGGAGATGTAACATGTGGCGGATCTTGTCCGTGTCGTTTTGGGATGTGTGTGCTTGACTAGCCGCGGGCCTGGCGCGTCCCGGGGCCCGGGGGGCGGGACGGAGAGTCGAGCTGCTGAACATTACCGTTCAAAAGAAAACCCTCTCGCTGCCCGCTCTGTTTCGGAACGCGCTTTTCCTTGCCAAGGCCGCTGTCACATCGTTTCTGCTGTTTACAATGTTGTTTAATTTTTCATGGAGACACGGTCTTTCGGACGTGAGTGTGCCCGGCCCGGGCTGGCTCGCCCAGTGTCCCTCATGAGGGGCACCAGGCAGGCAGGCAGGCAGGCAGCGCGTGTGCAGACGGGTGCCACGCCACGCCTCGGCCGTGCCCCGCCCCGCCCCGCCCCGCCTCACCACACCCCGCCTTTCTTTTTAAATATTCATGGCTCGAATATTCCGATAGGAGGAGGTTTATTCCGCGTGGGCGAGCTTTGCGCTGGATGGGGCATCTCTCTTTTTTTCTCTTTCCGTCTCTCTCTCTCTCTCTCTCTCTCTCTCTCTCTCTCTCTCTCTCTCTCTCTCTCTCTCTCTCTCTCTCTCTCTCTCTCTCTCTCTCTCACTCACTCACCCACTCGCTTGCCATTCGACCCCTCTCGGCCGCACCGAGTTAAAATGACCTTTTGATTCCCCGAGGCGGCGGCCTGTTGACAGGGGAAGCCCCCTCTCTCCCTCTCTGCTATCTCGGTACATCGAACGGATGACTGGCCGCGCGAAAACGAAGCCGCCCCGACCAAACTTTTGGAATCAACCAGTGGCACTCCTGGCCCGGGCCCGGGCCGGGCGGGGCCGGGCAGGGTAGCAGAGAATCCGCACCAGCCGTCCCGCCCCCGCTGCGGGCGCGGCCCGTGGCTTGGGCCCGCCCCGCCCCGCCCCGCCCTACCCCACCCCGCCCCGCCACGAGAGATAAAGGCACCCAGTCGAAACAATGTGATTTTCCAGGGCGGTGCGTGGCTTATGGTCCTGGTGCAGCCGGGCTGGGGCGGGGTGGAGCCGGGGCGGGGGGAGGGGGGAGGAGGGGAGGCGGCGAGGCCCAGACAACTCACGAACCTGTCGGCCTCAATCGAACTGCTGGCTCTGACACACCCAAGTGGGACGAGGTAGAATAAGTCGAGATGAGAGGCAGAGCGGGGTGGAGGGGTAGGTGTGGGAAAGGGGGGGGGGGGGGTATAAGAATAAGAGGAAAGGGGTTGGCTGAGCGCAGAGCAGGGCAGGACGGACAACCGCAGGCGGATTACTCAAGTTGGATTAAACTCGACCGTCATATCGTCAAACGCACGCCTCGCCCTGGCCGCCATGACGGATGCCGTCTAGTCGCTGCCTGCAGTGCGCGCCGGGTAGAGCGCCTGTCCATCCTCGGGGCGGGGCGGGGCGGGGCGGGGCGGGCAGCACTGCGCCGCTGGGCTGTGGCTGTCTACTGCATAGCCCACTGCTCCTCCACCAAGCCCCCCCCTCTCTCTCTCTCTCTCTCTCTCTCTCTCTCTCTCTCTCTCTCTCTCTCTCTCTCTCTCTCTCTCTCTCTCTCTGCACCCTCTTCGTCGGGCGTTTCCCTCTCTTCCTCCTCATACTGCTCCTCTTCCCCAAAGTTTCAGACATTAACAATAACAATTTTGTGGTTCCCCTCAGTCTCCTCGCTCGCTCGCTCTTCTCTTCCTCTCGTGTTGCCTTCTCTCATTGCCTTAAACGCTTCTTCCCCTCTCTCCCCCAATCGGTCCTTTCTTTTTTTTTTGCCTTCGTGTTCTTCTTTTCTTCGCTCCTTACTCTGCTCCTGAACCATAATAGGTCATCGCCTTGCGATATTACCGGTGCTCACGAGACTCATCGATTATTTTTTTTAAAGACCAAAGTGAGGTACATTGCCAAATATTTTTCTACATCTCTGTTCTGCTTTTCGCGCGAGGCCCGTATTGCTTGATGTGGTGCTGTGTGCAGAATATCTTTTAGCCTTGGATAGTTGAGTGGTAGGGTAGCGCTCTGCTCTCGCAGCGCTCCCGACGCTTTGACACGAAGCTGGCGGGCTGGCTCATGTCAGCTGCCAGTCTCTTCTCCTCTTTCTCCTCCTCCACCTCATCCTCCTCTTCCTTCCTCTCCTTCTTGTACTCCTCCTTATTCCTCTACCTTCTCGCCTCCCGCCCTGGGTACTCGGTCTCTAAACAGCCCCCGGGTGGTTTGGACTTTGCCCGCTCCCAACTCGGCCAAACTTGGGGCGACACCCTTACAAAAGCGATTCGTTCCGAAAACCGACGAGGACAGTTCCAGAATTTGCCTTCTGTCTCGGACAGTGCCCTTTTACTTGCGGACTAGTCCGTGGGGTGTCCTCCTCCGGCCGAGTCCGTTCCGGACTGGTCCGCATTTTGACTTCAGTCTGGCATCGGGTGCCGGACAGGTCCGGCGGTGTCCGCGGGCAGGGCGACTGGCCTGCTAAGCCCCTCGAACGGACTACGTCCCGGACTGTCCGTCAGTCGCAACACTTCGCGAACGAAAAAGCGAAATAGATTCATAAAAAAAAATAAAAACGAGAACGGAGCGAAGAAAAGAAATCAAGCCAATAATTTCACTGTAAAAATGTTAGAATTTTTCCTATCCTCTTGTATTGGAAGGTTTCCTTTACAGCGTAACAAACGGATAACTTTTATAAATGTGTAGGAATTTTCTTACTCTGTCTATTGCGCTTCGGTTCCCTCGATGCTTTTGTATACGCCACAAAAGGCAAAGTTAATGTAAAATGAAGGAAAAGTTTTAGTTGAAGGGAAACCGGGACCGAAATAAACAGCCGAGATCAAAATATGAAGTCGGAAATCCCTCATGCACGGACCCACCGTGCACGGACCACAGCTGCCGCAGTCAGCCCGGCCGGCAACCTTCTGGGAAATGGCTTAAGGTGGTAGGAGCGTTTTTTTTTTATTTCACTAATCGATAGAGTCTGTTCTCCTGATACACCCCCTTGAACCGTTTTGCTCTGCGACGCTTGGTTAGAGCGTCGCGACGCCTCAAAGTTCGAATTTTTGCCGACTTTCAAACACCTAATAGACCAAACTATAAATCGCAGAGACTTCAAATTTTGGTAGGGTGTAGTTAGCTACTTGGTCCAGGGACTGTGAACTTTTGAACGGTCTAAGTACACTGGTGTGGCTCCTGGAATCCCTTGAAAGTCACCTTATTTCAGATACCTCTAGCACCAACATCTCTAATCATATTTAAGCGAAAAGTTCACAGTCCCTGCGCCTGTCCTTGCTCTACAAGACCCGCTAAACAGATTTTTGTTCACTCCAGTAGTTTTCTACATTAGGTGTTTGAAGTACACCCATGTTTTGCACCTCCCGCAACCTTTAGAAAGAGACAAGCTGCAGTCGTCTCCGTTGCGCAGAGGGGGGGCTGGGGAGGGAGTGGAGCGGGAGCGGGGGGACCCGGGGACCGCACAAAAGAGGCAGGCCTGGCCAGGCCTGGCGGGGGATGCGGCAGCCGGCCGGCCGGGCCGGGGGGCCCAGCCTCGCCAGGTCGCCGTGACTATTAGACTAATCAACGCCCTCCCTAAGTGTTCAACTGTTTCAAATGTATATTCCCGGGGACTCTCACCAAGCGCGGTATTGACAGTCTCCGCGGGGCTGCCATGTACAAGTCTGACAAAAAATCGAGCTTTGATTTCTGTTTGGAACTTGTGGATGGAGCTTCGCCTAAAGCGCAAGCATAATTATTTCTATCAAATCCAGGGGCAGTTAGCGATCACGGAGCGGCAATACTGCATGCTTGTCGTGTTCACTGACTCCTCCAGGATTTATGATTGGCAAGAGGGGGTGGTAAAGGACATATTCGTTGAAAAAATACAGGGAGACGACGAATTATGGACTTCCTACGTGTTGAAAAAGCTTACACGGTTTTATATGGACTGCATGTTGGTGGAAATTTGTCTCCGGCGTAAAAACCGTGGTCTGCCTTGCAAGGACCCGCCCTGGATTTTGCAAGCGCAGGCCGAGGCGAAAAACAAAAGAGCACAGAAACACCACCGGCAGAAGCAAAAGTAGGCCCATCCCCTGAGAAATGATTTTGTTTGCGCCTACTCGTCATTACTGTTGAGAGGAAAACAAATCAGAATTTCATTTTAAAAATATTTCGAATCGTTCTTGCTATTTTATGCTTTTATTAGAATTTTCCGAAGTTTTCTGCTGCCACTTTTACCGTGGATTTTCTAAAAGATTCGCGAATATTTGGATTTTTCAAAATGATTTTATTTGTTGAATTTCTCAATTTTGAGGTGCACAGAGTTACAGTATCATGATTGTTTTCCCCTCGGTCGCTTCGCACGTGCCTTTGGTATTGAGAGGATGACGACCCCTTTCACTGCTGCGGGTTTACACTGGAGTAGAGTGAGTGGAGTGAGTGAGTTTACTAGACTGTGATATACATATATATACGTCTGTGATTTTAAATTTTTCTGTGTTACTTCAATCTGTGATAATCTCAAATCTGCATTTATAATTTTTTGGAAGAATAGATAAGGCCAGTACTGTAAAATGGTATTTCTGTTAGTCGTTTTGAATTTTCAACCAATATATGATTGGGTACAGTAAAAAACATGGTATGAACGTCAATTTTTTTTTCTCTGAAACCGCCAGAAATGGATAATCCTAGTGGTGTGTGTGAATTGATGCTCAGATCAAAATTCGAACATGATTTGAACCATTCCAAAAATTGTAGTTGTCCAAAGTCAGACTCTATTCATCTCCGCTACGCTACTCCACCACCAAATGGCCCCATTGAGTTCGGGTCTCCAGTCCTCCAGCCGGGCCCAGCCGGGCCTGCCCCGGCGAGGGTTGCTGGACCCAACCGCAGGTAGTCAGCCTATCCTTTCTTTCGTAAGCGTTCGCTGTACAGCCTCTCCCGGCGTTCGAAGAGCAGAACTGTCCACAGAATCGTTTTTACTCGTTCTTTACCACCACCTCTCTCCTGAGTGGTGAAAAGAACGAGTATTGTTCTCAGTCGAGTGTAACCCTTAACTGTCCACACTTTCATCTCAGATCTCACAATACCTACAGGCATAATAGTTATACCATTCGAAACTGGAAATGCTGGTCTTTATTCCAACAATGAACTATTTTTCAAGTTTAATAGTATTATTTTGAGAACACTTAACAAATTTTGGATGTTTTCATTCTAAGTCCATAACCCAACTTATAAGTGGAGTTTTCAATCTCAGCAAGTACAATACCCACAGACATGAAACTTGCGCTGATCTCAGCTAGAAGCCTTCCTCTGCATTGCAGCAATGAACCTTTTTTAACGTTTAATAGTATTATTTTGAGAACTCTTAACAAATTTTGTGCGAGTTTTCATTCTAAGTCCCCGAGTCTAGTCGTAGACTCGTAGACCGAGTCGGCTCGCGCCAGCTCGCGCTCCTTTATGCGCCCCAACAATCGGACCCGAGCGGGAGGGCCGAAGAAGGCCCGAGCACCCGAGACGAGCAAGGGCGAGTGTCCCGGGAAAAACTTCCCCTGCACACACGAACGGTGATGAAATCTGAGATGAAAATGTCTTCAATCGACTCACATAACGTTTTACACTCCTACCTCTGTAGCACATAATTATGTAAAGAACGAGTTCCATACTTATCACAAAATTCATTTTGTGTTCTATTTGGCCCTTGTTTATAGATTTTCGCGGTGCCCGGTAAAAAAAAGATGAAAGTTCTAGGACAATTTTCACGCTTTTTGGAGTTCATACGTTTCGGCCAAACTGCCGGGCCAGCTCGCAGCTCGCTCTGCTCAGAGCTCCGAGGAAGGCCTGGGCAGCCCAGCCCCGCCCGGACCCCGCCGGCGTCCGCATTGTGCACGCCGTCAACCCCGCCTCCCCCGCACCCCGCAGGGCCTGTCTCTGTGCACGCGTCCAACCCCGCCTCCCCCGCACCCCGCAGGGCCTGCCTCTAACTTCGTACGCCACCGAGTCGATTGAAACGCAGCCATTCCCAGAGTGGACCGGCGCTCCTACCACCTTAACATGGCTTGGAGCGTGGCTCTGGAATGACCCGGGGACGCTGGGGCCCTTTTCTCTAGTTGTCCCCGTGGTCCAGCGGGCAACGTGATGGGATCGCAGTTCAGAGGTTCCAGGTTCGACTCTCCGTCCGGTAAAGTATATCTTCCTTAGTAAAGTACAAACTAAAGTGTATAAACCACGTGGCAGGGGAGAGGGAGAGAGTACTCCGAGAGTGCTACATAGGGGACCACGAAAAACATTTTTCATTTATGAATCTTTAAAATTAATTTTAAAAAAATGCAATGTATAAATGTTCAGGTAGATCCTGGTCACTATATTCTCCGGACTGTCCGATGCATGTCCGTGTAAGTGGGATAGGACTGTCCGAAATCTTGCTGATTTTGTAACTTTTTAAAGTTTTCTGGAACGGTCCGATGGATAGAGTAGGAACTGTCCGACGGCTAACTACGGACTGTCCTTCGGACGTAGTTCGGACTCAATCTTTTTCATAAGGGCAGGTGCGGAATTTTATCTTGTCGGTGTGTGGCGCAGAGATTTAAGCAGGGCATGCATTAAAATTCAACGGTTTTAAATGCTTTCATCTTCTCTATCCCCTTTTTCTTCTCTCGCCTTCCTTCTCTCACCTGATTATTTAGTATTTTGTCTGTATTTTCCCACTGGATCCCACGTTTCGATCGATTACCTAGATGACGTGCCCCCCGATTCACTCCACGTCCCCCCGGGCCCCGGGTGATCAGCAGCCATTCTAGAGTACAGGTCGGTTAAATGCAGCCACTCAACTGGAATTGAATACATGGAATTGGATTGCTCCCCCCCCCCCACCCCCAAAGAGAAGCGTGACGTGGATTCAACGTGGATTCCACGTGGATGCGTTGATCTATCGTGGACGTGGATGAATCCACCAAAATTCAACTACTTTCCCTTTTACAAAATATCATCATAAAATTATGTTTGCAAGAAACTGGGGTGCTTAAACATTGTAAGTAGTGAAAAAACTGCTTGGCAGCTGAACTTGCGACATCCCGTTGAAAAAACGTGGAATGGACGTTATTTTGTCCACCGTGGACTGATCCACCATGTTTCAACTATTTCATCTGGTGTTCCTGTGTTGTCGACTGTTCTCCATACGTTTCCATGATTCATGAGATAAAAGACGCTCTATGATTTCTTTATCAAGTTAATGAGAATACGTTGAAATAACGTGGAATCAACGTGTTTTCCTCCACCGTGGATACATCCACCATATTTCAACTACTTACTAATCCCCTCGTTGTTTCTGTGTTAGCGACTTTCCTGTTCCTGATTCATGGAAAGAAGGGCGATTTATGAATTTTTTCCATGTTGAGTGGGACTTTGTGGAAATAACGTAGAATCCACGTGGAATCCACGGTACAAAGTTCATAGTTCAACATTCAGAATTTAGTCACATCTTTATTTTTTATAGATGCCTGAAAACTGTCTTGTCCTTATAAAATATTATTTACAATTTGTCGCAAACAAAAGGAATCGAATTTCGACGTACTTTACGCACAAATCGCTAAGGTCAAGCGAAGGAGCTGTGTGGGTTGACCCTTACAGTGGGATCGGTTGCTGACGCTTCTTCCTCATCAGTGGCGCCGTAGGCTAACGGGTATGGTACGAGACTTCCAACTCTAAGATCCCGGGTTCAACTCCAAGTAAGGTAAATAAAATAAATGAGTAAGATAGTAAGTAAGAAAAACCGTGTCACACAAGGGAAAGTAATATCAGTCAAGGAATATTTTTATGATTTCTAACAACAATACCCAAAAGAAAGTGAAATTTGAGCATAGGCAAACACGTTGATTCCACGTTACATCAACGTTGAAAAGTGGTGGAACGAAGTGTCAAATTAACGTCGCTTCCACGTGGATCATCCACGTCGATTCCACGTGACAGTTCAACGTTGAATCAACGTTACGTCCACCAAAATTTCTCTTTGGGCCCCCACTTTGCCTGAGAGCTCCTGTCGGTCACATAAACCGAAGCTCCACGCGCCGGGCGGAGCGGAGCGCTGGTGGTCCCTGAGCGAACCGCCCGCCACGCCTGGCAGAGCTGCTACCCTTTCTGCTTAAGTTGCTGAAGTAAGTGCTTCGACTCGCCTGTTGCGAATAAAACGTCTCGGAGATGAGAAACATTTCCGCACAAGTGTTTGCGAACCTGCTGCGACGTCGTAAACTTTCCATCTCACAAATTTCTCAACAGCTTTCATTTCATACCGCCCGGCCGGCCGGCCCGCGGGCCCGCCCCGGCCTCGCCGCTCTGTGTCCTGCATACTGACAATGTCTCCCTTTCTGCCTGCAGCCGAGTGCTCCTTCCCCGCGCAGTGGCACGGCCGCTGGTTCCAGTCCGGCGTGCCCAAGCTCATCTCCATCTCAGGCAGCGACTTTGAGACAAAGGGCGGCTGCATCCAGAACGAGAAGGACAAGTACCTCATTGAGGACAGGTGAGTAAGCTGAGCCTGCTGCCTCATAGGCGCGGCACCACGGCACGCGCAGTGCTGACACTCTTCGAGGCGCGGGTGGAGGGGGGGGGGGGGAGCGGGTCAAAGCGTTGGGTTCCGGTTCGTCCAACCTCTCGCGTAGAATATGAGGCATATCAGCGAGGTGGCTGGAGCTCAGCAGGGCCACGCGGGCCGGGAGGGGCCGGTTAGAGGAGAAGGGTTTCGGATTCCGCCACACGCTCCTCCGTGCCTATAGCAGTGCCTCTTGGGGCGCGGCGGCGCGGCGGCGCGGCGGGCCAGTGCAAGCCTCCAAAGCGCTTGTAATTAAAGTGAGGCCCGGCCCAAGCTCGGCTTTCCCTTGAACCTCTGCCCTCTCCCCCCCTCCCCCCGCAGGCAACGCCCTTGGCCGGCTGCCGTCCGCTTCCCCCTTCCCTTCTCCCTCCCTACACATCTCTCGCCCTTCGGCCACGTGCCTCGCCTCAACAGAACTTGTGCCGCCACGCGGGCCGCCCCGCCTCGCACCCTAACCATACCTTTTTGAACGCGGCTTTTTATGTAAATGAAAAAAAAAAGCGAACAATGCTACTGCACCCCAACGCAACGCCGCACACACCACACGTACACACACTCGCAACACTATTCCTCTTTTTTGCGCCCTAAGGCTGTGCCGCACCGGGCCGTAGCCGTAACCCCTGCTTCGCGCCACCCTTCCGAGCTAATTTTGCTGTATGCGGCGCGGCCGGGGTGGTTTGGGGCGGGGCGGGGTGGGGCGGGGCGGGGTGGGGCGGGGCGGGGCGGGGCGGGGCGGGGCGGAGTGGGGCGTGGCTACCTTAGCCGATCTCACGCTCAGCAGATTGCGTCCTGGTCGGCCGGGGTGCGGCGGCTCCGTGCCGTGCCGTGCCGGGCCGGGCCGGGCCTGGCCGAACGGGGTGGCGTGGCCGCGCCCGGGTGAGGCGCGGGGCGCGGGGGCGCGGCGCCGGCGCGGTGGGGGCGGCAAAAAAGCTATCCCTCTAGCGCAGCCGGCCCCTGCAGCGGGGCCTAAGTGCCTGGCTAGTGGAGACGCCCCAGCCCCGCCCCCTGCTGCCACCCCTCCGTCCCCCCGGCCCGGCGCGCCTCAGCGCTTCCGCAATCGCCGTTTTTGCAGCGGTTCTCCGACGCTACACCACCGCCAGGCCGGGGTGGGGCGGGGCGGGCAGGGGGATGGGCTGCGCCCGTCCGTCCAACCCTATACCCATCCCTCTCTTATCCTCCTTCCCCTCCCAACCACCTACTCTCTCTTGTCCTCTAGCCGCCCCTCTTCTCTTCCCGACCAATTCTTGACTCCACCTAACTTCCACGCATTCGCTCCACTGCTGCTGCTGCAGCGAAAACGGGGCTGGTCCGGTCTGCTCTCTGCCTGTGACGTTTACAGTCTGAGACTAGATAAGTGTCTTTTGAGGGGTCTTCTAACTATAAAGTCAATCTTTATACTCGTTCTTTACCACCAACTCTCTCCTGGGTGGTGAATAGAACGAGTATTGTTCTGCTCAGTCGAGTGTAACCTTGGTCTGAATTTCAACAACGAACCCTTTTTCAAGTTTAATTGTATTATTTTGAGAACTCTTAACATATTTTGTACTAGTTTTCATTTAAAGTCCCCGAGTCGGCTCGCGCTTTTTTAAGCGCCCCAACAACGAGGGGTAAATAACTCCGAATTTTGATGTACACCACTAATTCAAAATTCACACCAATTCAAACTAGTTCACGCGAATTCAAAACGAATTCACGCGAATTCAAAACGAATTCAAAACAAATTCAAGCGAATTTAAGGAATGACCTCAGAAAATACACGCACATCTGATCCAAAGTATTCTCTCAATTACATGATGAAATAGGATTTTTAGTTAACTATTGTGAATGATCTCTATTTATTCCAAATTATTGGAAATTAACTTGAAATAATGCAAAATAATCACAATTATTTCAATTACTTTTTAAAACTTTTCAGAAACAAATTTTGCTCTGATATTGAAAGGGTGGCGTGAAAACATAGAAAATTTTTGCGGCAGTAAACCTCCCGAAGGAGGTTGCGGTTCCCGCCAGGCACAGGGCTTTTACCCCCTGTGGCAGCCAACTGCTTCGGTGTTCCATGGGAACCGGCGCTTTGCTGACTGCGATCCTATCGCGCAATTCGACAGATTTGATCCCCGTACCACCATTGGCCTACCCCTAGAGGTACGAGCGGTGTCAAGGGCGTTAGACTTCCTGATCCCAGTTTCAGAGGCCTTACCTCAGAGGGGTACGCGGGATTCGAACCCACAACCCCGAGTGCCGACACGTAGCCAGAACAGGAAGCGACCCAACGCCCAGAGCCACCGAGCCAACGGCGGTGAGACGTGTTTAACTTCTATTTGACCTGCCATCCAGCTGCGGCCAAAGGGAATGTCAAGCGCGAAAAACACTTTCCCGAGTGGGAGTCGAACTTCGGACCACTCACTTCGGTGTAGCGCGCTCTACCAACTGAGCCACGACGCCACGATGACTGTACAGTGCGACGGGTTCGAGGTGTATTTGCCCTGTCCTCCTGGCTGGAGGCTGCAGGATACGGCAAATACGACTCGAACCCGTCGCGCTGTGCAATCATCGTGGCGTCGTTGCACAGTTGGTAGAGCGCGCAACACCGAACTGGGAGGTCCGAAGTTCGACTCCCACTCGGGAAAGTGTTTTTCGCGCTTGACATTCCGTTTGGCCGCAGCTGGATGGCAGGTCAAATAGAAGTTAAACACGTCTCACCGCCGTTGGCTCGGTGGCTCTGGGCGTTGGGTCGCTTCCTGTTCTGGCTACGTGTCGGCACTCGGGGTTGTGGGTTCGAATCCCGCGTACCCCTCTGAGGTAAGGCCTCTGAAACTGGGATCAGGAAGTCTAACGCCCTTGACACCGCTCGTACCTCTAGGGGTAGGCCAATGGTGGTACGGGGATCAAATCTGTCGAATTGCGCGATAGGATCGCAGTCAGCAAAGCGCCGGTTCCCATGGAACACCGAAGCAGTTGGCTGCCACAGGGGGTAAAAGCCCTGTGCCTGGCGGGAACCGCAACCTCCTTCGGGAGGTTTACTGCCGCAAAAATTTTCTATGTTTTCACGCCACCCTTTCAATTGCAGAGCAAAATTTGTTTCTGATTTTTTTTTAATTAAATGAAATAATTGTGATTATTTTGCGCAGTTGCAAGTTAATTTCCAATAATTTGGAATAAATAGAAATCATTCACAATAATTTACTAAAAATCCTATTTCATCATGTAATTGAGAGAATAATTTGGATCAGATGTGCGTGTATTTTCTGGAGCATCCCCGAATTTAAAACGAATTCAAGTAAATTCACAAAAAGATCACAATAATTAAAAAAAAAAAAAACTTCGCAATAAATTCAAAAAAATCAAAGCTATCTCAAAACGAATTCAATTCAATTCAGACAAATTCAATTCAAATTTACGAAATTTGTACACGAATTCAGAGTTGCTTACCCCTCGCCCAACAATCGGACTCGAGCGGGGATCCGAACACGGCTAGGCCCGAGCAGAGCAAGGGCCCGAGTGTCCCGGGAAAAACTTCTCCTCACAATCTGAGATGAAAATGGATTCTTTCGACTCACTATACGTTTTACACTTCTACCCCTGCTGTAGAACATAATTATGTTAAGAGCGATTTCCATACTTAACACAAAATTCATTTTGTGTTATATTTGGCCTTTGTTTTTTAGTGATATGGATTATGGCGCTGAAAAGGCTACTGCCATTAAACTACCGCAGCGAACGTGTTTTAAATAAGTGCCATTCCCATAGCCTCAACTCTTTCACAAAAATTACGCAGATAATAATTTTCAATTCTCTGATTCTTTAAAAGTCAACTCGCTATCTTTGTTTTTTAGGCAACGAAGTTGCCTTTTAAAATCAGTCGAAACGTTAGTCAGTTGTTTTACATTACCCCTATGGGACCAAAAAATTTGGCCCAAGGGATTTTGATAAAATTTACAGCAGTTATAGAATTGTATATTCTAAATGCGATTTCGAAGTTTTATCAAAATCGCTCTTACAGAAATTTTGGAAATTTGATTTGAAGTTCTGGTTGCTCGACTCGTCAGCGGAGCGAAAGAGAAACCTCCAAAGTCCACGTTCAAACAAAGCTCTGCTTCAGTTAACTGCGCCAGAAAGAGATGACACCACTGAAATTCGCACGTGACCACCGTACCGCCCTCTCGAAACCTACTTCATTCTTACCGAAAAAATAACATCGCCAACCTCAGAGTCAGTCCTCAATTCATGTTTTCAGTCACAGATAAAAATTAGTCTGCCTCTGTGTTCCCTGTCAATGCGTAGAGGCTCCCATAATTGTTTGGCAAAGGCATGCAACATCATTTTACGTCGTTTATAAATATAAAACTAGCAAAATATATTTTGGGTTGGTTTGAGTGGACACCAATGCGGCGTTGTTTATAGCTGGCCCGCTCAGCGCCATGTTTGTGCTGGAAATGTGAGGCGGATAAAATTCACGATTTGGGCTCTCACAGAGAGTTTTGACCTAATATTTTTAATTTCTATTTCATTTAATGGTAAGTGTGTGGCAAATGTGAAACTAGAGCCCTTTAATTCTTGGCTGGTGGTTCGATTCAGTGGTTGTCAAGGCGCGTTGTTGACAACTGGCCCGCTGGGCGACATTATGTGCGCCCGATGTCTGGCGAATAAAATTAATGATTTGGCTATCACCAATAGTTCTGGCTTTATATTATTAAATTCTTTTTGACTTTGAGGTAAGTGTTCAAACCAAGGGGGACGTTTAACGCGTTAGCGTTAGAATTTTATATTTTTATTTCTTGACGATGGCCCGTCATGGCCGTAGCCGATCTTGCCCAAGCGATAAACGTTACAAGGGGAATTGAATGCGTTAATAGTTGTTGTATACCTGCAGATAACGTTTTGGTAAGTTTGACTTCAATCTGGTGTGCAGAATTCTTGAAATGGTGTACATTTACGTGTATCTTTTGCGTAAATCACTTTAGTTCCTTCGTATTGACCCTCCATACTCCGTGAAACTTAACAAAACGATTTCTGCAGGTCTGTAACTGCTATTTTCTCATTCATTTCGGCTGTGTAACATTTCATTCAGCTAAACTAAATAGTTAAATTCGCTTGGTGCGTTAAGGGCGCCTTGACGCGAGTTAAGTCTTGAGGTGGACGCGTGAGCCGCAGATCCATCGGCCTTGTTTTGTTGAGTGCATGTCTCAGGCTAGAACCACGACAGGGATAGGACTGGGCACTCCCACCTCAAAAGCGCTCCGTTTTGTCGAAGGGGGCGGCGCCTCTCCCTCAGCCTTCTTCTGTTGAGTGGAGGTCCCAGCCTAGAACCATAGAAGGGAGGACTGCGCACTCCCACCTCGAATGCGCTCGGTTCTGTTTATAAGGCGGCGGCGCCTCCTCCAGCTGACTGCGAATAGTGCCAGTTCCGAAGGCGAGCCAAGCCGAATCGGCATCATCGGCATTGTCGCCCGCTCGGCCCCTCGCTGCCCTCGCTGCCCCTCTGCGCGGCGCGCAGGGGAGGAGGACCGGAGGACCGCGACTGGGGGGAAGGGGACCTTACTTCAAAAATCAAGCTGATCGGACAATTTTTACCGAGAGACGAACTTCTAAATCGTTTGAGCTAGAGAGCTCAACTTTTGCATTTGATCCGCTATACTAGTGACGTTGATCAAACCGTGAGATAAAATAAATTCAATAATATAATCCAAAAGGATGGAAATTTTGAAGTCAATGCTTCCACGCATAAACCATTCGCCTAAGTATTTTATGAAACTAAAACATTAACGTACTTCGTGCCTATTAGGATTTCGTGAAATCGTATTTTTTTTCCTATTTTTTCTTTTTCATTTCAAATACCCTCAACTTTCGGCAACCCATCATTTTTATGTTTTTTTTTTCTTCCGGTTTTATTTATCCCTCGCTCGGTCGCGGACTTTTGACATAACTCATACCTACCGCGGCAGCAGCGCGCGGGGGCATAAATACACAAAGCAGTGCTCCCGCGTCCAGACACGAATCAGGGCTGCGTCCCGAACATCCTCGGCGCAGGGGCCTGGCCCGGCGCCATGCGGTGTCCGCGCCTCAGCGCGCCCTGCCCTGCCCTGCCTCAGCCCCGCCACGCATCGCCTCGATCCGCACGCAGCCCGGCCTGTTTCACTCTGTCACTGCGCCCCGTCGCGTTTTTATTTGAATACGTTGACGGGAGTCATTGAATTGGCGGTCGCGGGGCGTGGCGTGGCGAGGCGGGGTTGGCGGCGGTGTGGTGTGGTGCGGCCGGGGCTGTGGATGGCGCCATTGAGCGGCTTCCGCCGTACTCATTACGAGTGATAAACGCCACGGTGAGCGCGCCCAGCTCTCTCTCCCTCTCTCTTTCTCTCTCTCTCTCTCTCTCTCTCTCTCTCTCTCTCTCTCTCTCTCTCTCTCTCTCTCTCTCTCTCTCTCTCTCTCTCTCTCCCTCTCCCTCTCTCTCTCTCCCTCTCCCTCTCTCTCCACTCTACCCCGGCCTCTCTTTCTCTCCTTTTCTACACGTTCTATTCGCTTTTCAAAAGAGAAAATGAACGCTTTCTGAACGCTGACTGGCCGCGCGGACACACGGGCGGGGCAGGGGCGGAAGGACGGACGGTGAGCGAGCGCCCGAAAGTGGCAGCAATGGCGGGAAAATTGAAAGCAAACAGAACAATGAGGGCGCGACGGAAACACGTACAGGCGAATGCGCGGTGGAGTGTTTCCTCTGTGTGTGTGTGTGTGTGCTCCCGAAACATAAAGTGGACTTACCGCGGGGATGATAAGAAATTTCAGCGCGTAAAAACTTTTGTGCAGCTCTACGGTTTTGTTGCTTTTTCAAGCTCTAGTACAGGGTTTTAGCATCCTCATATATGCGCAAGTTATCTTTATCGTGGCCCTGACACGAAGCGAAGTATGCTACGCCAAGTGTCGAGGCGGCGCGGCGGTGCCCGGGCGGGGAGCGCCCGAGTGCCCGCCCGGCCTGGCAGTGCCGTGTGCATATGCTGTCGACTGCGGTGGGCGCCTGGAGAGTAGGCAGTCCCGTCGAGCAGTTGAGTCTGCCACTTTGCCTATCCCGATTTTAGCAGGGGCCTATTGCATCCGCCGCACGTGAAACTGCACGGGGAGAAGTTCCAACATTATCCGCGTTCTATACTCAAGGCCGATATTGAAGCTGGACGGTAGATACCGAGTGGAAATCTCTCATATATAATGTGTGCAAAGATTTTGTTAACTTTTAATTTTGTATTTTTTTTTTTATTAATTTTCTTTGATTTTCCAAGGAAAATTTATGTCACTGTTTGATAACTTTTGATACTTTAACCCCATTTCTAAATTTTTAAACTGTATTTCGCTTTGTTTTCTTCTCGATTTTTCGGATCTTTTTGCGTCGTTGTAATTGATTTTATTTTCATTTACTTTGATTTTTAAGATTTTTTTTTCTGATTTCATAAATGACATTTTTGGGGCCGTACATTGATACTTCGAAGTGAGCTCCCCCTCGGTGAGAGGAGAGAGAGAGAGAGAGAGAGAGAGAGAGAGAGAGAGAGAGAGAGAGAGAGAGAGAGACGTACGGGTTTGGTGGGGTGTGGGGGCGAGAAGGAAAGAACTTGGTGGATGGACGTGCTATCGCAGTGACTTGCTCCATTCCGGAATGAATAATTCAGTGGCGTTAATTCATTACGACGAATTATATTCCGCCGCTGCAGGCCCTGATGTGTTCCACGCACGGTACGCCCGGCCCGCCCCTTCCTGCGGCCCCGAGCTGGACGGGGGTAGAGGGGGGGGGGGGAGAGACGTGGCTCTGGGCAGCGCGACAGGCGCGGGGGGAGCAGCTTTATGGACAGCAGGGCCGTGGTGGCGGTGGTGGCGCCGCAGCCACTGGGAAGCGCCCAGTGTGCCGGGCATGGCGATTCAGAGAAACTCAGTGTTCTAAGGTGTGCCTACTTAAGAGGCCGCGGCGACCATCGGCTGCTGTGAAAAACCAAGCTTGTTGACGACCACTGTGGAAAATAGTCGTAGGCTTACGGGAAAATTTTCCACGCAGCGGAGCTGTAAAATTACAGTCACTTATCGTAAAATTACAAGCAGTTCCTATCGACTTGAAATTCAATTACAAGCAAGAATGGGCTGTCGTAAATTTACAACATTTTTCGTAAGTCGTAATTTACAAAAACAAATCGTAAATCTACGAAGATATTTTTCACAGTGGCACGGGTACACCAGCACGGAAAAAAAAAGTTTTCTTATGAGTTTTCAGTATTTATAGTCTGAAGTTTGTTTTTACAGAACAGAAGTCTGAAAATTCAGATTGCTTTCCGGCCTGAATTTTTAGAAGTGCTCTTTTCATACGACGAGGTCTGGAAATTTAGACAAGTCTGAAATTAGTTTTGAACATCATAGTTCAAAAGAATTGAACTGCTTCATCTTCTGTCTGTAATCCAAGTGAAGGTCAGTTCACAGCTAAATCAGGATTCCCTTTGGGTGGGATCGAACCATCAATCTTTGGAGAGGAAACCGTTTCCTTAACAATTTGGCTACGGCCTATTTACGCTGAGGAGAGCGTTGGGTACTAATGTGCTTTATCCTTAGTAAAATGAAGCTCACACTAACAATTCATACGGGTAACTCTGAAAACCAAGTTCAGAGTGAAGTCAGGAAGTCTACTTATGAATATTCCAACAAATTACTCTGAAATCCTTATTCAGTCTGCAATATCAGGAATTTCAGTGTCAACTCAGAATATTTCGAGGCTTTGTCGGAAAACTAAATTAAGACTGCGAATTCTGAAAATAATCTAATGATTTATTTATTTATTTTTTTACAGTGGCACACCCTAGTGAAATATTCTTTTAAAAGAAGGGGGAAAAATACCCTCCTCCCCTAAAAAAAAAGAGAAAGTAAGAGTAAAGAACAACGAAATGAAGGAGGGGGACGCCTGTAGCGGTTTGTTCTGCTGCTGGGAAGAGCAAAGTATGCGACAGGAGGCTGCGCGCGCGGCGGGTCGGGGCGGTGTGGGGTGAGGCGGGGCGGGGCGGGATGGGGTGTGGCGGGGCGGGGTGGGGCGGGGCGGGGCCGGCCCCCGGGGCGGCTCACCGTGCTCACCATATACTCAGACGGTCCCGCGCGGAGCTGCGAGGCTCTGCATACCGAGCGGAATTGTTTTGACGTTGCCAGTCCGGGACGAGGCGAGCGGAGAAGGCGTGCTCAGCTCCATTCTGCTGCAGCTAGGACTCTGCGACTGTGAGTGTGTGTGTGTGTGTGTGTGTGTGTGTGTGTGTGTGTGAGCACGCGCGCAGCTCGGTATGTCGGGGGGATGCTGCTGGGACCACGAATAGGGGATGAAAAGGGTTGAGCTGCGTAGATTCATTGCTTTTGCCTTCCCCCTTTTTAAGCTTTAAGCGTCTCTGTCTTCTTTTTTCTCTTCAAAATCTTCATCTCACTCTTTTCACATTCACGCTCACGTAGACTGCATCTTGAACGCCCTTATTGGCCCTTCTCCACCTGTGGCGGTTCAAATATTGCCGCCACATATCCATTTCGCCCGAGGGGGAAACATCTCTGAATTTTGATGCACACATTTTGTGAATTTTTATAGAATTTTTGTGAATTTTTACTGAATGTTACCGAAATATTTGTGAAATTTTGTAAAGTTTTGTTAATTTTATATATTTTTTTCTGAATTTTCCTGAATTACGAGGTGAACAAAACTTCCATAGTCGGTTCCCCCTCGATTCCACCTCTCGTCCCCTGTTTCGTGGAAGGGTACCCCGTCCCCGGCGAGGGAGCAGCGCTGTGCCCAGGTCGCTGTCGGACCGGGTGGCGCGCGGACAGGTCTGTGTCGTGGTGAAGAAGGGGGTGGGGGGGGGGGCGCTGATGTGAATCGCAAGACAGCGCCCGTGCGTTTGCAGTGGGGGATCGAATGCCGGGCCCCGCGCGCGGTGGGGGCGGGCTGCGGAGGGGGGGGGGGCCTATCGTCCAGGAGATATGGTGCGGGCCCGGGGCCCGGTGCGGTGGGGTTGGGCGGGGCGGGGCGGGGCGGGGCGGGGGCGTGGTGGCGAGGCGAGGGCTTGTGGACCGGACCAGGGGAGTGGCTGCCCGGGTCGGCCTGGGCCGGCTCCTGACGGATGGCAGGCATTAGTCTCCAGGAACACGCCCCCCTTCGGACGTGCGGGGGCGGGCGGGCGGTGCGTTCCAGTGTGAGCCACGTCCTCACTTGGACCGCAAATGACCACTTGGTGACGCTAGCCAGCTATTTATTTCGATGGGGCTGCGTCCCGTTGAACGATGGCCTTCGTTTGAGCCGCGGTGGTGCGGCTGGGCGGGGCGCGGGGCGGGGCGGGGTAGGGCGGGGCAGACAACCCCTTAGGCGAGACTTTGTTGAGGCGAGGGCGCTGTCTCGTTAGCGGGGGGCGTCGCGTCAGGGCCGCGAGTCGGGGCGGGGCGGGGCGGGGCGGGGCGGGGCGGGCGCAGGCCCCACGCTGGCTGGCCTTGGGTGCTGCTGAGTGCGGCCCTGGCCATCCCGCCCCCGCCGGTGTAAGCTGATGGCATCAACCCGTAGTGCTTGTAAACTGCGTTACGAGCAACTGCGACGCGATGGTGAGACCAGCCTATGAGCAGACTGGTTTCAATTGTGTTTCAAAAAATTATTAATAGAATAATTAAATTTTAAAAATGTGCCATAAATACCACATACCGCATGCTATGGAGTGTTTTTAGGTCCTCGTTAGTGGTGTCTATTGCTAACGCCCCCGAGTTTCTTTCTTTAGTTATTCTTCACGATGGCCCCTCAATGGGCGCAGCCGATTCTGTCGAACTAATTCTCACCAACTTGTAATGAACAATACTGCGAATAATAATAATAATTTTTTTAGATAGGTATTATTTTAAATATTCACACCCAATTCGTCCACCATTTTTTTCTCCGCGAAAACAGACGTTTAATTCGATACCTACAACGCAAAGACACGTAATTCTACAGCCGTCGGCGAGACTGACGTAGTTCTTAACCCCGTTTCCAAACACACGTACTTCTTAGGCCTTTGGCAAAACTAACGTAGTTCCTATCTTTTTAACCAAGAAGTACGTGAGTCTTGCCGAAGGCCTCAGAAGTACGTGTGTTTAGAAACGGGGTTGAGAACTACGTTAGTTTCGCCGACGGCTCTAGAATTACGTGTCTTTGCGTTGTAGGTATCGAATTCAGCCTGTGCCGGGTGGGTCGCTGAGGTCGCACATGCAGACGCCCGTGGCGCTTTCCCTTCTGCTTAATTATTTCCCGCCCCAGCCCACGTCACCCCGCCCCGCCTCGCGGTTGAACAGTCGCGACCCTTACTTCCATAAGTCAAAAAAGCCGGCGTCGGCACTGACAGCTCCGCTCGCCTCGCTCGCAGGGGTTGAAGGGGCGACGGCTTTGTAAGAAGCAAGGCGTATTAGCCCTGCGTGGTGGGGCAGGGCGGGGCGGGGTGGGGCGGGGCGCGGCGCGGTGCCTACGCGGTGGTGGCGCAGGGGAGGATGGCGTCGGCCCACGACCTGCACGGCCAAGCGTGTCGCGGCGTGGCGTGGCGGAGTGTGGCGTTGTCGGAGGTGTTATCCCCACAAAGTCTCGCTCCACTCCCTCCTCCCTCACCTGCTTCACGTACCTCCACCTCACTCTATTCTCTCTCTCCCCCTCTCTCTCTCTCTCTCTCTCTCTCTCTCTCTCTCTCTCTCTCTCTCTCTCTCTCTCTCAGTTTTTCTCTCTGTCGCTCTCTCTCTCTCTCATCTCTTTCTCTCTCGGTTTTGGCCATTGTGGCGCAGGCGGTGGTGGCGGCGGAGCAGGAGAAGGAGGTGGTGGAGTGGAGGTGGTGGTGGTGGTAATTGTTAATAAAGTACCACCTCGTGAGGGCGACCCGGCCGGCGCGCAGCCTGGCCTGGCGTCGCGACCCTTTGCGCCACATCCACCCCTCCTTCCCACCCCTCAACCCCTGCTCTTCCCTCCCTTATCTCTTACTCCTTACTTCTCATCCCGTACGTGGATGCCTGCCCCGGCGCCGCCCCCGGTTCCGTCCCCGCAGTGCCACCCCCTCCCCCCTCCCCACTGCGCCCCCGCCCCCGGGCTGTGTTGGGCCAGGTCGCCATGTCCTCCTCCAGCAAACTTGTTTGGTCGCAGGCCTGGCCTGGGTTGTGCCTTGGCCCTGGCCTGGGCCCCCAGCCGCGCCTGGGCCCACGCGTTCTTCTTGTTGTACTCCGTGACCCACCCAATATCGCCCCTCTCCGTCCTTTATTCCTTTCCTTTGCACTCCTCACCTCCATCCGCGCAACTACGGTTCCTCTGGTTATTCTCCAGCTGTCTCCCCCTTCCACCACCGCCCCCCTCACACACATATTATTAGCACCGCGATTATTCATTACTCGGCGGCAGGGCTCGGAGTGGGAGGGGGCGTAGTGCGCCCTCCTACCGCCGACCCCTAGCGACCCCCCGCCGCCCCCGCCAGCCCCCTCCGACCCACA
Source organism: Frankliniella fusca (assembly GCA_029379305.1). Classification (NCBI taxonomy): domain Eukaryota; kingdom Metazoa; phylum Arthropoda; class Insecta; order Thysanoptera; family Thripidae; genus Frankliniella; species Frankliniella fusca. The sequence goes on from JAHWGI010000979.1 coordinate 2,524,326, forward strand.
TTGCTCGTCGCGCGGATCGGAGCCACGCGCGCTTATCAATTTGCACGATATATCACGCGCAAATTGCAGCCATTACATGTTTTATGAGTCGGCGAGGCCGTGCACTTAGGCCTGCGAGGGCGCCCTGCCTGGCCTGCCTGCCGCGCCACTCCACGCCCCCCCCCCCCCCTCTGCCTCGCCGCGCCACGCTCGCACGGTCGCTGCCTGCCATTCCACCTTCCTTTCCCAACCCCTGCTTTCACACTTCTGAAACTCTATGTCTCTCTCACTCCCCATACCCTCCCGCCTTCGCCCTTACTCCACGGCGCGTTGGCCGAGCGGGCTGCGGTCTCTCCTAAGTGGCCGGTGCGGCGGGCGGGGCCGGGCCGGGCATCGGCGGGGGAATGGTCACTGCCGAGGATCGTCGCGAGAAACTTGTTGTTTGTGCGGAGGTGCGCTCCACCCCCATTCCATTCCATCCAACCCCCATCCCATCGCATCCCATCCCGCCCTGTTCCAAATCCCTCCCTCCCGCCGGTCCGCTCCAGTCCGGGCGTTATCTGTCCTTATCCAGCCGACCCTGACGGTAAACCTTCTTCTTTTTTTTTCCCCCGTGCGTTTCGACGCGTCCGTCCGGGATCGCGGAATCTCTCACCTTTCCCTCGCACACCGTCGAGACCCGGGCCTTAAATCCTCTCCGTTTACCGCCGCATCCCCCGGCTCCTCTCCCTCACACTCCCTCTCCTTCCCTCACACTCAGCGCCCGACCAGCACCACTCCCAGCGCCTGCTTCTCTCTCTCTCTCACTCTCTCTCTCACTCTCTCTCTCTCTCTCTCTCTCTCTCTCTCTCTCTCTCTCTCTCTCTCTCTCTCTCTCACCACTCTCCCTCTCCCGCCTCCTCTCTTCCGCGCAGCAGCTAGCTGCTGTCAGTTAGCTGTCCAAACTGCGATAAAACCAATCTCGTGTCAGGCAGCCTCGGACATGCCCCGGGCGGGCAGGCCGAGGCCGCCCACCCTCACCCGGGGTACTGTCAGCAGCAGGGTCAGCAGGAGGACCCCAGCAGGGCGGTAGCAGGGTCAGCAGGCCGAGGCCGCCCACCCTCACCCGGGGTACTGTCAGCAGCAGGGTCAGCAGGAGGACCCCAGCAGGGCGGTAGCAGGGTCAGCAGGCCGAGGCCGCCCACCCTCACCCGGGGTACTGTCAGCAGCAGGGTCAGCAGGAGGACCCCAGCAGGGCGGTAGCAGGGTCAGCAGGCCGAGGCCGCCCACCCTCACCCGGGGTACTGTCAGCAGCAGGGTCAGCAGGAGGACCCCAGCAGGGCGGTAGCAGGGTCAGCAGGCCGGTATGGCGAGCTACTCGACGGCGACAGACGCACCCTCACCCGGGGTACTGTCAGCAGCAGGGTCAGCAGGAGGACCCCAGCAGGGCGGTAGCAGGGTCAGCAGGCCGGTATGGCGAGCTACTCGACGGCGACAGACGCACCCTCATTTTTTTTTTCCGATCGGAGGGCGGCCTGCTGGGCTGCGTCCGCCGCCCCAGGGAGGCCTGTGGTCCTTGTGAGTGACCCCATCAGCCCCGCCCCGTACCACCACGCCCCGCCCTGGTACGCCCGGCTGGTACGCCACCTGTTGCGCGGCTGAGGCTGACCTGGCAGGGCCAGGCCGAGGCGTCTTAGGCATGACGGGGCCGTCGTCCTGACGACCTGACTCTCCCGCACCGGAGCGTTCGGCCCCATTTAGCTCCACAGCAGCGAGCTAGTCTGATGTCGAAAAAGAAAGTAGAAATCAATATGACACGAAAGCAAGTAACAGGCTTAGTTGGTTGGTTTCGTGACAGTTTCCAGACAAGTGTTGTATCCCTCTAAAAATTAAAGGGAAACAACTCTGAAGTTAGTGTACTCATTTTGTGAATTTTCGTGAATTTTCGTGAATTTTCGGGAAACTTCTTGAATTTTTCAAGAATTTTTGTGAAATTTCACTTGACTTTTCCTGAATTTTTCTGAATGATAAGGTGTACGAAAATTTCAGAGTTGCATCTCCCTCGGAAAAAATAGAGCAACGAGATATATGCTTTGTGGTCGTTGGGTCGATCTTGGAAGCGTCGCGGTTTTTATAGGCGCTGTGGCAGTTGGCAGTAGCGTCGCAACCCGTATACGCCCGCGTGTTGTCGTAGCCGATCATGAGGCTGATCTTGTATGTACCGACACTGACTGTAACAGAAAACACATTTTTGTGGCTTATTTCTACACCATGTCTGTCCACGCTTCCGCCGTGAGGCACCGTAGTGGACCCACAAGAGGGCATACCCGCAACACTGTGACGTGTGTTTTCTGTCACAATTAAGGGGGTACCCGCGGTGGCGTGGTGTATAGCGTAGCCTTCGGTTGGCTTGCGCGCGTTTGTGTGCGTCATGCATGCGTGCGCTCATGCGTGGCTCGGCCAGGTAGGTCTATTTGTTCACCCAAAGTGATGGGCTAATATTTGCCAGACGCTGAGCGGTGCGCGCGCGAGTATAAGTTTGCGGATCGGCGGCGCGCAGGTTATGAATGAGCGGCGGTGCCATGGCGCGGTGGCGCGCCCGCCCCGCCCCGCCCCGCCCCGCCCCGCCCCGCCCCGGTCAATCCCTAATAGAAGCGCCGCTCATTTCATTTGAAAACAAACCAAACGATATTAATTACCAGCGTCGCGATATAGCCAAGTGCTCTGAGCGGTGCCTGCCGCTGAGCTCACAACGCGGACTCTCAATATTAGCGGAGGAAACAGTCAAAATTACCTGCAGGATACTGTTTGCTGGTCATGAATCTCGGAAGAGGGGCGACTAGGCAGGCAGGCGTTGCAGCCACCTCTATCGTTGTACAGGAGCAAGTCTCTCTCTTTCTCTCTCTCTCTCTCTCTCTCTCTCTCTCTCTCTCTCTCTCTCTCTCTCTCTCTCTCTCTCTCTCTCTCTCTCTCTCTCTCTCTCCCCCTCCCTCTCCCTCTCCCTCTCTTATGCGTGCGCGAGAGGGAGCAGAGGTAAAAACGGCAAGGAATTGTTATGATTAAATTGCGGACCGCTGCTCGCTTGAAATCATATCAGCGTCGAGGGGCGGAGCGCGCTGTTTGTGTTTCCAAGCAGCTAGCAGCGGTGTAGCTGCTGGACACACAAACAGACTGCCGGCCGGGCCAGGCCGGGACAGACCGAGCTGGCGGCGGCGTGGTCAGAAGGATGGCGTACAGCACGAGGCCTGCCTGCGGCCGCCCCGCCCCGGACAGACCGAGCAGCCAGCAAGGGCCCGCAAAGTTGTGCGAGGGGTGCGGCGGGGCGGGGCGCGAGCTTCTGCCGGTGATGTTTAGTAACTGCAGTCCAGTGCGGCCAGCAGTCCCGAGTTGTGATGAAGTGCTCCAGGACGGAGGCTGTGCCGAGGCGAGACCAGGCGAGACGCTTAGGTGCTCTGCGGTGGTCTGCAACCAGTCTTCGCCCTCTGCTGCACCCCTTGTGCCGTGCGACCCCCTCACCCCTGCTGCGCCCTCTGAACCCCCTGCGCTCTCTGCACCCCTTCCGCCGAGGGGGAAACAACTCTAAAATTTTTGTACATCACGTAATTCAGAAAAAAATAGATAGTTTCAGAAAAAAATAAAGAGAAATTCAGGAAAATCAAAAAAAAAATAAAAAAAAATAAGAAAAGTTAAAAAAAAACTTCTAGCAAAACTTCAGTAAAATTTCTCGAAAATTTACAAAAAATAACGAAAATTTACGAAATGTGTACCCCAAAATTCATAGTTGTTTTCCCCTCGCCCTCCGCCCTCGTTGCCCCCTGCGCCCCCTGCACCTCCTGCGCTTTCTGCACAGCTGCGTCCCCTGCCCCCTGTGCCGTCTGCGCCCTTTGTCCCCGCCCCCTTGCGCCCCCAGCACACCCCCGCCCCTGACCTGCCCCGCGCCATAATTTCATGTCGTGCTTTACACATTTTCCAAGTGAAAAGAGTGAAACGACATGCGGTGTGTCGTGTGCGTTGCTTCTTTTCATGCCGCACTCGCTGGGTCTCCTCGAACATTGCGAGGCTTACGCAGCACAGCGTTTTGTCCACCCGCCACGAGCCCGGTTTATTTCTATACAAGTAAAAGGGAAAAATATAAATTTCAATTGTGCCTCACCGCTGGCGTCAAGCTGGCGCTCCGCTCGCCGGTCTGAGGCACTTGCTAATGCTAAATCTACAATTAATGGTTCATGTGTGCTTTGTGTATGGAGATTACGCGGCACGAGAATAGAGGTCCGACGTGCCTACCCCGTGTCTCCACCACCCCTGCTCCGCCCCCCTCGCTCGTACCGTCCTTGTTGCTCGCCCCCCTCATCCCCCCCCCCCCCCTTCGCCCCTCTCCTCAGCCGCGGGTAGCTTTGCCTCGTTCGCACGCACGCGCACCACACAACTCACGTACGAAAATAAAACCAGATAGATGCCTCGTACGCACATTCACAATCCCGTGTACATTAACAACCGCCCCTAATCCCTTTCATTTTCATATTTCCGCGCGCCCTTTACCCCCACTCCCTTGGGAATGTGTGCGAATCGCTTAATCTGTATATAGATGTATTTTGCGTCTGCGTGTCTATGTAATCGTGCCGCTTTATCACATTTTCTTAACAAGCAGGCTTTCCTAATAGCTGGCATGGACGATCCCCTGTCCTGGAACAAAAATAAAAACTTGAACGTGTGCATGGCACGTTAGTGGGTATACTGTGTCATGGTTTCGGTAAATAAAAGAGAGAAAAGCATGTAGGAGAATCAATGGAATGTTTTGCCGGAAGCCCGTGCCTCACCCCGCCCCGCCCCGCCCCGCCTCGCCCCAGCCGGCTTTGCTAGCACGTACTGCACTGAGAAAAATTGTTGATTGCAGTCATCAAATCTTTATAGCCCAACATCAAACTGTTGTTCGATCCGTCAGTGTAGTTATGGGTATTGAAAAATTCAGCCGCTATTACCGAAAGTTTCACTCCCAAAAAAACTAAAAATTCGTTGCCAATTGTGACTACTTCGACGGATCGAACTACAATTTGATCTCTGCAACCAAAAGTTTTTCTCAGTGTGCTGCCTGTGGACGGCGGACAATAAAACCCAACACAAAATCACAAGCACGATAAATTGCACTGTAAGTTACAGTGAATTTTGTAGCACCGTCACTTACGGTGAATGTCACTACGGTGATGCACACTAATTCGCCGTAATTTAAAGTGGAAGTTATCGTGGCTTGTGGTTAAAATTCAACGCAAGCTGCTTCCTGCAAGATTCAACGTAGCTTATTCCAGTGAAATTCACCGCAAGGTTTCAACAAAGTGCAGCTCCCCAATGTAGCTATTTTGAGTGATTAGATCTTCTCATTCAAGTCAGCTACGTAAAGACTGAAAAATGTTGCCATCAGTATTCTCTGCTGCAAGTAAACCGTGTTATTTTGGCGATCAAAATGCGGCTTTTTGGGTCTGTGTTCTTAGCGTGGAGTTTTCGCAGTCCCCTTGTGCTGTCAGCTCGCTATCGTAAAATATGAATCCTTGTCGTTGTACCATAGCTTTTATGTATATTTTAGGTGCTGACTGCATTCCCACTCCTGATCTAATCTAATATTTTCCTTAATCATTGATACCGCGCTGTTCTACTATCCACCTACGCCCCCCCCCCTCTCTCTCTCTCTCTCTCTCTCTCTCTCTCTCTCTCTCTCTCTCTCTCTCTCTCTCTCTCTCTCTCTCTCTCTCTCTCTCAAGTGTCTTCACTGCGGGATCTGCGGCTGGTGCTGGCGGGCCGTGTTTGCCGATATCACGCCGAGCCGAGCCGAAAGCTCCGCCAACCTGCCACCTCCTGTCTCTTTTCCCACGCAGGGCGGAGCGAGCGATCCTTCCTCTTGAAAACGCACCCTCGTCCTGGAAATCCAGACATCCCGACAACCAGATGGCGTCGCTGATAGTTTCGTTGGTGGTACTCGTTTGGAAATGGCATACATGCGCAATGCCCCAAAGCAGAGAGTCGTATGCCCTGTGAGTGGGAGCAGGTGGTATCGGAGGGGCTTCGCTTCAAAAATCATCGTACGGCCCCCAAAAATTCATTTAAAAAATAAAAATCCAAAAAAACAAAATAAAATCGAACGACAGTGAAATCGCCAGTGTCCCAAATCAAATTTCGAAGTAAGCAGATGCTGGCCACGGAGCAAGGCCTTCGCCGAAGCAGCGCGGGTGCGGACCAAACGCGCCGTCGTACCTATTATGAAAAATTTGTCGGGCCTAAATAGGGATTTTTTTTTTAACACTTTAAAGGCCTGTTTTTCATCGGTAAAACGGAATTCCGACGCTAAATGCGTATTGACGTTAAATACGGCTGACGCTATATCAAACTTTTACTGTATATTTTTTTAAAAAATTTTCATTTAAAAAATACTATATTCAGGGGGCACTCCCGGATCTACCCCAAAAATCTCACTCAAAAATCACACAAAAGAAAATACCCCCAAAAAATAAAAAACATTTCTTTTTAAATGACAAAAAAAAATCGAAAGGCAAAAAAATCACTATAAACATTTTTTTTATTAATGAGCCCTGTCTCGAGTGGTAGGGCCATCGTTCCTCTGCAGGTCGACGTGGTGGTTCCAGTCGCGAAGCTCTGGCCCGGCGGGCTCCGCAGGTGCGGGTGTCGCGTAGGCGTTGGCGCATAGGTCAAAGGCTGTTCGGAATCGAAGCGAAGCAGGCGGAGTGTGGTGGCTGGAGGAGGGCACAGTCGCGCTGCCCCCCTCCCCTGCCCCGCCCCCCTAGAACCCCCAGACCCCCTGCCCCAACCCCATTTAATGGGGCATGGTAGAGCATCGCCGCGCCGAAGTTAACTTTTAATGAAGATGGCTTCCTTCTCCTTGCTCCTCTCCATGAGAAGACCAGCAGAACATGTCAAGTGAGGGAGCGTCTTGCTGGAGAGAGGGGTAGGAGAGGTAGTGCTTCCTGAAAGCAGGGGAGGCGGGGAGGGGGTAAGAGAGGGGCGGTATTAGGTGGCGGGGGTACTTTTGGGCAGAGTGGGACATCAAGGGGTGGGGCTGCGCGGGGGTGCGAATGAGGCTCTGGAGGTGCGTCGAGAACACGTCTCTCTTGAAGCTCTTGGGGCGCTACTGTCTGTTGTGAGATGGATGGTTGCGTCGCGCCGAGCGCGCCGCGTAGAACATAGAGGGTTGGGGAGGGGTATATTGGGGGAGAAGGGGGTAAACACGCCGCCCAGCCATGCCGCGATGTTTGCGCGACCCGTCATCCACTATTGGTGCGTTCGGGACCGGAAACGGAACCCCCACTTTGCGGCCGTCTTATCGCTCATCAGACCCACCGCGGTCTCTGTGTGGTGCACCGAGCGCGGCCTGTGCTCTGTGGGGCTGGCTGTCATTAAAAAGCGGAACCGCACAGGTGTAGTCCGTCCCCGCCCCGCCCCGCCCCGCCCTGCCCCACACCGCCTCTCCCCGCCCCACCCCGCCCCGCACCGCCCCGCGCCGCCGCTGTTCCATTTCCGAAACACAGAGACCGCCCCGCCCCGTCCCCCCCGCGCGCGGGCTGACCGGAAGTGAGAAGTGTCGCAGCGCGCGCCGGGGGCCGGAAGTCGATAGCAGGGGTGCGCGGCACGCACACCGCAACGCGCCGGCCGCGACGGGGGCGGGACCGGCGGGGCAGGACACAGCGAGGGGGGCTGTCCTGTCCGCTAATTATTATGAACCGCGCGCAGCACGAGTGTCACCGAGAGAATCGGGGCGGGGCGGGCGGGGCGCGTGATTGTGCGGATCAATATGCATGGAAAACGCGTGGGGCCGCGCGGTGCGTGGGAGGTATATGTGCGCTGTAGTAGTGTAGTGTAGTGAGTCCCGCCGCGGCCCGGCCCGGCCTCTGTATATGTGCGTTTGAGATGTGTACCCGCAAGGGTTCATTAATTAGATGGTTCTTTTCGTCCTCCTCGTCTGGTGTATAAACAGCAGCTGCCGGTCCCACGGACCAACAACAAACAGGTGTAGGGCCGACGGGCTGGGCGGAGCGCGGGCGCAGCGGGCGCAGCGGGCCGGGGCGGCGGGGCAGACCGTGTTGACCGCGATAAATATTCGACGGCGTTTAATCAAACGCGGCGTGGCGGCGCTTCGCTCCGGGTTCAATCAGCAGGCAGCGGACCCGCTCCGCCCCGCCCCGCGCTCCACGCCTGACCAGACCAGACCCCCATCTAGGCCACCCAGTTATAGCCTCATGGTCTGCTGGAGAATTTTTGATTAATCGTCTCTTTTTTTCCACTCTTAAAAATTGGGTCCTAATGTAAAATTTTTGGAAATGAATTTCGTGTGACGCGGCTATGCGCGCGTGTGATTGTGAGTGTGTGTTAGCGCGAGGCAGCTCGTGCTTTGTTCGCAGGTGGCGCCACGGCAGAGGAAATACGGCGAGAGCTGAAGTCCCATGGGATAATCACTTGTTTGCTTTCCGCCACATTATGGAAACGGAGAGGAGAGTGAGGTGGAAGTTTGGAAGCGGTGCTAGTTTTGTTTGGCTTGTACCGGCGGCCCGCTGGGCGGGGCGGGCGGGCGGCAGCGGGCGGCAGCAGGGCGACAACCACCACGGGTACGTAGCGTGCACACGTACTCTGCGCTGCTCGCTGATCTCGTATAACCCCCGCGGTGCTGCGGCTCGATACGCCCTCCTAGCCTCCTGCCCCCCCCCCTCCCGGGCACTGCCGCCGTGCCCCCCGCTGCCACGATCCACGACCCTCCGCGGTCTCGCAGATTAACTGTCTCATTATCAATGACGGATGCGCGCCCCGCAGGCGCCTATGTTCTTATGGCGGGGCGCGGCGGGGCGCGGCGGGGCGCGGTGGCGCATGCATGCCCACCCCTCGCCTCCCTCGAGAGGATAGAGCGCGACGCCGTATCGTATCGACGGAAGGGGCCCCCTTAGAAGAAGGTGCACGGGGTGAAGGGGGTGCGTGTCGGTAGCGTGCTTCTTTCTACCGCGCAGAGAGGGGGCTCGGGCGCGGCGGGGTGGGGCGGGTTCTGGAGCAGCGGCCGGCCCCGCCTCGCCCCGCCCGTGTGTACAGCTTGCGTTTGAGTTTCAACGAGCAGCAAGGAAGTTTCACAAAGATGGGCCGAGCAGCAGCTCCTTTGGTATGACTTATGGTACGACTTAATCCTTCGTCGTCCGCCTGCTTTCAACTTGCTATCCGCCACCAATCTCTTGTTGGCGCCGCCTGCCCCGCTCCACCCCGCCCCGCTCTGCGTCGCCCTGCCCCGCCTCGACCCACCCCACCCCGCCCCACCTCACCCCGCCCCGTACCGCCCCGGTCCTGCGCAGAACGGCCAGCCCGCCAGCCAGCACGGGTCTCGGGTGGGGCCGTCCGGGCATTGAGCAGCGAGTCAGAAAACTTAACGCGATCTTGATGAAAGTGGCTCTGATTAATTTATTCCCTTGGATGAGGAGGGAAATTCAGCCTCTAAAGCAGCAGCGCGGCCACGTCGAGATCGGAGACGGTGGCGGGGCGTGGAGAGGCGAGGCGAGGCGTGGCGGCGGTCAGAGGAGGCGAGTGAGACCAGGCCAGGCCAGGCGAGGCGAGTGCGGAGGCCCGGGACCGAGAGCAAGAGAATTAGGGCGTGGGGACGTGGCGGGGCGGGGCGGGGCCGGGGCCGTGGCCGGGGCCGGGGCCGAGGCGGAGTGTGGCGGCGGGCGCGGTGGGTCGGGGCATCTCATAGTCGCCTCTCCCCAATTGTCGAAGCGCCGAACAAGGTTGGGGTGCCAAAGCATTCCCACACACCCTGCTCCAGCTCCCTCTCGCTGAACCCCCTCCCTAACACACTCACTCGCCTCTCCCCGCCCCGCCCTCCCCTCTCACCCAGACCCAGTGCCCGTGTCGCGTCGAGGCGAGGCGCGCTTGCCCCGCGCTGTTGACTTCGGCAGATTGTGTCTGGGCAAACTCCAAGATTAGCCTTGTGGACTCGCATGCAAATGAGACGAGCGAAGCGGCGCCTCTCCAGACAGGTGTGGTGTGACAGTTTCCTCAGCCCTCTGCCCGTCACCTCCTTGTGCCGAGCTCTTCTCTTCTCTCACCCTCCCTCTCTCTTTCTCCTTGCCCCTGACTTTTTCTGTGTTAATCTTTTAAGGTGGATGAAGTGTTTCAAAAGAAGGGGCATTCACTCTTAAAATATGTGACCCGACTATTGCGTCAATACGCTGTATTGTGCTCCGGAAATATACAGATTTGGCCTTAGTCAGGCAATAAACGGGCAAAAACAGAGTAAAACGACCCAAAAATGAGTAAAATATGTAGAATTTTGGCCATTACGCATCTATTACGCACTTATTACGAATAGAGTGACCCGACTATTAAGCCAGTGCATGCCCCCTCGGTTTCTAAGTTTTTCAGTAAAAATCTTTGTTGTGCGAAAATCGCGCAGCCTCTCGATTCGAGGTATAGAACCCAAACCAAACTAAAACTCAGCAATCGAGATCAATCTGTGATAGGGTGAAGGCGACCGGGAGCAATGAAAATTGAGCACCGTGAAGCTTATCACATTTTTAACAGAAAGTAAATGTATGTGTTTCAGTAAATAAAAAGCTCGGAAAGATCTTTTGAAGATCAACACCTGTGCTAGAAGTCGGAATGGTATTGGTACTTTTTCAATTTCAGAATCGACATCATTCCCGCAACGAAAACACTCCTTTTCAGGAAGGTGCGTGACTTTTCGCTCAAGAACTTTGGAAACACTAAATCCACCTTTATTACCATGCCCAAACCACTGCTATGTATCTAGTGTATCGATAGGGGAGATCCGCAAAAGTGGAGAGACGCCTGGCTCTAGCCTCTCCAGCAGTCCATCTTTCGTCGGTCTCTATGGCTGTTTCTCGCTTCCCCCGGCCCGCCTCGCCCCCACCCTGCTGCTACCCATGCATACCCTCCCATCCAGATCGCTTTGTCTCGCTCCCTCTTGTGGTGGCCTGGCGGCACGCGGAATCAGGCCACAATTGTCCACCGCTCTGTTGAATGAGTGGCTCTGTCACGCGCGCTCCTATTCTGGGTGTTCTGGCTGGGGTGGGGCAGGCGGGCGGGGCGGGGTGTGGCCGTACCCGACGCGCTCTCTGCTCTCTGGAACGCCACTCGAGTTGGTTTTTGTGGGTGCTGCTGGCATCGCCCTGGCCGGGACGATCCAGGCCGTGCGTGTGCGTGTGTGTGAGAGAGAGAACCAAAAAGAAGAGGGTAGCAAGATATTTTTTTTCTCATTTTCTTTCTCTAGCATCATTCTCTTGTGCTCGCCCTCTCCTCTCATCGACCGAGCGCCAGCCCGGTAGCCGTGGGGTCGCACCCGCACCTGGGGCCGACCGTGCCGTGCGCGGCGGGGCGGGGCGGGGGGCAGTGCGGGGCGGGACAAAGCAGGGCGAGGGAGTGCAGTGCGTCGTCGAGTTGTCGTCTGCAATGCGAGTACGTAGCGGTGTCCCGGCTCACAGAGGGATGTGCGATGCCATCTGAGACTAGACAAGAAAGACACGGTTGGCGTACGGGGGACAGAAACTCGACGACGACGACGAAGAAGAAGACGAAGACGTAAAAGTGGCAGTGAAAGAAGGAGCAAGACAGGCGAGGAGAGGAGAAGAAAAAGAAGAAGAAGAACTACTACTCCTCTCTTCCGGCCTCCGGGGGGATTCGAACCCACCGGCACCAGCGTGCAGCCTTTTATCACGGGCCTGTCTTTAAGCGCGCCAGACGCGCGGCCCTGCCCGGGCCGTGGAGTCTTTATCGCCCCCCAGTGACCTATTATGGCCGTGGCGCTCAACCTGGGGGCGGCGCGGGGGCGGCGCGGGGGCGGCGCGGGGGCGGCGCGGAGGCGGCGCGGGGGCCATGCCAACGACACACATCCATTGTTGCGTTCCGTTAGGACGGGCGTTAAAAGGCTGCTATCTAGCCCGATGGTGCGCACAGGGCGGGGCGGGGCGGGGCGGGGCGGGCGGGTCGCGGGGACAACGAGACACAGTGTTTAACGCTCGCTGCTTCCGCCCTTTGCCGCAGCCGCACCTCCACCCGCACCGCATACTGCAGGCGCAGTTCTGCTGCTGCTGTTTTCGATTACGCGCTGTTAATTGTGTTTTGTTAAAACACCGGCGAGCGCGTCGTGCCACAGCGGGCGGGGCGGGATGCGGAGGGCGGGGGCTGCCCAGCCCAGCCCAGCTCAGCCGAGCCGTCCAGCCGAGGTGCCGGTGCTACCCCGCGGCGGCTGCTGCTGCTGCTGGGAATCTCTGTGCAAACAAACGGGTCCGTAATTATGCGAGCGGGGCTGCCTTGTGTCAGATGATGGGGGTGAGCCCCCCGGGCCCGGGCCGCGCGGCAGGGGAGGGGGAGGGGAGGGGCGTACCCGGACCGACCTGTACCCAGCAGGGCCGACGCGCCGCGGCCCGCCCCGCCACGCCCGGCCACGCCCCGCCACGCCCCGCCACGCCCCGCCACGCCCCGCCACGCCCCGCCACGCCCCGCCACGCCCCGCCACGCCCCGCCACGCCACGCCTCGCCACGCCTCGCCACGCCTCACCACGCCTCGCCACGCCTGCAAATGTTGAGATAGGCGGCCCACTTAGCAAGCAAAGGCTGCATTGCCCCACTTTGCCTCGCTCCACTTGCTCCGGTCCGCCGCCGCAGCCCCCTCGCCCTCCCCAAAGTCTCAGCCCGCCACCAGCCCCGCCCAGCCCTGCCACGCATACCTGCTCGGCTCTGCTATCGCTACCCGGTTTGCGCAGCGCCGCTAACTTCCCATTACCAAGTCCAGCGGCGCGACACAGCGGCAGGGGCAGGGGCAGGGTGCTCATGTCAGGACAGAAAGAAGAAATATTGACGTAATTGGACGAGCAAAGATGAGCGCAGCACAAGGCCGTGTGCCGTGCGTGGTTCTTCTCCCCCAACGTCCCACCCCTATACTTGAGGACAGGCTGGTAAAGAAAGGCCGTGTGGCCCCCAGTGAGAGGGACGGGAAGGAACGTAAACGGTGAGAGAGATGACACCACCACGTCTCCCTTGCTCTTTTCTTTCCTTCTCGCTCAACCGGGCCGTTGTGCTGTCTCTGTCCCCCCCCCCCCCTCTCTCTCTCTCTCTCTCTCTCTCTCTCTCTCTCTCTCTCTCTCTCTCTCTCTCTCTCTCTCTCACCCTCACCCAAACCAGACCCACCCTCCCCTTTTCTGCGCGCCTCCTCCCACACTCCTATTTCCGTCTTTCTCGCTCAACTTCTGTCTTTCTCCGTCTCGAAAGTAAGTTTTAGGTTAAGTAATGGCTGGTAGACAAAGGTCTACTGGAGCAATTTGTCTTGCGCATATCTTGAGGAAGGGAGCGAGCGCATGAGAGAAAGAGAGAGAGAGAGAGAGAGATAGAGAAGGGGGAGGGAGAGGCGAGAGAGGAAGGCAGCGCGCGCGGCAGCCAGTACGCCCCCTCCATCTCCCTCCCGCAGCGGCTCGGCCCGGCCCCCGACCATCTCTCTGTCGTTATTTTCAGTCCCGCTCCCGCTCCGCCGCTCATCAGCCGCTTATTCCCAGTCATGATTCGGCCGGGCCGAGCAGTGCATGTTGCTCTAATGGTATTATGTCGGCCGGCCGGCAGTGCAGCGTGCAGCGCAGTGCAGTGCATTAGGTGTGTGTGAGTGGTGCATCACTCGGGGGAATTCCTTGCTGCTGGCGTGTCAGCCCCGCCCCAGGCCGCTACGCCCCGCCACGCCCCGCCCGGCCGCTGGATCATGTGTTGTGCTCCACTAGGACGAGGGCCTGACGTGCCGATCTCGGCCCGGCCCGGCCCGCCCGGCCAGTCCATTGTTGCCCGTACATTATTGTGGATGCTGGCGGCTCATTGTCACCGGGGGTGGTTTGGGTCTACGGCAGTGTGATGGGTGATAGGCCCTGGGTGCCGGGTGCGGTGGGCCGGGGCGGGGCGGGGCGGGGCCTGGTCAGGCACTGTTGTGATGATGGCCAGGCCAGGCGGGGCGGGGCTGGCTGGGGGAGCTCCTTGCTGCACGAGACCTGCTCGTTTGTTCCGAGCCCCGCCCCTCCCCTCCCCTCCCCGCCCCGCCGCCCTACCCCTCTATGCCACGGCCGGTGGTGCGCGGCTGCGCGGCGCGGCGGAGGAAACTTTGAATGAACGTCTGCCGGGTCCGCCTGCTCCCGAGGCTGTTATGTTAAAGAGAACAAATTATTTCTGACGAACGAGAAACGAAAACGGGCAAGCCTGAAAAAAAAGGGGGAGAGAGAAGAAAATGATTTCAGTTCTGAAAGAGCGCACCGCGCCGCCGCTGTGCACGTGCGCGCGTGCTTTTGGAGATTTGCTTTCGCCTGCCCCACCCGCACCCCTACTCCTGTGGTGTGATTAAAAGCCCAATTGCTTTACACCGCTTACACCGTTCTAATAAGAGTGCTCGTGGCGTGTAGCACCGCGGTCCCGTCCCGCCTCGCTCCGGGTCCGAGCCGAGCCCAGCCCCGGCAGCACGCAACTAGCCCGGCCCTCGACCGCCCTTTCCCACTCCATTTTCTCCGCGTTCCTGTAGTTTACTTGCAGTTAAATATATAAAATTAAAGATAAAACGATAGAATCTATCGCGCGATAATAAAGGAGTTTTCTTTTCTGTTTGTTTCGGCTGGAAGTCGCTTCTGTTGAGTTCCCTCTGCTCATATGCGTCTGTTTAGCCGCAATATATGGCCCGCTTGCTGCCTGAGTTTTGTTGAAGGTTGAGGTCGCTTCTCTCTCTCTCTCTCTCTCTCTCTCTCTCTCTCTCTCTCTCTCTCTCTCTCTCTCTCTCTCCATCTCTTTCACTTCACTTTCGCTTCACTTCCTCCCTCTGTCCCCGGGGGCAATGTAGGCCGAGCAATTTGCAACGGAAGAGGGAAGACATTTTATGAATACGAAAGGAAAAGGCGGCCGTACGTATGTAAGGACAGGCTATTATTTTGTGCCTGCGGCGACACTGCGGGGGTGGGGGTAGTGGAGGAGGGGGCGGGGGGCTTGGGATGTGCTCGTGGAGGTGGAGCGGGGGGCCGCGGCGCGGAGAGTCGCGAGCGGAGGGCCACCCTGGCGGTGCGGTGGAGGTGGAGCGGGGGGCCGCGGCGAGGAGAGTCGCGAGCGGAGGGCCACCCTGGCGGTGCGGTGGAGGTGGAGCGGGGGGCCGCGGCGAGGAGAGTCGCGAGCGGAGGGCCACCCTGGCGGTGCGGTGGAGGTGGAGCGGGGGGCCGCGGCGAGGAGAGTCGCGAGCGGAGGGCCACCCTGGCGATGCGTCCCCCGCCGTCCCGTCCCGTCCCGTCACCGCCGTGAGAGAAATGTGGGCCCCGTGACCTCTGGGACCGCCGAGACCTCAAGCCTACCCGACCTTGAGCAAGGTCGTGAGGCGTGGCGTGTCGTCGCGCGGCCTGCCCCGCCGTGCCATGGCGTGCCTGTGGCCGCCTGCTGCCCCTTGCTGCCCCCTGCTGCCCCCTTTGTCCCCCCCCCCGCCGGGCATCGCTCGGCGGGGCGTGGAGCGGAGCGGACCAACGACCAGTGTCCGAGTAAAACGTAGCACAATACCCCCCGCCGCGACCTCGGCCAGCGTGGAGCGCGGGGGTCCCAGGCTCGCGAGGCCCTCCCCAGGCCTAGCAGGTGGATGCCCCTCGGGCTGCCCCCTCCCCCCCCCACCGCACCAGTAGCAGCTGGACGGACATGTAGTGTGAGCCGAGCCGGGGGCGTGGGGATCAAGATGAGAAATTGTGCGGGAGGCTTAGAGGCAGACGCGGGGAGGGGAGGGGCCGCCGGCTGAGCGGGGAAGGCACAAAAACACACGCGGTTCCCCTGCCCGGCTGGGCCCCGGTCCGCGGGGGGTAGTCGGGGGCGGGGGAGCGGGAAGCTCTCAATTCGTAATGAATGACCGGCGCAGGGCGGGGCGGCGAGGTTCTCTCAGGACAGGACGCCGCGTGGTGCTCCGTTCTACCGTTCTACTGCCCCACCTGAGACCCGCGCAGGCGGGGCGGGGCAGGAAACCTGGCTCCCACGGCGTGCGCAGGGCAACCAGCAGCCGACCCGTGGAACAAAATATATAAAGAAAGAGACGAGCGATTCCGAGCGGGGCGGGGCGGGGCGGGGCGGGCGGGCGGCCCCGGACCAGACCAGCAGTTTTATTGATCCGAATAAATCTCTGGCCTGTCGAAATGGAACTTCCATTACCGGAGGAGCTGTTGCGGCTACGGCGGGGCCGAGCGCACTGACTGCCCCGCCAATGAAATATCGCGCATGGACCGCACGAGTGCGTGTGTGTGTGTGTGTGTGTGTGTGTGTGTGTGTGTATGTATGTGTGTGTGTGGGCGGGGCAGTGTATGTAGGCGTGCGGGGGGCAGCCGTAGCAGCGGCTCGGTGCTCAGCAGGGCGGGGCGGGCGGGTACATCTGACCGCGACCGCTTTTATAAGATGGGGTTGAGGGGTGGGGAAGCTATCAGTTATTTCGGTATGCCTCTTCCAGGCCGTCAGACGCAGCGGCGGGGTGTGGTAGGGCCGGGGCGGTGCGGTGCGGTGCGGAGCGCTGCAGGGCGGGTGGTGGGTCGGAACGTGTTCGCGACAGGCAGGTCCATGGACAGCAGTCGGGAGCCTGGCCATGAGCCTGGACGACCCAGCCTGCCCGGCACGGCACGCCGCGACAGCGGAGCTGTACGGCTAACTATTTTACAGCCATGATTTATGGAAGATGAGACCGCGGCGTGCGGGGCGGGCGTGCGGTCTGTGCGCTCCGCCTTGCTGCTGCTCTGCTGCCGTGCTGCGCTTGCAGGCCCCCGCCACTCCTCCTGGGCATGCCCGAGCGGGGGGGGGGGGGGGTGATTAACTTCGAAAAAACATGGTACGGCTACAAAAAAAAAATCATATAAAAAAAAATTAAAAAACCAAAATAAAATCAAGAAGAACAATGCAGAAAAATCGAGCAAAAATTAACACAAAATAAAGAAGGAAAAAAATCAAGAATGGTGCTAAAAGATAGAAATTTATGAAAAGTGACAGAAATCTTCCATGAAAAATCAAAAGTTTTTTATTTTTATTTTTTTATGTACACATTTTGTATGAGTGATTCTCCCCTCGATCATGCCCGAGATCATGCCTCTCTTGGCGTCGCAACAACCTACCCTTCGCTGGTAAAAGTAAGGCGTAACTGTATGCATGAATAAAGCATACAGTTTCGCTTGAATACGTTACTCTTGAAGTGAAGCGTTCGATAGAAATTCTCCCAGACATTTAGATAGGACGAACAGGAACGGATTACGCTTGATTTCAAGCGTAATCTCATTACGCTTGAAAACGGGGCGTAAGGCTCCGCCTAGTATTACCAGTGTTTCTTTTCTTTGCTCGTACTTCCTCTTTCACTGCATCTGTTCTTCCCGTATAAAATGCAAAACCCTCAAAGGACTGCAATATGTTGTCTCTTGTCTCACGAACATTTTTGTCGTCCGATTAGTTTTTGGCAGGTACGAGGACCATGAATCTTTTCATTTTGCTGCGTCAAAAGGCGCAGACCGACGTTTTTAAACGCGTAGGCCGGACGCGCTTACCTTGAGAATATGAAATAGATTTTCATGGCGTATATAAAACCGGTAGTTCCCGCCCCACTTTTAATTTACAGCGTTCCCTCCCCTCCCCACCTCTCTCTCACTCTCTTTCTCTCTCCCTTTCCTCTCGCACAGTGCTGCAAGGGTGCCTCCCCCCTCATTTTGACTTCTCACGTCACTTTGGCGTCACTTTGGGAAGTGGCACTTAAAAGACGACTAATAGATCGTGCCGCGCAGTGGCCCGGTGCGGCGGCCCGCCGGCCCGCCGGCCCGGCGACCTGACGATGACGAGGACGGCGGTGCGTCGCGAGGGGATCTCGAACACCTTTCGCAGCGGGCTGTTTGCTCGGCATGGCCTGCCGCGGCGGGGTGGCCCCTCTGTTCTGCTCACTTTATCTCTCTCTCTCTCTCTCTCTCTGGTCGTGCTGGATGGCGAAACTGTCACCGTCCTTCCCCCCGCCGCACCGCGCCGCGCCCTGCGAGCTCGGATGTGAATCTGAATGTAACAGCTCTGAGCGTGGACGTGGATCCGCCTGGCGGGGCGTGGCGGGGCGTGGCGCGGGGCGTGCGGCTGTGGCTGTGCGGGGATGAAGCGGAGCCTCTCTCGCGAGGTGCTGGCGTGGCGGGGCGGGGCGGGGCGGGGCGGGCGTCTTTCCGCAAACAATACCCGCCGCGCCTCGTTGTAAAACAGTTTACACCGCCCGTTATAAATTCAGCGTCGAGAGTGAGAGGCGAGGAGAGGAGATGGGAGAGGAGTGTGGGGTGGAGGAGCGGGAGGGGGAGTTTCACGGTCCAGGGATTTACGAGGCAACGTTTAGTGTATACAGCGCAGGCAGCAGCAGCGCCGCGCCCGCCCCGCCCCGCCCCGCCCGCGTGTGCCCCCGACACAGCGCGCCTGCGCTGCTCCTGCGCGCTCCGCCACACCCCGCCGCGCCGCGCAACGCGCCGCATTCAATGTAATGAGCTATCAATATGCCGAGGGCCGGGCTGGCACATGTGTGTGGCGCGAGCAGGCGAGCGGTCCGGTCCACCACAGCGCGGGGACAGCGGTAAAGCGGCGCGGGGCGGGGCTGGGCAGCAGCGGCTAGCCGCGGAAGTGTCCTCCTTTTTCTCTTGGCAGTTTACAGCGCGCCCGGCAGGCAGGGATGGGAGGCGAGGCGAGGGGAGGGGAGGGGGGAGGAGAAGTCGTCCACACCACCAGGCCAGCACGGCGGGCTGCTCGGCGACGCGCATAGCGCTGTGCAGCTCGCTGGTTAGCAAGTGCTGCTGTGATGCTGCACGGCACGGCACGGCACGCCGCGCTCCTCGGGCCCTTCAGCCTGACGTACGAGGACCGTTAAACGTGCCGCCCCCCGCTGCAGCGCGTGCTGGGCCGCCGAGGTCGCACTACACGAGCCCCTGCGAGGCGCGTGATAGGCAGGCCCGCAGCACACCGATGCTTGGCGGGCCCGGCGCGGGTGCAGCTCGCTACGCTCCGGGCGCCGTGGCGTGGCGTGGCGTGGTGGGGAGTGTCGGTGGGGGCGGGGCGGAGCGGGGCGCTGGCGCTGCTGTTGCCACCGCCACTGCGGGTAATTAGTTTGAAAAGTTTTCAAGTTGTAGCTAAGTGCGATGAGAACTGGCGCGCGGCGCGCGTGGCGTGGCCTGGCGCCGTGTTGTGGCTACTCGACCGACTGCTGCCGGCCCGGCCCGGCCCGGCCGCCTGCCCCGCCACGCAGAGGCTTTTTCGCGCCGAGCCGAGCCGAGCCGAGGTGTTAGCGGAGGTGTTAATTGTTTGCGATTTTAACTGCGCCTCTCTCTCTCTCTCTCTCTCTCTCTCTCTCTCTCTCTCTCTCTCTCTCTCTCTCTCTCTCTCTCTCTCTCTCTCCCTCTCTCTCCCTCTTTCGCCTCCTCCGAGGGCAGAAGGTTCTTCGCCATGCCACTTGTTACCGAAGTTGTGTGTCGTGGCGTGCTCTGCGTGCGGTGAGGTGTGCGGGATACGGAGAGGGAGGGAGAGGGGGATGAGAGGGAGAGGGAACGTGGGAGATGGACATATCGTAGAAGTCCGCACACACTGTGAGAAAAACCGTACCTCATACAACTAAACAACGGTTTTGAATTAACAGTTTACGGTTTTCGTTGCCGTACATCACTAATTTATCCTATACCGGGTACAATTTTAGTTCAGTATTTTATTGTACTTCGAAATAATGGTAAAAAAAAATTGTAGTTAAATTGTAGTTTTTTCTCACCACTGTGAAAAATATTTCGGTAGATGTACAATATATTTTGTAATTCACTATGTACAACATATCTCGTACATGTACGACTTTACACGTTACGACTTTGTTTGCTCACCAATCGATTCTGAGTTGATACGCATACTTATAAAAAGTTTACAATATGAATCGTAATTGTACAAGACCTCTCATGGAAAATTTTCCCGTACCGGTACAAGGATTTCTCACAGTGACAGTGCAGTTTGGACCAACGTGTAGAGAAACAGGACGTGTATCGCGACGCGTCGTTCTTAGGGCTCCTATGGCTGCCTATGACAGTAGAAGGGGAGACTCGTCCATCTCTATACCTTTTGTATAAGTATATAAACATGCAGATTTATGTAAAATATCGTGCTGTATTATTTAGAATATTGTTCGTTAATCTGATTAATTTTGTGCATTTTTTATGCATGTAATAATTATGCAGATCTATTATGCACAATATTCTACGTAATTCGGCACAATTTTGTTCATAAATCTGCACGTTTATATAGTTACATTTCACATGAACGAAAAAGTAGTTCGAGTGCAGCCTTTCGCGAAGACTTGTAATGTCTCTATGGAAATTTTGTTTTTCATACCTTATTCATTTTGAGCTATTTCGTAAGACTATGGGCATGGCGTTAATCAATAAGTCTTACTTTGTCGCGCAAATTTTTTTCTGATATAGTTTGTTTTGCTGATGAAAAAGCAAGTCCTAATTCGACAAATTTGACCCATAAATCGGATTCCGGGCTCGATTTTCAAAACGTTTTTAAAAAAGCTGCAGTATTGACAGAAATTTGTCCATATCTCACAAACTATAGTTGACGTGTAATAAGCAAAAACCTCGGCGAAAACGGAGTACATTTTCGGTTCAAGCCACTCTAGAAGGTGTGTTTCGATCACTCAAAAGGCCAAACATGTCACAGACAATTTTTTACACTTTTCATCTCTGCTCATTTAGGCTCCACTTATTTCCCTCGAGGCATGGCTGTGGTTTGTCGCAGAGTAAAATTACTTTGGATATGTTTCCAACTAACCAAAACGATCAATGTGAGACAGGAAACGCATTTGCCATCTACAGAATGTAGACCGCTGGACCAGTCTAGCGCTGGAGTTTCGTGTGTAATAACAGGAATAGGGAGCACAGTGGTGCGCGCGGCTGCGACACGCGGCTGCACTTACTGCTTGGCCTCAATAAGGGCCTCCGTGAGCCGGGCCCGGCCGGGCCGGGGCCGGGAGGGCACTCCTCCGCGGGGAGGGAAGTTAGCGCGCGGCCGTGGCGGGCCGTGGCGGGCCGTGGCGGGGCGTGGCGGGGCGTGGCGGGGCCGCGTCCGAGGACGCCTACTGGCCCGGGCCTGATTGGCCAGAAGACGCGAGACAAAGGCGCTGCGGACGCGGCCCATTCCATTCGCACCCTTTGGAACACGCAAGCGTGTGGCGGTGGGGTGGGTTGGGGCGTGCCGAGGGCGAGGCGGGTGACACAGCGTCCGAAAGCGGGTGCTGTGGCCCCTTTTCACCTCTTTTCATCTCTCTCTCTCTCTCCATACGGTACCCGTGCGCTGCGAGGGAGAGATGATGAAGAAAGAGAGAGAGAGAGAGAGAGAGAGAGAGAGAGAGAGAGAGAGAGAGAGAGAGAGAGAGAGAGAGAATCGAGCTGAGCCGGGCTGAGCTCGGAGGCGGCCGGAGAATGGCGCGGACGGGCCGCAAGCGCCATCGCAGGCAAATTAAGAGCAGCTGCCCACATAATGGGCGTGAGCAAACGGGCGGGCGCGCGAGAGAGAGAGAGAGAGGGGGGGGGAGGGGGGAGAGAGCGTGAGGGAGACAAGGATAAAGAAGCAGGGGAAATAAGGGTGTCGCTGCGAGGAGTGGAAAAGTCGCCCTTACCACTAGTATTGGGGCAGAGTGGCGGTAGTGTGGTCGTAGTAGTTGACGCGAAACCCTACACGGAAAAAAATACATAAGTTGCCGTAGCTAATATGTTAGCTGATATCGTGACAAGCAACTTATAAGCTACCATAGCTAAAAATTGTCTCTGGTAGGCAAAAATTAGCTAACTACAACTAACGCTTAGCTGGATTTAGCAAAGGCTTAGTTAGGGTAGAGAACATCCCATTCACTGAATCAAACATTGCGTTTTCTCCTGCAGATGACGCATTAGCTCTCATAGCTGCCGTGTCACTATGGCAGCAAACATATCGCTGTTGTAGCTAAAAAACTTGCTTGTCACGATATCAGCAAACATATTAGCTATGACAGCTAACATTTAGTTAACACAGCTTAACTTTTTTTTTCCGTGTACACGGGTGGAGCGGAGTACGTCAACATATCTACACGTCTACCTGTCGCCATGATTGTCACAGTCCACTGCAGGAGGGCCGGGCCGGGCCGGGGCTGAGAGAGCAGAATGGGATTCTCTAATGGAACACAGTCAGTTGGGTCACTTAGGGCCGCGGAGCGGAGCGTGCACTGACAGACCAACGCCTCTCCCGGTCGGAGAGCCGGTTGAGGCCGGGCAGCTCTACCCCCCCCCCCCCCCCACGACCCTCTCTCGCGGAGTGACGTGCGCTCGGGTTGCCGCTACATGACTGGCCTGATGATAAATTAAAGACGCCGCGCGCGCGGCGAGCTGAAATCGTAAAGGAAGATCGCGGGAGCTTCATGGGAAATAGATGGAAAGTTTGATTTGGGAAAGGAAAGCGCGCGAGGCTAGGGTGGTCCGAACAAACGCGCGCTTATGTTTATCAAATAAAACAATAAGGAGGGAGAGGGGAAGGGGGCAGTCGACCAGGGCAAAGCCAGCCATAGCTCGAGCAGGCGGAATGTTTATCATAGCAGGGACCGGCGGCAGGGACGTGCTCGTCATTTATTTACGCGATCAAAACCGCCCAGGGCCGGGCCCCCCTCCCCGTACCGCCCTGTCCTGCGCGTCCCCACATCTGCTTCTATTGCCATTCTTTAGCCGCCTAAGGTAATTCCCCCCGCTTTGTCTCGGAGGAGATTTCGCTCCTTCAAGCGGGAAGGCATTTTTCAGCGGCTGAGAAAGTTTGACATCATGGGGTCCGGGCCTGGTGTGGCTTACACGTGGCGTACACGTGCTGCTGGGCTGGGGGCGGCGCGGGGCTTATAGACGACCCTGCGTCCTCAGGACGAATTTGTGAGCTAAAAACGGCGGTGCGACGGCTTCTGGTCGCTTTTTAGTGATTCCCGGGGGGTGGGGCGGCGGCGGCGGGGTCGGGTCGGGCTCGAGTGATAGGCCGGCGGAGTGGCCTGGTGGCTTTTACGCCTGCGGCGGGCATGATCAGCCCCCAGCCCACCCCGCCCCGCCCCCGGCCCGGCCCCGCAGTCACACGTGCAGCTAGAGGCCTCATTCCCAAGTGTCACTTGATGGTCGACCGACGCTGCTGCTGGCGCCATCTGGGCGGGGGGAGCGGCACGGCGAGGGTCGACAGCTCCAGCGGCTCCGCCTGCGCCTGCGGCCCGGGCCGCAGCGCCACCGCATCAGCGTCACCGGAGCAGGCGGGGCCACCCCGTCCCCGTGTACATCAACATCCTTATTGCATCAGGGGGGAAATGGCTTGCATCGCTGTTGACTTGCGTTTGTCCTCCCCCTGTGCTTCTCTCTCTCTCTCTCTCTCTCTCTCTCTCTCTCTCTCTCTCTCTCTCTCTCTCTCTCTCTCTCTCTCCCCGCCCCTTTCGCTCCCCCCTTTGCTCTGCCTCCCCCTTTGCGAGGCGGAGCGTCTCTATGAGTGCCGCGTGTTAAGAAGTTGCGTCACGTAGTGCAGTCACTCTCCCCCAGCGCCGTGGCGCCGCTGCCGCCCCCTCCCCCTCCTCTCCTATACAGCTCCTTGTTGTCATCCCCTACACCCCCCCTCCCTCCCTACACCCCCCTCCCTCCCTCCCTCCCACCTTCCCACTACGCCCCCCTCTCTCTCTCGCTCTCTCTCTCTCACTCACTCTCTCTCTGTTTTCCCCTCTCTCTTCCACTCCCTATACCGCGGCCCGCGCGCAGAGGCGCACAATTTTGCAAACCATATATCACCATCACCTAAGGCACGCGCGCAGCAGGCCCAGCGTTTGCAGCGCAAGGCTGCGGTGCACACATAGGCCGCATCGCCGCATCGTTCTGAGTACGCTGCAAAAAAGAAAAAAAATCCCCGCCTACAGAGGTGTAAGTCATATTAGACAAATATGGTGTTTTGGGAAAAAGGAAAGGTACAGAAATTTCCACATTATACTTGTTCGACATCAAACGGAAAAATGAGGAGGGACCTACTTCAACGTCAAGGGTCAGATAAAATTCAAGATTCAAACACAGTTCTATATAAGTCGAAAGGCGAAAATAAATACATGTATTAGTTACATGCATTACACGCATGAGAAAACAAATGAGCAAATAAATAAATAAATAAACAAATAAATAAACAAACAAACAAACAAACAAACAAACAAACAAACAAACAAACAAATAAATATACAAATCGTCCGTCACGGAACCTCTGTCCGCAGTACGTTGACTGGAGCCTTGTCTGGAACATATCTGTGGTGTCCTCTCCCCTCCCGTCTCCCCGCATTCAGCCACGTGTGCCGGTGGCATTGGGCCGCATCTCTCTCAAACCGCACATCTAGGCGGAGCTGCCTCGTCCCCATAGCCTTATAGTCCCAGCCCTGCCGCGCTCTGCTCTTCTGCCCCTGAATACATATACTATATGTTTGCTTTTTTATCCCCGTATCCCTCTCCTTGGAGCCATGGAGTCTTCCGAAAAAGAACGCGCCGCTACCAGTGTGCTTTGAGGCAGCTAAAAACACGAAGGTGGCTGAGAACTAAATCCTTGCAGGAAACTGAAGTGTCGCTTTTCATTAGTTCAAAACATGCATGTACGTGAAAATTGCGTTGAAATACGAAGATGCGGACTCCATATGGCGTTCTGTGCAACGTAGACTTTAAGAGAAGTTGAAGAGAGCAGATTTTCTCCTCATTTTTTTTCTCTTTTAAATTTCTGTCCACGATGTTGTGGGAGGCTCGCAAACAGGGTGGAGGAGAGCATACTCTTTGGTCAGCAGGCATGCTGGCCGGGACGGGGCAGACTTGGAGTGGGGGGGGGGGGGGGGGCGGCTAGACGAGCCCTTGACGGTGAAGGGCCCCGGGACGGGGCGGGGCGGGATGGGGTGGGGTGGGGCGGGGTGGGCAAGGGGTGGGCAGCGTCTCGGTTTCCTCACCCCGCCCCGCTTCGCCGTACTGAGGGCGGCGCATCCCTTTTAATTTCATTTCATAAATATTCCGAGATTACTTGCCGTGTCAGCCGGGCTGGCTGGGCGGGCGGCGCGGTGGGGAGGGGAGGGGGGAGGGGGGGGGGGTGAAGGAGGAAAAAGTCTCCGGAGGTCCGAGGCGTACGCGAGGCGAGGTCTCTTTAGTTCATCTCTCTCCTGGTCCTCGCCGGCTGTGACTCTCCACCCCGTGCCTCATGGCATGGCCCCGCCGCGCTGGCTCCGTCTCGGCCATACGGAGCTAAAGCCCGGCTCTGCTCTGCTCCGTACCGCCCCGCCCCGCCCCTTCCCGTCCCGTAACTTATTATCCGTTTCGCCCCGGCGATATTGAAAAATCGGGCGGCGCGGCTGCGCAGCTAGGCGGGGCCGGGCCGAGCAGGGCGGGGGCGGGGCAATGTGGGGCGGAGCGGGGCGGGGCGTGGCGGAGCGGGGCGGAGCGGGGCGGGGCGGGGCGCGGCGAGATCCGCGGCTCACCGAGTCTTCCTGTGCAGGGGTTGCATACCCGTGGTCCACTCGTGCGGTTAACTCGGATCACAACTGTCGTTGTTGGCGGGCCGCATACCCGTCAGAGCTGTGAAGGCAAGTGACGGAGGCCGGGACTCGGGTGGGCTTGGGCCTCGGGGGTTATCGATGCTGGCAAATACGTCCAATTGGGAAACGTGGACGGGAGAAGGAGCTGTAGCCAGGAGAAAATGTCGAGCGGGACGAGCTAGAGCACAGTAGTTCGTGTGGCGGCACGATGATGGCTTTAGCGGCGCGTTACGGCCCTGCGTATTCGCAGTTCTGTCCGGTCGGTGGGGTCCAGTCCGGTGGGGTGGGGCGGGGCGGGGCGAGGCGGAGCGGGGCGGGGTATATGACGGGGAGGCTGTGTGTGTTCCCAGCGCGGCGCATTGTGCTGGGCTACGCGTCGCAATACATCACGGGGGATGAGCTATCCCCACCACACCAGGCTCCGCCACGCCCTGCCACTGCCCCGCCCTGCGCCACGCCACGCCACGCCCCCGCCGGGCCGTGCCGGGCAGCGAGCGAGCCTCCGTTTCCACTGCACCCCCCGATCCGTCAGTCTCAACATTAGCCGCTCGATGACTTCCGTCCCCGCAGCGCTTGCTGCACTTGCAGCCCCTGCAGCGCTCGTAGTGCGGGCAGCTCCCCTCCCCTCCGCTCTCATCGCCTGGGTCCCGCGGGGTGAAGCGTTACCCGTCGCCGGCTTTCTTCACCCGCGCCCACACTAGAGCCCTGCAACGAGCGAGCTATCCGAGCTACGAGTTGCGAGCCGCGTCCAACGAGCTCAGCGAGCTAGCTGCAACGAGCTAGCCGGAGCGGCCGACTTCGCCGAGAGACGGGTGCCGCTCGATGGTTGGGTGCGCGAGCTATTGAGCTCGTGCGAGCTATTGAGCTCGCTGCGGGCTGCCGCTTTTCAGTGCAGCTCGTCGCCGAGCTGGGCGGGCTGTGTGCGGCGCTGGCTCCGGCCCGGGCTTGCTCGGCCGGCACTGGCCGGGATGAGCGAGCACGTCGTGCTGCCTACCTTCCCGGCGCATATGCATGCTGTGGCTGGCTGCTGGGCTGGGCTGCGCTGCCCACTGCCCGGCCCGGAGCACGGAGCAGCCGCCCAAGCCTCCCCGCCGCCACGCCATGGCTCAGTGCTAGAGGCGAGCTCCACGAGCTAAATAGCTCGCGCTCAGCTCGCTCAGCTCGTACAGCTCGCACAGCCCGCTCAGCTCATTAGCTCGGCGCTGACGGCGTTTTCTAGCTCGCTTAGCTCGTTGGACGCTGCTCGCAACTCGTAGCTCGGATAGCTCGCTCGTTGCAGGGCTCTAGCCCACACTGCGTCTACTTAACCCTCTTGCCGCTTGCTCCTATCCCTCCAGGGAGGTTGGGAGAGGAAGGACCGTTTTTACAGGGGTTTCATTCCTCACGGGACCGGATGATGGGTTTTCGGTTGTTGTTGCGGAAGTGTGCGACTTTCAGCAACCTCCCCTTTTCCCTCCGCCGCCCCTTCCGACCCGTTTCGGCTCCTCCTGCTCCTCACCAAAGGCATCGAAGGCTCCGGCGGGTCGAGCCGGGTCGGGCGCACTTCATCTGCCTGCCCGACTCCCCGGGGCTTTCTCTCTAAGCCCCTCGCCCCCGCGGCCCGCCCTGGCACGGTGGAGGAAGCAGTCAGGAAACGGAGCCTTCTCTCTCTCTCTCTCTCTCTCTCTCTCTCTCTCTCTCTCTCTCTCTCTCTCTCTCTCTCTCTCTCTTGCCCTCTCTCTTTCTCTATCTCCCCTCTCTCTTGCGTGCGCTCACAAAATTTCGCGTTTAAATGCGCAACGATTTCGGAAAATCTCCTGTTTCCGGATGTGCTATCCGCTATGCAAATTTCAAGGGCGCAGAAGCGGGCGCCGCCGCTTAAGGAAGTGCGTGTGCGTTTTCTGAAAGCTGCAGCAGCGGTGCGGTTCAGATCCGGAGGGGCGGAGGGAAGGGACTGAGTGTCGCTACACAAGTCAACTAAATGGAAAAGGACAAGTGGCGTGGAGGACCTGGGCCCTCGCAAACGCACCCGTCTCTTTGTGCAGTGAAACAAGTTTCGAACTCACGCGCGCATAGGAGTGGCACAAGTGTAGCTCACAACGAGCTCAGACGGGCTTGACACGATACTCCGCGCAGGAGGATGTTGCCCGTGCGTCCTGCAGGCCGGCAGGCCGGGCCGGGCCGGGCGGGGCGTGCCAGCTCGTGCTCGGGGCTCTCGTTGATGAACTTGCGCGCGGTGTACTCATCGGAATGCTGAGCGGACGGGGCGGGTTCCGCGCCGCTCAGCGCACCGACACGTCGAGAGGAGTGGGGTGCCTACGGAGCTGCGCCCCCCCCCCACCCCGCGGCGAAGAGAAGGGGAGGGGCGCTGATCTGAGAGGGTTTTGATATTGTTTAGGGAGGAAATCGCGGAAGAATGGCACTACAGGACGTGCTTAGGGAGCGGTGCGGGGGTGGAGCAGGAGCTGGTATAAAGTTGCCTCGCTTAAGTCGAGCGCGCCGCGCACAGAAACCGAGCAGCGGCGGGGCGGGGCGGGGCGCGGGGAGGGGCGGGGCGCGGCAGCAAGGACTACGGAGGCACAGCGCGCACGGCCCTCAGGGGCATAAGCGATCAGTAAACTTGTCCCATTGGGCCGGGGTGGAGCGGGGTGGAGAAGCTCCCCTCTGCGCGCCTCCACCGCGCCTCTGCACGGCTGCCCTTCGAGGGGCGGAGTGGCAAGGGGCGGGGCGGGGCGGTGCCATGCGTTGTTTCAATTTACCTGTCGAGGTGCGTCTTTGTCCCGGGCCCGGGCCGGCTCGGCGTGTCCCTGCTGCTGCTGCTGCCGGCGCTGCTGTTCCGGATGCCCCCTCCCCCTCTCTCAGGCTAAGGCAGAGCCGCGCTGGGCTGGGCTGGGCCGGGCTGGGCGACTTGCATAATTTCATTTGGGTCCACGCGCGCCCCGCCCCGCCCCGCCACACGCCGCACCCCACCACGTCCCCGCCGAGTTTGGCGCGCGCGCGCGGTTGAGGGAGATGCGATGCTGCGCCGTAGTTAAAATATTTAGAGACGTCAGCGACGATCTCACTGCTGCTGCGAGTTCAACTGGTTAAACGTGGTACTTTATCTGTCCAACTTCTAAATTAGTACGTCCGCACAGTCGTTGTTGTGCTTCGCGTCTAGTATACAGACCCTGCTCTCTCACTCCAACTTTCTCTTCTGTTGCCCCTCACCTCTCTCTCTCTCTTCTTACAGTCTTGGCCACGCCAACGCCTTCACTGAGACTTTTGTATCTCGCTGCCCAACATTTTTCTTGGAGAAGTTTGATAGAAATGTTTTGTGCCGTGTTGAGCGGGCCGTGCTGGGCCTGCTGGTCCAGGCCGGAGGCGTAAGGGGGGAGGGGGGCTGATCCTTGCTCCTTGTGACAAGCTGCGTCGCCTTTCTCTCTCTGACCCTCAGGACCTCCGCCCCATGAGCTCGCTCAACTCGCCAGTCGCGCTCCCCTCTCCCCCCCCCCCCCTGCCTACCCTGCCCCGCCATACCCTGCCAGCCCCCTTGCTCGCCCAGACCCTTTGCTAATCGCATGTTTCTCTCTTCTCGTTTGCTGCAGGAAAGAGAAGTGTTTCCGCTGCGTCTCCATCCACGAGATGCACCCCAACGTCCTGCAGTACAAGGAGAGTAAGTATTATACTACTTACACCCCGCCAGCGTACGAGGCCCACATGCCTACATCTGCACCCCGCGAGGCTGATTCAACAATAGAGATCATCGGTTTTTTTTTTTAAATTATTATTATTTTTTTTTTTTAATTTTTTGAATGCTTGCACTCGAATAATTTAGCTGCACTCTCAGCCCACTTACGTACAGTTTGTAAGTAACCACTAAAAATTTTGTGCAGCAGTAATACTTAGGAAATTACTAAGTAATAAGCACAATTTCTTAGTTATTTATTCAGCAATTACCAATAATATTAACTATTTAATTACTTAGAAAAAAGTTCGTAAAATACTTAAGAATTTGTAAGGAATACTTAGAAATTACTAAATATTTTCCAAAGTTTAAAATTTTTAGTCGTCTACGAAAGAAAAAGTCAGTAGTGGGCTGAGAGTGTGTTCTGACGTTTCGTAAACCGTACTTGGCTAGGGTTGACAGCAGGGCCCTCGGCTCGGAGGTCGCCTGTCCGAGAAATGGGCAGGTAGTCTGGTGGCCCTCCGTGAGAGTGTAGTCTGGCGATGGGGATCGTCCGAGGGGGAACCAACCCTGCATTTCCGTGTGCAAATTTTGTGAATTGTCTGGAATTTTTGTGACTTCTTGTGAATGTTTGCTTGAAATTACCTATTTTTTTTTTTTTTGACTTTTTCTGAATTTTTCAAATTTTTTCTGGATTTTTCAGATTTTTTTCTGGATTTTTCTGATATTTTTTTTTCGGAATTTTTCTGAATTTTCCTCAATTTTCCTGAATTATGAGGTGGACAAAAAATTCAGAGTTTTTCCCCCCTCGGGGTCGCGTCGCGTGCATCGGTCACCCATCACCCTCCTGTCGTGTTGGGCTAGTGGTTGGGAAATTGATTTCGCGACAAATGACTCGACCCCAGCCCGCCCGGGCCCGTCGCCCATCCTACGCCACCCCACACACACACTCACCGCACGACGGTATCCGCGGCGCCCCGCTGGCGCCATGGGCCTGGAGAGGTGGGGCGGGGGCGGGGTGGGCCGAGAGTGCTAATGGATGGAGCCAGCCCCGCCCCGCCTCGCCCCACCCAGACCTCTGCTGCCAGCCCGCGAGCCTCGGTTCGGGCCTCAATCTCAATCGGAATCCTGCCAACAGCCGAGCCGACAGCCTGGCTCTGCTCTTGGCCGCAGCATGTTGACGTGCAGCTCGCGGCGACCCGCTGCCAACCCCCCTCCCCCCCCTCTCTCTCTCTCTCTCTCACTCTCCTCCCCTGCCTCTGCCCGTGCTCCCGACTCTCCTACATGGCTGCAGGCAGGCTGAGGCTGATTCGCTCTCCTCCCTCGCTCTCCTGAATCAGTCTGCTGGCTGCTTGACGGCGTTCGATCTCCCCGGCGCGGCGTGGATTGGCGCGCGCGCTGCCTAGCAGCTGCCAGCAGCCACTGCTGGCTGGCTCGTCTCCTCTCTCTACTCCTGCTCTCCCGTTCCGCCGCCGGTCCGTTTTTCAGCCGCATTCCTATCGACGCGGTCCCCGCGGAAAGTGACTGAGATGTCTCCCGCCGCGCCCTGCCGCGCCCCGCCGCGTCCTGCCGCGCCCTGCCGCGCCCCGCCGCGCCACTCGACGCGGCCAGCCAATACAACCCCGTGTTGCTCGGGGGAGAAGTTTACTGCGCGACCCGCCGGGTCCGGGCCGGGTCCGGGCCGGGGCCCAGGCCGCGCGGCGCGGGAGGAGGAGAGCAGAGGAGAGAAGAGGCGGGAGTGTAATGAGATTGGACCGTAAAACTGAGAGAGGAGACAGTCGTCGCAAGGCGGCGGCCCACGCCGCGGCAGCGGCAGCGGCACCAGTCGCGGCCCGAGCCCGGGCTGGGGGTCCACCACCACCCCCCTTGCTACTCAGCACTCAGCGCGGGGCTGGGCCGGGGCTGCAGGCACCCCCCCACCCCCCACCCCCCTGCCGCGTCGCGCCCCCGGCCCCGGAGCGTGCTCGGCAAATAAAAGCGCGATGCGTTCAATCACTTAAAAAGTTTGGGACACGCGCGCGCGTGAGGAAATGTCGCGGACAGTTTGTTTCGCGAGCTCTCTCTCTCTCTCTCTCTCTCTCTCTCTCTCTCTCTCTCTCTCTCTCTCTCTCTCTCTCTCTCTCTCTCTCTCTCTCTCTCTCTCTCTCTTTCTCTCTCTCTCTCTCTCGTGGTGAAAAGCTGAGTGGAGATCGCGGACGGGACTGCTCAGGTGTTTTTTAGTGTTTCAGCGCTCTTGCCTGAAATTCGCGTGGCTGCATGCATAGGATTGTTCTGAGATGTGAAATGTTATCGTAAGCAACTATACTGATGCCGTGGTGCCATCTCATGCCCTGAAAATAACGCAAATTACAATTCCCAACCTATCATGGAGTGCGTGATTTATCAAAATTCAAGCGACACATTTTAAAAATAAACTTGATGCGTTCTCATGAGGTCTGTTGCGTCTCAGTCTCGCGCTAGAGTTCGTATTTTTCAGAATTTTTCGGAAGATTACGTGCCTTCAGCCTCTGATAGTACGCGGTTTATGAAAGAAGTCGTAAAACAGGTCAGATGAATCGTGGATATTTCAAGATTCAATACATAATGTTAATGAACATTGAAATTTGACCAAGAAAATCTTTCAATTTCTAGTGAATTTTGATGATCTACACATGTTTTACCTTCTCAGAAAGCGTTTGCCTGCCATCGTTATGGGCCATGAGCACGTACCGAAAAGTGTGTTTTAACCGGGTTTTAACAAAAGTGCGGATCTTTTTCCAACTTTTCAGGAAAAGTTTCTGAGTTGCCGAAACCTAGCGCTATGTCGATTTTTTTAATCCAGGCTGGTGATTTTCACGCAAGAAAAAAATGTTGAATCACTAAATCCACCTTTCATACACGCTTTTGTTAGCGTAAAAAGGAGGCACCGCGGTGGAGGCCGGGCCGGGCCGCGCTGAGTACCGCGCGGGGCGGAAGGGGTTAGGGGGGGGGGCTGCTCAAGAGAAGACAAACTCATCCGGAGACCCGCTTCCTTCCGGCTGGAGCCGCCCGCCTGGCGGCGCTCCGCACGGCTGTGATAGGGCCTAAGTAGAGTTTGGAAAGCGCGGAGGGTCCGAGAAAAAGGAGAGGGGGGGGGGTGCAGAGCGGAACCTCGTTATCTAAACAGTTTAGAGTAAAAAGGGGTGAGGACAAACAACAGCAGGATGCGCGAGCAGGAGGTTTCGCAACCAGGAAGTACGGAGTCGTCCGGGGCCGGGCCCGGCGCTGGGGCTGGGCTGGGGCACGGGCACCTTGTCCTTCCCTTAAGAGGTGTTGTTCCGCGCGATATCCTGCCGCACCTCTGTGTACTCAGGCCACCGTCCGGTTTGTCCCCCCGCCCTCCTTTCCTCTCCCTCTGCCTGCCCGTCCGCATCTACCACTCTGTCCCTTTCCCTCTTTTGCTCCACCGGTAATTACAATTTTTTAAAAAGACTTGCTTCTTTGTTTCGACACGCGGTGCGGCGGGAAGTCAAGTGAGGCAGCCTAGCGGGGCGGGGCGGGGCTGCGCCCGGCTCTCGCAAGAATGAGAATGAAATTGAATTATGGATGAAACACTGTTGCATTCCTTCCACGATGTTATATCAGGGCACCCTGGCGGGGAGCTGACGGGGGCGAGAAAGCAGGGGGTCGGGATGGAGTTGGAGGTGGGGGGTGGAGAGAAGGGGACTTGAGTTTGGCTGGATCTGAAATCAAACGCGGATACCAAAGCGGAGCCGCGGGTTGGAGTGGGGGCGGAACCAGACTGGTGGCAGCAGGGGGGGCAGGGGGGTAGCGCCCCGCCGCGCCGCCCCGGCTGCTCATCCCCTCCCCTCTCTGCCCCACCCCGCCCCGCCCGGTTATAACTCATTCCCCGTGCCAAAGAGCCAAGCGAGATTACTTCGTCAGTAGTGTTTCGTTGGGTTTTTATTATTTCTACGCCGTATCTCGACTCTCTCTCTCTCTCTCTCTCTCTCTCTCTCTCTCTCTCTCTCTCTCTCTCTCTCTCTCTCTCTCTCTCTCTCTCTTTCTCTCTCTCGCACGCTCCCTCGCTCTGAGTCTCTCTTGCTCCTTGTCTTGCGATCTCTTTTGCCGAACCACCAGTTTTCCACCATTTCCAACCTCGAGAGGAAAGCGCGCGCGAGACAAAACAAAACTGTCTCGTCCAGCAAACCTAATTGGTCAACATAAGTAATTGTTACGCGATACACCATATGTAAGTTATGTATTACTGAACGGTGATGCAGTCTATACCTATTCATCCATACTTTGAGCACATTTCAGAATAATCACAAGGATCCCACATATTTTTAAAAATTTGCTCAACTTTCCAATATAAATTGATATAGACTCCGAGGCAGAGTTATTAAATGTTATAGCTCTAGAAAAACAAGCTGTATTAATCTCATCAGACAAAACGCGATCTCACATTGCGCGATGTCGCATTGCTTTGGTGTCACCAAGTGCTTTTTTCATCCCTTTGCAGCATAATGTATGTATAAATATTTCCGAGGGGTACCTCACTCTCAAAATGGGTGTACACTGATTGGAGGGTTTCATTGTGATTGGAAGGAAAATTTGACAAAACTTTAAAGAAAGCAAACAATTGTTGACACCAATTCGATATTTTGCAATCTTAAGGTGCTTAAAATAGATTTTTGTCGAAAAATTATGTGACTGGATAGTGATTGGAAAATGATTGGAGCTCAGGGTGTACACTGATTGGAGAAGTTGAGGCACCCCTCGAATATTTCTCACCCTTTTGCGACGACCGCGTCCTCCTGTGAACATATATATGCGTCCGTCCACCCAAACCGCCCCGCACGCCACGACTGGGCCGTGTGTAAAACGCGTGGGGACAAATACTAATGAATGGTACGTCTCCCTCATTTACTCCCCTCTCCAACTCTGCACCGCCCTCCCTTTTACGCCCCTGCATCACGTCCTCACCCTCGCCCACCCTCTCTCTCTCTCACACACACATGCACACACACACACACACACACACACACAATTACACGCTCACACTGGACACCGACCGGACCCGCTCTGCCCGGGCGTATTACGGGCGCGCGCAGTCGGCCCGCACTCGGCACCGGCCGCCCCGTCCCGCCACACCACGTCTCGGCAGTCTCGCCCTGCATTTTTAATTAATTGCAAACTATTAAAACTTGACGCCATTATGCAGCTGGACGGGGGCCGGTATATGCGTGTGTCCGGGACGGGAGGGGGAGGGAAAGGGCTGGTATACCCGCTGTACTGCCGCCGAAGGGGAGGGAAGAAGGCACGCGTTATGTGATACGTGGGGCCTTTCCAATAAACGACGCATAGGTCACAAACTGATTATTTGAACCGCTCAAAAAAAAAATGTTATAAAATAAAACTGACTGAGTGTAAGCAGGCCGGAGAATCTTGTGCTGAAACTGTGCTGAGCGCGAAGGCGTGGGATTTATGGTGCCCTTCGAATCTTACCGCATGTGTTCCACTTTATTTTTTTACAAAAGAAAAATTTGCGTTTTCCCTCGGCGTCTACTCATCAAGCTAAAGCCGAAACCCTTCCATAATGCGCTGCCCCAATTCTTTATTCTGCTGCCTGTGCCGCCTCATCCCCTATCCCCGCCCTCTCGCCCCGCCGCGTCTCGACACGGCTCATCGGCCGCGAGGAGATTCATATCCCAGGAAAAGTGGTTGAAGCGGAGCGGGCCGCGCGGGGGCCGCGAGGGTCTGCGGCGGGGGCGCGGAGGCGCGGGGGCTCGTGCGCAATGTCGTCCATACGGCACCCAGACCCTCCCATGGTCTCTCTCTCTCTCTCTTGCTCTCACGCAGTGGCCCTGCGCGGTGCCCGTGGCGCGGTGCGGTGGTGCGAGTGAGACCTACAACAGCGACATTGTGTTGTAGTGTTCAGTGTGAGACCGCGGCGGCGACGGGGCGGCTCGCGGGATGCGAAGCAATATGCGGAAAAAGACGGTTCCATGCGGAGCGGGGCGGAGCAGGGCGTGGAGGAAAAAAATGAATCCATTCCTCCGTACCGCCTGCCTCCTCGCGGCCCCCAGACCGCAGACCCGCGTCGCCCCGCGAGGAGGCGGGACACACATGAGCCCCATTAAGTGTGACCGGTTGATACGATCAGCTTGGTCCCGCTCCGTCCCGCCAGGCAACGCCCACCCCTTTCCCCGGCATGAGGGGAACGTAGTCGAGGGGGAAACAACTCTGAAATTTTTGTTCACCTCATCATTCAGAAAAATTCCGGAAAATTCTGGAAAATTCCCGAAAATTTATAAATATTTAAGAAAATTGAGGCGAAATTCAAGCACAAATTCACATTAATTCAATAAAAAATTACAAAAACACGAAAATTCACAAAGATTCACAAAAATTGTACACTGGAATTATTCAGAGATGTTTCCCCCTCGAACGTCGTGCACTCAAATTTTAACCTCCCCGGGCTGTGCAAATTGTTATTTCCTCTCTGCGAGTGATTCCTTCGTGGAATTATTTCGAAACCTAATTACAACTCATAGAGAGGTGTCCGTGTATATCTCTTTCTTTATCTTTTTACCTCGGAAGTGTCAGAGCGCCGGAACCCAATCCTTTACCGGGGCGCGCACCTGTTGGCGTGCGTCTGCCCGTGCCCCACACCTTGTCACGGGCGGAGGGGCGGGGCGGAGCGGGGCGAAGCGGGGCGGCGCCGATGCCGTTAATCTATCTTCCCTGGAGGCGTGGGGTTGGGGGGCGACAGAGACAGACGTCTGCCGCTGCTTCTCAGCGGGGCGGGGCGGGGCACACAGCAATACACCTCAATGAGCGCGAGAATGTGGCGGAGGGGCGGCGGGTAATAACATCAACGCTCAGGGAGGGAGAGAAAAAGAGCGAGGGAGGGAGAGGGGGAGAGAGAGAGAGAGAGAGAGAGAGAGAGAGAGAGAGAGAGAGAGAGCGGGAGAGATGGGAGAGCTGCGTCGTGTAATGGAATAAATGATGCGCCGTGTGTCGACCTGGTCCCCACCCATCCCCCTCTCCACCTCCCGCTCCTCATTGCTCTCGCCACAGTCGCTGACTGTTTAGGGGTTTGGTCTCGGTCCCGGTCTCGGTCTCAGACAAACGCGCGCCCGCGCACAGCAGACCAGGGCAGAGAGGGTTGTGTTGGGCGGCGGGGTACGCTACCAGCAGCAGGGCGAGGAGAGAGGTGAGAGCGAGAGAGACGGAGAGAGGCGCGCGCATGAGGAACTGATGCAGTAGCGGGGTGACACTGAAAAATTTTCAGCCACCAGGCGTTTATATTACGTTAGCAAGCGCGCTTACACAGACGCACCCAGTCACCCTCCTCAGCGTGTGTAGCAGGGAGCTGGCAGGCACGCTCTCTACACTCCCCTTCTCTCTCTCTCTCTCTCTCTCTCTCTCTCTCTCTCTCTCTCTCTCTCTCTCTCTCTCTCTCTCTCTCTCTCTCTCGTCTTTTCTTGTGTGTCCTGGTCGTAGTGTGTCGTTTGCTAGAGAAGGACAAGGACAAGACAGTGAGGCGAGAGCGAGAGAGAGTGAGAGAGTGTGGGTCGGTTGCTGGGCGGCTCGCTCTGCTTGTACCAGCGCCGAGGTCACGTGATTATTACAGATTCCTTGCTCTCCGCGCCCCACCCACCCTCAGCTTACGCCCACAAGCGCGGGAACGAGCAAGACTCGCGCACACAGAGAATAACCGCGGCTGCTAAGTGCTGAGCTGGATATTCTGTGTGGGTTTGCGCCCCGCCCCGCGTGCCCCGTCCCACCCCGCCCCGTTCAAGGTACTCTTTCTTCCCGCTCTCGCCCCCACGCCGCTGGGGGATTGTTCGTTAGGTCAGGACACCCAGATTCCATCCCAACCGGCGGAAACAAATGGAGGTTAATGTTGCCTACCGGCTTACATCCCCAATGCTGGTGTCGGGGCGTGGACTGGCGGGCCGCGGCTTTTGTGCGGTGAGTCTAAAGGACTCAAGACGGGCGCCAGGAGATCTGTGTGTGCCAGTGCCGGGGTTAAGGCGGGCGCGGGGTTGGTTGGGGGGGGGGTGGTGGAGCGGAGCAAGAGCACCATCGGAGCTCAGAGACTCACGACCTTCTGCCGCTGGTTGCGGGGCGGCGGGGCGCGCGAATACATACTTGATGACTAAGCATTGTGTTGCAATCAGCGCCCGGGGGCTTGGCAATCCCGCAAAACACGTTCGCGCAGATTCCCCACCCCCCACCTCTTCAGTCCTGTCTCCACACGCACGCACGCGTCCTTTTTCTGATCCCCGCTACCGCGTCGGGAACAGTCGCACAGTAGAACTGCTGCCCTCTGCTGTTTGCTGATGTTGGTGTTTTAAGAGGCTCGGCGTTTAGCGCTCATGAGTCCTCTCCCATTTTATATTAGCTGCTGGTGCGGGTTAGTTTATTGGACGAGGGGCTGCTGGAGCTTGTTTCTAGATGTAATCGCTGCCCTTTCTCGTCTAGATCTGTCCAGATCTGGCCTGCTGACATGGCGGGTCGCCAAGCTGACACGCTGGACGCAACTCGAGCGTGCGGCTGGAGGCCCTAACGCGATATGCAGCGCGCGGTGTATCCAGCCAGCGACAAATATAATTAATTGTCCGGAAATGTGCTGCATCCGCTGGTTCTCGGCCGGCGCTAAAACCATCCCGGGAGCAGCAGAGCAGAGCGAGAGCGAGAGAAAATTACGGAGAGTGTGACAGAGAGGGAGAGAGCGAGGTTCGGAGGAGGTTTGTAGCACATAGAGCGCACATAGCTGGCGCGGAGCGCTGACGTGCGGAGATAGGGACATAGACTTACGCCCCCCACCTCTGTGTCTCTCGCTCTCCCTCTGTCTCTTTCCGTCTCTCCCCCTCTCTCGTGCTCTTTCCCGCTCCCTTGGCTCTCCTCACCCTCTACCGTCACACACACGCGCGCGCGCACACACACACATGTACACCCCCTCCGGAATAACCCCCTACCCCGCTCGATAATGGAGGAAAATACTCTTTGTTTTCAACCTCATTTTTTACCCTCCTGCACGATGCGGTCTTATGCTAATCTCCTAGGGGATTTAATAGAAAGATAATGGAAGTGATTCGGCGGGCCCCGGCCGGGCCAGGCCGGGCAGAGCAGCTTCTTCTGGAAACAGCTGCGCCGCGCGGCGCAAGTGGCGCGAGAGAGGGAGAGGAGCGAGCGGCCCTCTGCCCTTCTGTCCTGAGCAGTATGATAATAACGTGTGCGAGGAGACGGGAGCTGGAGGCGCCGCGCGCTGCTGCTACGAGCCGGGTATGGATGCCGGTGGTAGTGACATTGCACGGGGAACTTCCTCCTGCCCTGCCTCCCTAAAAAAATAGCTTTGTAAGCACGAAGTACACTGGTAAAACAAATGTGCAACTTTGTACACTTAAAGAAAGTGTGCTACATAGGGAACGTACTGGATAAAATTGTTATCCTACAGGCTTAACTTTATAACTTCGGTGTCGTTCATCTCAAATCACGAGAAATCTTTGAGTTGTGTGTTCCCCGCGGTGCGCCCCTCATTGACTCGTCTGGTGTTGCAGCTTACTGCGAGACGGCGGAGATGGCGCAGGACCTGTGCAAGAGCGTGCCCATCGACACGACGCTCTTCTCCATGTTCCGCGCGGACGCGGAGCCGCAGCGCTGCCCACTGCTCGACCCACCGTTCAACTTCACGTACTCGCGCAACTCGGGGGAGTGCGCGTGGCCCGTGTCGCGCCTGGACGGCTGCACCAACCCGGCGCGCCTGCGGCTGCACTACCAGGCCTGCCCGGACGTGCCCAGCACGGAGAGCACCGGTAAGGAGACGAGACCGAGGGAGAAACAACTCTGAATTTTGGTGTACAAATGTTGTCAATTTTTTGTAATATTTTTATTGAGTTTTTGTGAATTTTGCTTGAATATTAGCTCTTCTCTGTGGATTTTTGTAAATTTTTTAGAATTTTTCTGTTTTTTCCTGATTTTTTATGAATTTTTCTGAATTATCCTGAATTTTGCTATTTTGTGAGGTCTACAAAAATTTAAGTGTTTTTTTTCCCCTCGGACGAGACGTTATGTTTTCACACACCTGTGTGAATCGACATTTCTTGACCTCTGTCTTGCCGAAGTGTAAGTCTGAACTTTTCGGCGGAGAGATGAGATGGCTCTGAAACCTCCACAGAAAAGTCCTCCAAAAATTTTTGGAGGTGAATTTTGCTCCACGCGCAACTTCCTCCACAGTCTGTGGAAGAAAATTTACCTCCACGGGAAATATCCTCCACAGTGTGGATGAAGATTTCGGGCGGGTGCATTGGAGCGAAATCTCATCCACCGCACGCTTTGAAATTTACATCCACAACAGTGGATGTAAAATCGTCTCCACCGAAAAATACCTCCACAATTCAGTGTTTCACCGATGGCCATAGTACAGTCAAGTGCCCAAATTTCGGACTTGTGCCTTAATTTCGGACAGTTTGCATAGAAGTGGCACTTTCGTTCCTAATTTCGGACACTTCCGATGATTGCTGTAGCGGGTCGCCTCTAGTACCTCTACTGGAAACACCTCTAATTTTGATTAGAGGTAAATTTACCTCCACGGCAATATACCTCTAATAATATTGCTGCGAAAATACCTCTACAAGATTTACCTCTACGGTTAGGAGTAAAACACAGAGTTGGGAATTTACCTCTAAAAAGTTTTAGGAGTAAAACACCTCTCCTACTGTGTTTTACACGTAAACCTAGACGCGGCGTAATCACGGCTACAACAGTTACCTCTCTACACCTAACATGAAAATTGCGCAGTTCGGGAAAGGCGTGCAACGGTCACCCGGCGAGAGCCGCAGTGGTCGAAAAAGGAATAGGTATCATGGTCGGAGCACACCTCAAATTCATTTTTTTTTTTTGTTAGAGCTATTTAAAAAAAAATTGAAAAATTGGTAGGCCCCTACCTAACTCGCAACCTGCGAGCCCCGCCTGCTTAACTTCGGAGTTCTGATGGGATCCGGTGTGTTCCAGGCGACCGCCACCCCGCGGGCACGAGAAGTCCTCTCCGCTTCGGGGAGAGTCCCCGCTTAAGGCTGGCGGCCTGTCAGGCCCGCCGTACTACCCTATTTAAACAGCGCCTTGAAGCCGTAGGTAGCATTTCAGACCAACGACTGGGCACCACCGGACCGCATGACCGGTCAGTGGGAGGTAGAGGCAAGGCAGGACGATAGAGGGGGAGAAAAGCAGAAAGAGAAGTTTTTGCGGAAGAGTAAGCGTACGGTTGGTTAGACCTGTACTGACCCGCTCCCGCACAGGTCATGGAAAAGCTGTTTACTAAGGAGCCAGATTCATAGGCCTTACTTCCCCACGAGGGACCACCCCCCGTGGCATGGGACGGAACTTCCTGACAACTCGCTTTCGCTGCCAGTGAAGAACCTACCTGGGAATTGAACCCAGGCCCCAAGTGCCGAGTCTCATGACACCCCGCGGCTTTCGTGGTACTAAGACCACTAGACCGTCGGCGATTCCACGAGGGAGCTCCGTTGAAATGGGGGGTTTGAATTCCACGCCAAGCTGCTGTCCTCGGAAAAATTTCTATTTCATAGCAAGATTTGAACCCGGGTTCTGCGGCCCCCGGAACATTACTATGCCGGCACGGCTACAACGCCACGATACAAGTCGGCTTTCCTCTAAAGGGTGACGCTGCGAAGAGCCGTAGTCGCCGACGAACCTGTACCGGTGGCGTCATCAGTACGCCTGCTCTCCTTGCTGGGACAGCCTAGCCTCGTGGCGACTTTGGTATCCACCATCGGCACCGTTAGGAGGACTGGGTGGGCACAGGTTCGAATACCGATCCAAATTTTTTTTTTCGAAGTAGCTTCGTCTCTTTCAGTTGCCTGAGGCACAAGGATAGTGGATAAAAAGGATTAAGCAGGTATAAAACAAATCAAAACAAATCCGCACTCGACATTCGCTTGTCCCTAATGGAAACCACGTACGACGCAGCACCGCTGGCGAAACCACGCATCTTTGCGGGGCCTCCATCAAACCACGCACGGAGCAGCGCCGCTGGCGAAACCACGCAAGTCCATTTTTTGGCGATTTTTGGAGATGTATACCGTTGAAAAGAGGAAATTCTGCTTTTTCAGAATATATAGATATCTTGAAATTTTTGAAAAATGGAGTGCGGATTTGTTTTGATTTGTTTTATACCTGCTTAATCCTTTTTATCCACTATCCTTGTGGCTCAGGCAACTTAAAAAAGGCGAAGCTACATCGAGAAAAAAAAAATTGGATCGGCATTCGAACCTGTGCCCACCCAGTCCTCCTAACGGTGCCGATGGTGGATACCAAAGTCGCCACGAGGCTGGGCTGTCCCAGCAAAGAGGGCAGGCGTACTGATGACCCCACCGGTACAGGTTCGTCGGCGACTACGGCTCTTCGCAGCGTCACCCTTTAGAGGAAAGCCGGCTTGTATCGTGGCGTTGTAGCCGTGCCGGCATAGTAATGTTCCGGGGGCCGCAGAACCCGGGTTCAAATCTTGCTAGAAAATATAAATTTTTCCGAGGACAGCAGCTTGGCGTGGAATTCAAACCCCCCATTTCAACGGAGCTCCCTCGTGGAATCGCCGACGGTCTAGTGGTCTTAGTACCACGAAAGCCGCGGGGTGTCATGAGA
Source organism: Frankliniella fusca (assembly GCA_029379305.1). Taxonomy (NCBI): domain Eukaryota; kingdom Metazoa; phylum Arthropoda; class Insecta; order Thysanoptera; family Thripidae; genus Frankliniella; species Frankliniella fusca. Next base: position 2,566,145 of record JAHWGI010000979.1, read on the forward strand.
CTCGGCACTTGGGGCCTGGGTTCAATTCCCAGGTAGGTTCTTCACTGGCAGCGAAAGCGAGTTGTCAGGAAGTTCCGTCCCATGCCACGGGGGGTGGTCCCTCGTGGGGAAGTAAGGCCTATGAATCTGGCTCCTTAGTAAACAGCTTTTCCATGACCTGTGCGGGAGCGGGTCAGTACAGGTCTAACCAACCGTACGCTTACTCTTCCGCAAAAACTTCTCTTTCTGCTTTTCTCCCCCTCTATCGTCCTGCCTTGCCTCTACCTCCCACTGACCGGTCATGCGGTCCGGTGGTGCCCAGTCGTTGGTCTGAAATGCTACCTACGGCTTCAAGGCGCTGTTTAAATAGGGTAGTACGGCGGGCCTGACAGGCCGCCAGCCTTAAGCGGGGACTCTCCCCGAAGCGGAGAGGACTTCTCGTGCCCGCGGGGTGGCGGTCGCCTGGAACACACCGGATCCCATCAGAACTCCGAAGTTAAGCAGGCGGGGCTCGCAGGTTGCGAGTTAGGTAGGGGCCTACCAATTTTTCAATTTTTTTTTTTTTAAATAGCTCTAACAAAAAAAAAATCAGCGTGCGGCGGATGAGATTTCGCTCCAATGCACCCGCCCGAAATCTTCATCCACACTGTGGAGGATATTTCCCGTGGTGGTAAATTTTCTTCCACAGACTGTGGAGGAAGTTGCGCGTGGAGCAAAATTCACCTCCAAAAATTTTTGGAGGACTTTGCTGTGGAGGTTTCGTGCCACACCCGAGACCTTCATGGTGTGACATTTACGTAATTGGGTGTATTGCGGGTGCGGAAGCCGCTTTATAAATTTGTATTTATTCTCTGGAATTTGTTTGTCGCATTTTAATATACACGAGGACAGCGACACGCTATTTCGTGTGGCTCTGGTGCTCCGGGCTCTGCGGAGGCCGCGGGAGCGGACCGCAACAGTCTGCAGGGCAGGGGGAGGGGGTCAGGACCGATACAGATGGATTTTTCTCCGCGGCGAGAAAATTGCACATTCCTGTGGGAGAACAAATGACAGGCGACGTGAGAGCGTGGCGCGGCGGGGCGGAGTGTGGTGCGGCGGTGGGGAGGGGGGGCGTTTGCACATTTCGGCTGGCGCGTCGGACTGCGGTCGCCTTTGTGGGGGTGGAGGCGGCGAACGCGAGGTCCTGCCCACAGCCACCGCACAGCCTGTTTAATGGCCAGTACTTTTTGATACAAGTAAAATAAATTAAAGTAGAATTCAGTAATGTGTGTGTCTTTCAGCGGACTAAAGAACCTTCATTTTCAGAAATGTATATACGGCCTCGATGGAACAAGAAGTCCAAAATTAGGTAGCAGTGCAAACCGAGCTGGGACCGAAGTAGGGGGAGGGCATTCCGACACCGTGGTGCGCGGAGGGGACCGCCGGCCCGCCTCGGGTGGTGTGTTGAAAAGTGCCATTACAACTCCGCAGATATCGTATCGCGAGCCGCGTGTTTAAAAATAGAAGCGCCGCGGTGGAGTTTTGCGTCGGGGCGTGGCGTTGCGTGGCGCCGCGCCGCCGCAGCGGTTGTACCGCACACCACTGTCGGGCGGTTCTGGGCGGGGCAGGGGCGGGGCAGGGCGGGGCGGGGCGGGGCGGGGCGGGGCGGGGCGGGGCGGGGCGGGGCGGGGCGGGGCGGGGCGGGGCGGGGCGGGGCAAGGCTGGAGCCGAGGCAGGACAGCGGCGCGCGCTGCTGCTGCTGCTGGTCGCCTCAGCACAGTACAGCAGCCAGCACAGCGCAGCGCAGGTCCGTGTGATATATCGCAGCATTAGTTAACGAAGTGAATCCGGAGATAAGCCTGTGCCGCCCGCCCCGCCCCGCCCGCACGGCCCGCCCGGCCGCCACGCTGCTGATGCAGCCGCTATTGGCCTCTGGCGGGGCGGGCGGGCGGGCGCTGCTCCAGTTGTTCGGCTTCCGATACGTGCGGTGCGCTGGTCATGGCGCCACGCAAGTCAAAGTCTTCCTCAACTTGTAGCGGGCCCCGCCGCCCCGCTCCTCCCCGCTCCGCCACGCCGCAGACACTCGGCGTAGATAAGCGGGGGTGGGGCGGATAGTCCAGAGGGGGTGAAGGAGGGGCGCCTTCTCTGCGTAAGCGGGACCCTTATCGTCCCTCAGTGCGCTTTTTATTGTTACCATTTTATTTTTCCAAAGCGTGCCCGTTGGCTGTGAAGCGCTGCTGCCGGGGGAGCGCGGCTGCTCGGGCTCGGGCTGCTCGGGCCCGGCCGGGCCTCATCCCTGCCAACCGCCGCGTCCCGCAGTTTCAGCGAGACGCTTCGAAGAAAAAATTCCTCGTCCTACACGTTTCGAATTCGAGAAATAACCTCGGAAATAACTCCAACTTGAAGGGACGACGCGCTACGTTCCTTCGTGTCTTATCCTGCGTGTCTCTCTTGCCGCAGTGGAGGAGCTGGAGTGCGTGGCGGACTGGAAGGAGGGCTCGACGCGCTACATGGTGGGCCGGCTGCAGTACCACCACAAGACGCTGGCCAGCGACGAGGAGCGCTACCGCTGCTTCGTGTACGAGCCCACGGCCGAGGGCTACTCGGTCGCGCAGTCGGGCGACGCCACCTGCACCGGGCTCACCTCGGCCACCGTCGGCTCCAGGAACATGCGGCTCACACGAGGTGAGTCACACGAGGGCGCCCTCACTCAGGTGGACGCGCTGAAACTCCTATCGAAACAGGCCAGGCCCGTCTGTTCTTCTCGAAGATGGGTCCGTTTTAGTCTCTCTCTCTCTCTCTCTCTCTCTCTCTCTCTCTCTCTCTCTCTCTCTCTCTCTCTCTCTCTCTCTCTCTCTCTCTCTCTCTCTCTCTCTCTCTCTCTCTCTCTCTCTCTCTCTCTCTCTCTCTCTCTCTCTCTCTCTCTCGGGTGAAATGGTCAGAACGAGACGTAAGTCGGCCAGGGGGATCATATCGTAATCCGGGTGTGCGGGCGCCGGTCCGCCAGGGCGCGCCACTGCGCGACCGCGCCGCGCCTCGCCTCGCCGCGAATGTCTTTTTCGTAGACGCGGGTCGTCCCTGGTCGTCCCTCTCTGCTCTCCGGGCCCGGCCGCGCCATCTTGTGAGTGCCAACTACGTCGCGCCCGAAAGTCGTGAAAACTTTGACGGCGCGCAGTCACCCCACTCTCCCCGCCGCACCACGTGGCGCGCGGAACGCCTTTGCTCGCTGTGCGCCGTGCCGGTGCCGCCGCCGCCGCGCGCCGCACCCGCCGTTCTCTCTCATTGCCGGTCCCCTTTTCGGCTTATCGCCTCTGCTCCTCCACATCCCCGATGGGCGTCATTAGCCGTAATGAGGCCAATGGGTTGTTACGGCGCCGCGCGCGCGCCGCTTCAAATTTGGCGCGCCTCATGCTTTCACTTTCACCCGGGAGGTGGCGCCGCCGGCGGGCTCCACCGACTCCACCGTGCATCTGTCCTTGTCTGGTGGTTGTTAGCCCCCCCTTCCCCCTTCGCTTCTGCTGTTGCCGTCTCACTCCCACGCCAGCCGGCACCGCCGTGGCGCCTTCGCTTGCCTGCCGAGCCCAGCAGCCTCCCTGTATTGTTGATTTGGGTCGGAGGAGCTAGAGATGAGATAGATATAGCGAGGAGAGAGAGAGAGAGAGAGAGAGAGAGAGAGAGAGAGAGAGAGAGAGAGAGAGAGAGAGAGAGAGTCCCCAAACGTAATACCAGGCAAGTAGAATAAGGCAATGGTGGCTGGGAGCGGCGGGGCGGGGCGGGCGGGGCCCCATCACCATTCAGAGCGATGATATTCCATCGGCGAGGAGACGCGCGGCCCTATCATGCACACGCCTCGTCCCGCCGCGCCGGTCCCGCCCCATCCCTCCCGCCACGGCCTGCGCCGTGCCCCGCCGCCCGCGGACCCGTCAGGCATCAATATTCAACCTTTCAGCTGAGCAGCAAAGAGACAACTTCGACAACTTTTTGAAAAAAAAAGGGAAAAAGTGTCGGGCGTGTCGGCGGGCGTCTCGGGATCGTGAGCGACGTACTACTCTAGGCAGAGCAGCGGGGCGTCGCGATGCCGCAGCGCGCGGCCCATACGTTCCGTGTGGCGGGCGGGGTTAGGCGGGGTGGGGCGGGGTGGGGTGGGGTGGGGCTGGATGGGGAGCACAGGGGAGAAGAGAGAGCGGAGCCAGCGGCCCCAGCCTCATACAGCATTCGCCAGGTCTTGCGCGCCTCGCATTCCCCAGCGATATGCGGCGACGGAGACAAGGGGGCGGAGTGAGAAGCTGAACAGGCGGGTGGCGGGCGGGCGGGCGACCTTCCCTGTGCCCTCATCGCCCAACCACCCGCCACCCGCCCCGCCCAGCCAGCGCCCACTCTACCGTGCCGCGCTGCACTGTCAAGGCAAACTTGAAAACGGGCTGGCCTGGAGGGATGGTGGGTGCGGGCGGGGCGGGGCGGGGCGGGGCGGGGCAGACCAGACCGCAGGCTGACAGACACGGCGCCATCAGTCTCGCGGCGCTCGGATAGGGGCGTAGCGGGCGTTAGTACTGCTGCTGCTGCGAGTTCACCCCGCCCGCCCCGCCAGGGCGCCAGGGGAGGACGTCGATTAGGACAGGATCGCGTGTCCAGGATCGTTAGGCGCGCTGGCCGGCGGCGCGCCGGCGGCAGACTCACCCGGAGGCCGTGCTGGAGGCCCTAACGCGCGCCGGCCCTCTGGCGCTGTAGCGCGCGCCGTCTCGCCGCCTCGACCTGCGCTGGGGAATTCGTTCTTCTTTAATGGTCCTGCGTGGCGTGGCGCGGTGGGGCTGAGAAAAAGTCGCGGCGCTGCTAGGGCGGGTGGGGCGGAGCGCCGGACCGGGCGGGCCAGGCGAGGCACTCCCTCGGGTCCCCCGCCCCCTTTCCCCCCGCCCCGCCCCACCCGCGAGCTCACTTTGGCTCCGCGCAGAAATGATTCCGAACACGTCAAGCCGTCAGGACGGCTGCTGCGGAGCTGAAGTCTACAGCGAGCAGGAGACGAGCGAGGTCACGCTGCACCCACCCCGCCGCACCCCGCGCCCCACCATCATCGCCGTGCGCGAGCTGCCATCGCGGCCGGCTGGGGACGGGAACAACACAAAAAAGAGTATAAAGTAGCTTGTTTGCTGCGCCCTTGCGCGGGAAACTGAGCATCGCCCCTGCGCGGGGCAGCAGGAGGGGCGGCCGGAGGGGCTGCCGGCTGCTCCCCACCACGCTTCCCCACGCCCCGCCACGCCCCGCCGCGCTCTGCCACCGATTCGTACAGACGTGCATAAAAGATGCAGACACGTCTGCCCCGGCCGGGCTGGGCCGGGCCGGGCCAGGCCAACCCCCTTGGCGGGCGTGGCCGTGCTGCTGGGGCTAAAGTTGTGAGACAGGGGAGAACCGGCGCCGCCGGGCCGGGGGGTGGGCTAGAGGGCGGACCGGGTGGAGCCGTGTCGGAGCAAGCCGCCGCCGCCGCCGCGCTGCCCCTCTTCTTGTTGTCGCGGAGGAATGTCGCCTCGCCTCGGCTCGCCGCCCCGGGCCCCGGGCCCCGGGCCCCGGCCGGCCCCGTCCCTACTCGGCCCGGCCCTAGTGGTGAAGTCGGGCTGCTCGCACCCACCACTCGGCGCCTGCCCTGCCACGCCCCACAACACGCCGCGTCGCCAACACATTTAAATGGATCACTTGCACCCCCGCAGCCCCCTCCTACAAACGGGAGTGAGAGCGAGCGAGAACTGACAGGCAGCGCTGCGGAGGAAATTTAATGGATTCATGGCGCGGCGTGGCGCGGCGTAGCTGGCTGCTGCGACACTCGCTGCCACAGGGACGCGACGCGGCAACTTATCGTGTTTCTTCTCCTGATAGGCGCGCTGCACGCGGGCGGGGCTGGGCGGGGCTGGGCGGGGCTGGGCGGGGCGGGGTGGGGTCTGACGGGTTGGGGGGTGGGCCACGACCGCGGCGCACCACGGCCGCACAGCGCAGCGCCCCGGTGGGGTAGAACGAGGGGAAATTGATATTCCGCGTCGCGTTGTCAATATAAATTATTTTATCATTCAAGTTGAAGACTGCGCGCGCTTCGCTATACTTTGGAATACACGGCCCGGCCCCGCGGGGCTGGGCGCTGCAGGGCGGCAGTACGGCGTCGTTGGGGACGTGGAGGAGGGGGACGAGGAGGAGGGGGACGAGGAGGAGGGGGACGAGGAGGAGGGGGACGGGGCAGATGAAGTCGAGGAGGCGGGCGTGGAGGGGGCAGGCTAAACGTGGAGCCGCGCGCTCGCGCCCCGCGCGGAGAGAATAAGAAAATGTTTGGGGAATCGCGATGGGAAACGGTGAAAAATGAATAAGATGTAGTCGAGCCGGTCGCGGGTGCTGCTTGCTGCTGCTGCTGCCCTGAGAGT